>JAOSBN010007699.1:0-18759 GCA_027563595.1 Erythroxylum suave | reverse complement strand
TATAAGTCATGTCCTCATAAGTCATTTTACACATAAACAGCTAATACTAAACAGCTAATTTTACCAAACATCTCTAATAAACAGCTAATACAATCCGCTGGTCAAATCCGCTGATAGAATCAACTATTAGTCAACAGCTGATAGAATCAGCTAACAGCTAATACAATCAGCTGATTGCCAAACAGGGCCTTACTCTTGGGATGCCTACATTGCTCAAAGTAGCCTTTGGGAACATCAACAAGCATATTAGTGATTGATACTCCCTATAAAATTTTACTGAAAAACTAGAATATCTTCAAAATGATGATTGTGCACTTGCATTTGTGAGAAAGGAAATCAAGTATGCAGATAGCTGAGCTAGGCATGCCCAGGTACTAATTACTTGGTGTTAAGCAACCATTTCACCACAATAACTTAACCTTTTATGTGAGGCCAACTTAATTGGTTTTATATGTTCGTTAACACATCTCCTCAAGTGAAAACCTTTTGGGCTTGAAACTTACACAGGCCCACTCTACCTTGTCCCAAATTAATTTGATGATAAATAGGTGAGTGGTAGGATTTGAACTCAAGACCGTTTGGTTATAAAAACTCTGATACTATGTTAAAGAAAGGTATTAGTCGTCTTTATTATTATTCATCATGTACATATTTATACACTTTTGGGAATAATCATGGCCATACAACTAATGGAAAGGACAGACCGAAATAAAGGGTCAGGATTTGTTCAGTTATAACAAATTGTACTAGTACAACTAACTATTTTTGAAAAGTGAGTTGTGCCCTTAATGCCATATGTGTTGTGCGTGTGGTATCTGTAACATTGATCTTTTCTCTCCTTTCTCAAATCTTCTTCTGTCTTCTATAACATTTTCTTCTCTCTCAAATCTTCTTGAATATTTTCGTTAACATTAAGAAGATGAGGCATTTATTTCATATCATTGGAAAAGCAATCGTATGTTTGCATATTCCTGCCTAAATCTTATCTTAATGGGGGAAAAAAACTAAGGTTCAAACAAATTACAATGTGACCTTGATGGTAGCACCAATAGCATCTAATAGATTTCCATTTGAACTGATGACAAGGCTGTCGATATAAAGATCCCAACAAATTTTCCCTTAAACAACTACTAGAGATGATAGATCAATCCCATCCCCTACAACAATTTTAATGCCTTTACTAATTAGCCTAGCAAACACCTAAAATGATAATAAATTGAGTACATAAAAAAAGATTGTCTAAAAGGAAGTAAAGAGGAAAATAAATCCAAGGTTCCTAGTTGCCCTATAACAATACCTGCTCCACTTTTGCCACTCATGAGACAACACTCTATAGCAGTTGAAAGTTCTGTTGACAACTTCTCTCTCCCTCTTCCCTAAATCAGATAAAATTTCGAGGAAAATACAGTAAGTGATTAAGAAAATTCAATTAGGCTTGATCATCCTCAGATGCACTAATAGATAAATATCTAGTGACAAGAATAAGGCAACAAAATAAAAGAAAAGTTAAAACTACATCTAAGTCTTGCATCCAATCTAGCTAACTATTATAAACTGTTAACATCGAGTTATATTTGGAAATCTAATATGCATGAATTATTTAAGGAGAAAAATGAGTGCTAAACCCTTTATCATGTCATTAACATTTTGTGTCTTTAATTTTTAAATCAATTTATCATTAAATCTTGACCATTACAATTATCAAGAAACTGGAAGCCCTCATTGTTCAAAATTAACAGAATAGACAGACTACGGAGTAACCGAAAGAATGACACTACGTCAAACATTAGTTCTGCAACTGGACTACAATCAACGAATATGGCAACCTTTCCCTTATCAGGATGCAGTGCACTTGGCTTCCTTAGTTCAGTCTGCAATCAAACATAGAACATGATAATAAAAATTGTAAAAACCTTGAAGGTAAACAGGCTAGGTAAATAGTATCTAGAAAGCAGAAGAGCATGTAGAGTACCTTCACACTAGCAATAACCTCTGTTGCACCCATTTTGATCCATGCAGAGCCATTTGCCTGCCACATAAGTAGATAACCAAAATCAAAGTAAAATAGATGGAGAACAGAAAAGGAAAACACACACACACACAACTAGACAGTAGCAGAACAAGAATTCAGTTACCTGAGGGATGCTCCTATCTCAACAAAGATGGGTCTGTAAGCATCTCTCTTGCGACCATCAGAACGGATGTTTTGATCAATTCCCCCCTGAATGAAACGTTTTTCTCCAACAAAAAGCCGTACCATTTCTTAAAAATTAAAAACACTGCCAACCATGAGGATCACATTAGTAATGTTCCAACAAAAATCACTCAGCAGATTAGTCAAAAGGTAATTTTGCAAGAAAAGAAATGAATAAAACAACAGTGAATTTCTTTTTTTTTTTCTATCGTAAACATTAACGCTTAAAATTGAGAATGCAATCATAAAAATCTAGAAACCAATAAGCTTATTTAGCAACTAAAGTCTCTCCACCAACAAAAATTTTAGTAGTTAGGTGAATTTGACAAATTGGGTACACAGTACTAACTACTAACCAATATAAAACTTACAACTTTAAGTGAAAAAAAAACAGTTGTCAACCAATAAAGTACAGAAACAAGTCCAAATGATTAAATTTACACAAAAGCTAACGTCAAATGGATGATGTTAAACGATACAAATCAATGAGGAAAATGACGATAGAAGGGCCACTCAGCAGTTAAACGCGGAGGACAAAAGTGGCGCAATAAGTAAGTAGGTGTATGGATGGCTGAAACCAGGAGCGGCGTTAACGAACGAGCCGCTATCAGATGTCTAAAAAGTGTCGTTTCAAGTCACTAGGTTAAGGAAACAGTAAGACACACAGGGACTTTGTCTGTCTTAAGAAAATTAAAAGAGATAAAACACCGTTCTAAAAAAAAAATTTGTGTGAAATTCATTAGAAAATTTATTTATTATATTAAAATACATATTTAACTAAATAATAATTGTCTTAAATAATTCAAGATAAATTCAATATTACGAATACCGTACTAGCTCTAGTATCAGATTAGGTTCTAGTATGATACTATACTGATATTGGTCAATATCATATATCGTTTCAAGTAATTTTTTAAATTTATAAAATAGACCATGAATTTTTTTTAAAATTGCAAAATAGTTCACTATCATATTGTATCATATTATACGGTTATACTTAATACTTTATAATTTTACATCAATTATATATCCAAAAATCATAATAATAAATAATAACCACAATTAATATGAAATAACAATAATTTTTAAATATTTCACATATAAATAATAATCATAATTAATATGAAAAAAGAAAATCATCATCATACAAATATAAAATTATGAATAATACAAAGTATTAAAAATATTACAATGTTATCATATAATAAATAATAATTATATCAAAACATCTAATAAAAAGAACAAATAATATCATCGACTCTCAAACTATTACAATTTACGACAAGTGTTCGTGATGAGGAAACAACCAAGTAGATGTAAAACCTGAAACAATAACATTTATAATTACATTACATATATAGAATTTACATCAAATATAAGTAAAATAAAAAGAAGAGGATAAACAAAAACTTGGAACTTCAATTAATCTTCTACTGGAGGATATTTGCTATAATTACACTAACCCTAGTTATTATTTGATACAAAATCCTCATCATTAAGAGGAGTCTCATCATCATCATCATCATCATCATTCAAATTTAATGTACCAAATGACTTGTCAGGTTGTCGAAGCCCCCAAAATAATACCGATTCTCCAAACTTTTGTAATAGTTGTGGAACCAGTCAAATCTCTAGAGAACTGAACGCTAGTTTCTTAATTTCAAACAATAAAATTAAATGGGGAGTTTTTTATTAAATAACTGATTAACTGAAATCAATACGAAAACAAATTAAATCAAGTGAATTTAAATATGAGAAAGTCAAGATTACCAAACTCCAATTCAAGGGAAAAATCTCATTTAATTGTAACATTGAACATTGGTCTAAAAAGAATATTTTTACGATTCAAGCAGTTAGTCTGAAACATATTAAGATAGTCGTAATAATTCTCAAAATTTTCTAAATTAATTGGTTCAAAGTTAGTATCCAAACCAGAACTTATCATCTATTGACTGGGTGTGATAGCATTCCATATCGAATAAATGATAGCAATAAGCTCCATGAAAAAGACTAAATCATAAATTAAATGATCGAGATAGTTGCAACTATTCAATTTAGTTTTCTTGTTTATCATAAGTTAAATATGGAAATTTATAAATAACCTATTTGCTACTTGTACCAACCCTTCATGACAATTACGGATCATTGAATTCCTGAATAATGATAGAATAATCAATATTAAATTATATTGTTAGATTAATCAAATATCAATCATTAAAAAATATAAGAACTCAAAACAAGAAATACTTGAATTAAAATGTGAATAAAAGTTTGAAATACAAAATCTCACAAGTTTACAATTAGAGTATTGAATACCATTGAATCAAAATGATGAGTTTAGCCACATATGACTTTTGCCGTAATAATAAAAATGGAAGCAAGACTAAAGAATTGCTAAAAACGTAAGAAGAAATAACTCTTTTTCTGTTGTGAGAAACACCCTTTTTATAAGGTTTTCTAATCTAATCTTAATCTAACTCTAACTTGTAAAGATGTTTATCTAAACGAATTCAAAATCAAACTCCTTCGAGATAAGGATAAGGTGAATTCTTCCAATCAAAGTCCAACTCTTCAAGTGATCAGCCTTATCCACTACAACAATCTCTTCACTTTATCCAAAATTTTTCATTATCATCAACAGATTCCCAATTTGATGCAATCTCTACTTTTCATCTCCTAAAACAAAACAAACATTAATTTCCATATTTAAGCACAAAAATAAATTCAAAACAAAGGAGATAATATCCAATAATTAGTCAAGACGAGATCTTATGAATGACATGTCAATGCTTTCCTATCCAAGATTATCTTCCAAGTCATCCACATCTACCCATACTGATTCCTTAGAAACCCAATCCACCAAAAGATCGATATTATCAATTGAAATTGGATCTGTTGAACTACTTGTGCTATTAAGAGTTGTAGTAAACAATAAAATTTAATTATTAGAAAATTATACAAAATTATATTGAAATTAATAATCATAATAACATTTTTTATAAAGCTTTAAATTGTAACGAACGAATACCAAGTTGTTCAATCTCTCATGCTTCAATCTATTCCTTTTCTTAAAATGGATGAACTCAAATGTACTCCAGTTTCGTTTATAACTTGTTGCACTCACCACAGACTTAAAATTTGAATTACAAACTTTTGCAATTTTAGAACACCATTCCAAGTTGATCTCACCAAGAAACTGTAAGGCGTAAGATAACAAAAGTAGCATTACAAAAATAATAAAGTGATAATTAATTTTTAACAAATAAGAAAAAGGAACAAATAATACCTGGAGAAAATTATGTTCTTTATATAATAGTAATCGACAATCCAAAATCCCCAAAAGATAACTTATAAAGCTCCATTTATGAGTTTAAGACATCTTGTATCATTTCATGGCCAAAAATTATAGTAATAGTGAATAATATTCCTTTAACAACTTCAACTTTCTTTGTAAAAACTGGTTTGAAATATACACAAGGATTCAAAGACGACCTAGCAGCAAACTAAGATACCAAATTGGCATTAAGACTAAAGTTCTCTATCTTCCAGTATAGTGCTTCAATCCTCCAATCTACCATTAGACTTAGCATGCTGAGATGCAACTCATTTATTATTTGTAAACATTTGTCTTAACTCTTTCTTCACCGAAACAAAAGATTAAAGTGATACAAAATTTGTTGCAAATCTTGTCACACCAAGATGACACAAATTCCTACTATTGGTAAATTCCTTTCTAGTTAAGTTCAACACCCACGCACGATTACAGATGAACTTAGTCACCTTTTTAACTTTCTACATAGTCTCATCAATAATAGAAAAATACCTAGGATCTGCTATATTCTCTAGCATTAGGTCAATGTAATCTGTAGTACAAGGAGTCCAAAAAAAAAAAGAATTATACTTATTCTGTAACTTTCTTCCTATCTTTTTTTAAGCGGAATTATAGTAATGAATTGAACAATGTTTTCTAGCCCCACTTCATTCATAACTTCATCAAATGTCTCAAATAAAGTATTAGTATTTCGAGTAAGGCCAGATGCATCAATAGACTTCAAAAATATTGAGTCATTTGTAGAATAAATCAAAAATTAATAATAGGTTATTGTCTCCTATTTATCCAACTATCAAGTATAATTGGACACCCAAAAGTAACCTAATTCACATTTTTCTATCAAATAACTTTTAATTTCAAAAATTGAGCAACTCAAAATTTTTCCTGTTAAGTCATCAATCGAAAGAGCTTTGTATCCCTGACCGTAAGAGGCTATTGTATCCACCATAAGTTGACAATAATAAGACTGAGAAGCATTGAATGATGAACTTATATCATACCACTATCTAGCTACTGCTATATCGACATTGTGAGTTGCATCTCTTGATTGTATTGTACTACAAATTGAAGGTTGAGCTTCAGGAGTTGTTTCTTATGCAAAAAACTAGTCACCTACCTTCTTCTTTTCCTCACATCAGGTCCAGGTGTAACATTCACTTCTTCTTGGACCTGGGATGGAACACTACCACTACCACTACTATTACCACTTTCAACATTTCCACAATCACCACGAAAACTAACAAACGAACTTTCACTACCAATTTCAAAATTCAACCTTTCTCTTCTATATTTCTTAAATTGGTATTCTTTAAGCAATGTTTTCATTTGTCACTTCACATCATGACTTACTTTTTTACAGGATTCCACATCTCTTTTAAGCCCACCTAAATATTTCTTTAATCGGGTGATTTCTCCACCTTTCAAATGCTTGTTACAAAATAAGCATATAGTATGGTTCCTCATATCGGGAACTAATGCTGCATAAGCCCAAGCTGGATCATTGTATCTTCCTAAAGTGGTTTAATCAGGAGTACTTGAATTTCATTCCATTTATTTGTAAAAATAAATGAATGCATATATCATACATCACAGAAAACACATAATTTCATTACACAATACATATGTCCATCTTATATAAAATAATTCATTTTGTATAATTACATTATTCACAATTCAATTTCATCGAACACAACTCACCATAAGTCAAAAGCTAATAATTCGATTATTCAATATACATAGTTACATAAAACATACATAAAAAATTTCCATTTCTAAAAATCACAGAACATAAAAAAACAATTTTCACTTTTAACAATTCCATTTCCAACAATTTTCAACAATTTAATTTCTAACAATTTTAATTAAAAGTTTCAAACATCACAAAACATGCATGAACAATTTCCATTTCAAACAATCATTATCACAAAAGATACATAAACATTTTCCATTTCCAACAATTTTGAACAGTTTCAATTCAAACATTACAAAACATACATAAACAATTTCCATTTCCAACAATTTTCAATAATTTTCATTTCCAACAATTACAAAACATACATAAACAATTTCCATTTCCAATAATTTTCATCAATTTCCATTTCTAGTAATCACAAAACATACATAAACAATTTCCATTTCCAATAATCACAAAACATACATAAAATAATTTCCATTCCCACCAATCATAAAACATACATAAACAATTTCCATTTCAATAATTTTCAACAATTTCCATTTCCAATAATCACAAAACATACATAAAACAATTTTCATTTCCATCAAGCACAAAATATACACAAACAATTTCCATTTCCAACCATTTTCAACAATTTCCATTTCCAATAATCACAAAACATATAAATAGCAATTTCCTTTTCCAACAATCACAAAAAATATATAAACAATTTTCTATTTCCAACAAATTTCAACAATTTCCATTTCCAATAATCATAAAACATACATAAACAATTTTCATTTCCAACAATTTTCAACAATTTCCATTTCCAATAATCACAAAACATACATAAAATGATTTCCATTTCCAACAATCACAAAACATACATAAACAATTTTTATTTCCAAAAATTTCCATTTCTAATAATCACAAAACATACGTAAACAATTTTCATTTCCAACAATTTTCAATTCAACCGTTACAAAACATACATAAACAATTTCTACTTCCAACAATTTCAAAATTTGCAGTCAATAGTCAATACTTTTTAATAAACTTGTAACAATTATATAGTTAATACATTAATTATGTAATTTTAAATAGTTGACATGCTAATAATTGAAAGTCAAACCATAGATTTAATCTGTCTAATCTCGGTAAACTAACACATCTTCACCTTCCTACCAATAACTCTAAAATATAAGAAAGAGTTATTAACAAAATTGTTTAATCATGATTAAACTGTGCTACCAAATGCATATACGCTTACTTTTTTGTAAACTTATAATTTTATTAGGCATCAAACAAAGTCGATGCTAATCATATTCTACTAAAATTTGTTTAGATTATGGCTTTTTTTATTAAGTTTAAGTCTAACATTTTAAATGGCTTAAACTTCATAAGTTAATTGTAAAAGTAATTATATTAAATATTTTAATTTTTAATCTCGTATAAATAAAGATGCAATTGTCTTATAAATATAAGATAAGATATAAATTTAAATGTGCCACATTATTTAGCATGCAAATTTAAACAAATTGTGTCAACTCTAAAGTGTAAATTAGAAACCTTATGTCTGTCCCATGGAAGCATATTGTATGACAAAAAATTGTCAAAAAAAACTTAGTGCACTGTCGACTGAATTAAATAATTGTTTCTCTTTCCAATTTCCATGAATGAAAGTAAACAAGTTCAATGAATCAATTTCCATTTCCCAGTTCCACTCCAAACAAGAAGCAAGACAAATATGCAACAAAAAATTAACAAATTTCATTCCCAATTCACAAAATACACCAATAATTCCATTCACAATTCACAAAATACACCAAAAGTTCCATTCACAATTCACAAAAGTACATAAAGGTCATAAACACACACCTAATTATTTCATAATTCGACAACAAGTTCAACGGGTCATGTTGGGTCAGAAATAGATTTTGACCTATTTCAAATCTGGCGTGGAGTAGAGACCAGAGACTCTAAGAGTAGTGGGTGGGCTGGTAGGGTGTCAGTGGTGCTCTAGTACTGTTCGAGAGAGAGAGTGAGATGTATGAGTTTGTAAGAGGGAAATAGAAAAGTGGGAGAAGGAGAGAGCAAAGGAAGAGAGGGTTGTCAGCATTTTAATGAGAGAGAGTGAGTGAGGTGTGTGGGAGAGAAAGAAAGAAGAGTGTCTTCGAGTGTGGGGGTGTTTAAAATTCTGTTTTCGCAACTTAGTCCTCCGATTTTGTAAAACTTATGGAACCAGTCGGTATTTTGTATATTGGCAATAATGGCCGGTACCCAGCGAAAAATGTCAGCACTAACTAATATTTTGAATGTCGAAAGTATCGATTGGTACCAAGCGAAAAACGTCTGTACCGACCGATATTACTCCCGAAACATATCCCCTGCCTCGTACCAGTTTCCATCTGGTATGTTACATACCAGCCAGTACAAAATGAATTTCAATATATTGGGTAAACTCAATAAAAAATAAATATTTTAAAATTATTGTTTTTTAACACTTGTATTTTAAATAACTCAACTTTTACAGATACACTCACATGATTTTTTCCATCTCTCCTCCATTAACTCCTCTTTCTTTCTCTTCTTTAGAACCACTTTTAATGTTTAAGTCCACTCAATTATGGTATGAGAGAACCTATTACATTGTAAGTAGATCGCAACTAATCGTTACAGTCAAGATTGTCAGCAGTTTTCATCACGTCTTTTGTATGTGGAAACATTATATTTAGTACTGTAATATTAAAATTAAAGAAATATTAAGCACATAAATAATTAAATATACCTTCATCATCTAATATTTTATCAAAATAATATCTACTTGATTGATGAGTATGAGTACGTGTATGACTAGTCACCTCCAAATTAGTACCTACGATTGTATTAATATACAAATTAAAAAAATATATAAGGTAAGATAACATAAAAATATATGAAATTGATATATCAAAAAGAAAAGAGTAAACCCTTAATATCTTCATCATTTAACCAACTTTGGGCACACATAAGGGCTTTTTATAGAAATAGGATGAAGTCAAGCATGATGAGGACAAATAGCCCTACCTTCAATGCTAAAAGCAAACTTTGAAGCAACAATAGATGAAATTGTTAATAGGTCTTGTGCCATTACTTACATGATCAAAAAAATTATTTCCACAGCTCTTTCACCATCAAAATAGATAGAAATGTATAATTTCAACTTTAGTTATACATTCTTATGTCAAATATTTATCTAGCTCTATCATCTTATATGAAGGCCCTTTTTTCTTTAATGAATTTTATAAGTCAAAGTAACAAGTTTCTCTTAGAAAATAAGCATGAACCTAAAATTGAAGTCAAAATTGAATAGCCTAAACTACTACGATCCCGATCCTAAATTTCGTCCATTTTGAGTTGATAATCAGATTATAAATCATACAAAAATTGTTTAATGAAATCTACATGCTTTTGAGCTTGATCACCATACAACACATTATATATAAAATTGGCCCCCTCCATTTTATATCTTGGGTCCAACAGAGATGAAACTAAAATAGTATGTCTAGCCATATACCAATAAGAATTCAACTTTTCCATCATTTGTTCTGCCATAACCCGAATAACCTCATTAGAGTCAAACATTCAATTAGTGTATGATGACGACTAATAACCCGATTACTAGTACTAAAAGTAGAATTCAAAGCAATAGTAGATGATGGAATTGCTAATAAATTATGTGAAATTGATTGCATGATCAGAAAATTATTTCTACAACTCTTCCACCATAATAATACATCGAACTGTAAATCTTTAACTTCTGCCACACAATCTTCTTTCAAATATTTATCTAACTGCATCATATTGTACAAAGTCCTATCCCTTTTTTCTTGCATGAATTTTGAAAATGAAAGTAACAAATTACTCTTAAAAAGATTTGCTTGAACCTAAAACTGAATCTGGAGTTGAACAACTTGAACTACTATAATCTTGATATTGAATTGGGTTCATTTTGAGTTGATAATCATTAAACAAATTATACCATAATTGTTTAATGACATCTACATGCTTATAAGCTCGATTACTATATAAAATATTATATATAAAATTAACCCCCTTCGTTTTGTATCTTGGGTCCAGCATCGATAAGACTATAATAATACGTCTAACCATATACCAATAAGAATTCAACTTCTCTATCTTTTATTCTATTATAACCTGAATAACACCACTGGAATTAAACATCTAATCAAATAAAACTTTCTTTATCTCACACATAGTGCTAAAGCAGTAGTGCAAAGTTGGATATTTTGTTTCTAAGAACAATTTAGTCACAGTATAAAATATTCCAAATTTGCACAAAGTTCTCTAGGTAACTCTTATTATTCTTCTATAGGCACGTAAGTGTATTGAGAATCTCTTTGCCTCAGCTTGGTAAACACATCAACATATTGGATTGTCAACTTCGACATCTTAAAGGTTGTGTTCCATTTAGTTGGACAATCCAAAATCATCATCTTCGTACTCAAAATGCATAGTTATCATGTCGTTTCTTCAAAATTTCCAACTCTTTTACGTGTTGTACTTCAAT
Source organism: Erythroxylum suave (assembly GCA_027563595.1). Taxonomy (NCBI): domain Eukaryota; kingdom Viridiplantae; phylum Streptophyta; class Magnoliopsida; order Malpighiales; family Erythroxylaceae; genus Erythroxylum; species Erythroxylum suave. Next base: position 6,989 of record JAOSBN010007699.1, on the reverse strand, counting down.
TTAATACACTATTATAAATCAAGTATATTTCTTCCTTTATTATATCTAATCCATCCTTTACAATCAAATTCAGAATATGTGCAAAAGAAAGCATATAGAATAACCTTTCACCAACCAATAAGCTCACAACCTGTATGTTATTCTTTAACTTTTCAATCATAGTATTATTCGTGTTATAATTATCGACTGTTATGGTGAAAAATTTGGTATCGATATTGCAATATATCAAATAGTCTTTCAATAAGATTGCTAACCTTTAGCTTGTATCTAATGTTAGCATATAAATGAACCTACCATGTACAAATATGACCAACATCAAGTCAATGATAACAACATTAAATAATATATGTTATCTCAAAAGTTTAGCATTCTTCCCTCTCATAAGGTTAGTAGTAACAAATGTTTAACCTATTAATAAGATCTTTTTTCTACTACACAAATCCACATGTCTTTTTAAATGAGAGGTTCCACCTTTTAAACTCTCGACCATCATCTCCTGACAATACTTATATTTAGCTTTTTCTACTTCGTCCATTAATCTAGTCTTATTAAAATGATTCCAAACTTCACTTTTTATTTGACCTGGACTCCTATCCTCACTTGTTATGAGATTAGAAGTTTCCACGTTTATCTTCAGTATTGGATTATAATTCTGCACTAAAGGAATATGCTCATCCATTTAAAACAATCAAAATATAAATTTATATGTTATCCATAATATTTATAAACATGGGAGAAAATAGTAGAACATGAATCATGATCATATATTTAATGTTTATCAATTGTTGGTGACTTATACGGTTACATACACGGGCATCATGTCACACAACACATAAGCATTTATTTTTTGTCCATACTTATATGATTACATGTACAAACGTGAATGTGATCATGCATGTCACTTACAGTCATATATACAGGTGTGTATATGACCATTTAAGTTATCAAAACTCATAAGCACTTACACGATCACATACACTAGCATGTATATGACTATATAAGTTCTCAAAACTCATAATCACTTATATGTGACCATGTAAGTCTTCAAAAACACCCCCCATATGGCAACAATCCTAGAAAGTTTAGTATTTCACAAATTTAATCTTTAGTCAAAAAATTCAAGTACTTTACCTTACTGTGTGGGTGACAAAGAAGCAAAACAAGACACGGTTGGAGTGTGAAGGGGTGATGTGGTAAAAGGTCAGCTGAAGGGAATGCGACAGGTGGCATGGTGAAGGGGCGACAATAGTTAAGTGAAGTTTGGTCAGAGAGAGGGAGAGAGCAGGTGAGAACGTGAAGAAGGCAGGGCATAGGGCAACTAGGATCTAGGGACGATAGATAGAGGAAAGGGTGGAGGGAAATGTCAACCTAAATTAAAACAACGTCATTTTACATGTAGTATAGAATGAAACAACTTACCTTAAATCGCTGTCATTTTTTTCTAAAAAAAAATGATGTCGTCTTGATTTTATAATTTGTCTGGCTCAGGCTTAATAGTTTAAGGCTAAGGCTAGATAAAATTGAGATTTTTTGGCCTAAGGCTCAATCAACCTTAGCCTGGCCCATTGATCTTAGGTTGGGTCTGAACCTAAATTCCATCCTTACTTCAAACAGGAATAAAGAATACCAAAATATTATAGAGACAGAGGAGTGCACATCATAGAGAACAGACAATACTTAAAAAATCTCCTTAGTCGTACTCCCCTTATATTCCTTAAACTAAATCATATTGCGAAGGAAATAACCCTTTTGATGAGAATTGTACCAATTCAAGCAAAATTCTATAAAGGGGAGGTATAAATAAGGGCTTATAAGACTTACGAAAGGTTCAAGTCAAGTGACAAAAAAAAGGGAGCAACCTTTGAAAAAAGGGGTTATAGGATATAACCAACACCAAAATCAAAAGTAAACTGACGCAAGAACTTGAATTTTAATTAGTTATGATTTTATTATTTCAAGTTTTTATTTCTTTTTAGAACTTTAATCTTAGGGTTTTTATGTTTTATGGTTTTATTCCTATATAAGGCTACCTAGCGGATGTAATTTTGCTTATCATTATTATTATTGAATAAAAAACCTTTGAAGAGTTTTCTATATCCTTATTCATAACGATACTCTTGTGTTAGGTTCTTTTTTAACTATTTATCTTTTCTAGCTCATTAGTGGAAATCAACCATATAATCTTATCACTCTCAATCCTTTCTTTTATAGAGTGTAGTGATTCATATCCTTCTTTTTATTTACTTCTATGTTTGATTCCTTATATTAGTCTATTTTTTACAGAATGGTTATAAGTCCTATCATAATGATATCAAATCTCACAATTTCTATTGATGAAATTGGCATCATAATTTAGAATCAGTACACATTTTTATATTCAAAATTTTTATTGGTATTATGGTTTGTATTTCAATATTATTGTGTCCATTTATAATATATTCATTTTTTGTATTCTTTTTGTTTTAATATTTATTAAGAATAAATTGTTCTTAAATTTTTATTCCTGATTTCTTTGTCTTTCAAGTCCATAAAAAAATCCAACAAAGTTTCATAAGGAAAGCGATATAAAGTATTAACTAAAGTAAATATAAAAGGGATAATAATTGCACCACTCATTGTAAGAAAAGATTATTTCTATTCCAACAAAGACAAGGTATTCTATTGCCAAAAGTATATTATTTTTCTAGTTGTTCTTAATCATATTGCAGTTAATTTGTCTTCTTCTATTCTTTATATTAAGTCTAAATGGATTCTATACGACACAAATTTATATATTTTTAATACTCCTGTTTATAGGCTTCTAGTTTTGTTTCTTTGTTTTTTTTTTCTGTCTAAAGTTATTTCTTTAGAAGTATTTGACAAAATGAGGAAGATTTAAACTGGCTTGCTTGATTTAGGTCATCTAGTTTGCAAAGAACCTTTACTCAATAGTTTACGTTATGAGATAAGGGAAACTTTGATAAAAAATATGTGAAAGAGTCTTTTTTTAGTAACTTTTTACGTAGGTACAATATAACTCAAACTTGAAGCAGAAGCTTATCTAAAGATGAAGAAGTAAATGAGGAGGAAATAGTGAGAGTAGACTACGAGCCATTCATGAAGATCATCCAAGGCCAATACGATCATCATAAATATAGTATAACCAATCTCTAACTATTAGGATTAATGAATGAGGCAAAAAGATGAAAGCAAGTATAAAGCAAAAGGTAGATAATAATGTGGATAGTACAAAGATGACATTATTATCTTTTGTAAAGAAGATAGATCCCGTAAGGAATATAGATCTTGATACCTACTTAAAGCGAAGAAGCATCTAGAACTAGTTTATGATTGTTATAATTTTTTGGAAGAGAAGAAGGTTAAACTAGATTCTATAGAGTTAGTGACTATGTTGTAGATTAATGGGATCAAAAAATTCTCACTAAAAGGAGAAAACAAGCGCTGTCTGTTAGAAATTGAGACAAGATAAATTATGATTTATACCAAGTTCCTATTATAGGTAGCTTTACGAAAACTTGCAAATGTCAACTTAAGGGTCCAAAAGTGTATAAGAGTATTACAAGGAGATGTGGATTGTCATAATTAAGAAAAATATGGAGGAAGAATGAGAAGCGACAATGGCTCGATCTATTTATGGGTTGAACCTAGAAATTGCTAATCTTGTAGAGCTAGACTACTATATGAACTAGATGATACAATGAACATATCCATGAAGGTGAAGAGGAAACTCAAAAGGAGGCATGTTAACCATTTTAGTATTTTTAGTGTAGGTTTTTCATAAAGCAACTTAGGGAGTAAAGAGGAAGATAAAGCTCCAAAGTCAAAATACAAAGTATTTAAAGGGAAGACATATAGCTTCACAATGTCCCAACAAAAGGGAGATGATAATAAGGGAGGATGAAGAGTATGTATCTATGAACGAAGAAGAAGCAGAGGGTGATATGCCTAGATTGGAGGATATTAGTAATACTGGGTTATTATAGACCTAAAGAGGGAATGTTATTGGTCACTAAGAGGGCATTGAGTATACATGTAATAGAGGATGAAGCTAGTGAGAAAAGAAAAATACTTTTCCATATTAAATTTTATCAAGGATCAGGTGTGTAATATGATCATAAATAGAAAGAGTTGTTCTAATATGGCTAATATGGAGTTGGTGGAGAAATTAAGGATGTCAATCGCAAGATGCCCTAACCTCTATAACCTATAATGGTTGAACAAGAGTGAAAAGGTTAAGGTAACAAAATAAGCGATGGTTTCTTTCTTAGTTAGGATGTATAAGGAAAATGTGTAGTATGATGAGTTTTGCATGCAAGCAAGACATGTATTTTTAAGGCACCCTTGATAATATGATAGGAGAGCTATACATGATTAGTATAAGAAAAAGTATTCCTTTTCTGTGAATGACAATTAACTACCATTTCTCCATTTTCACCAGTAGGTTTATGAAGATCAACTTAAAGTTTATGAGAGTAAGTAAGAGATTTAAATGGAAAGAAATGAAATCAAATACTTGGTGTTAATATTAAATCATAAATTTTACGTACATTTAATTCTCTACAACGGCTATTAACGAATGTTACATAGTCACGTTTCTTAGTGTAAGTGTGCAAAAAGAGCTAACAGGGTGTAGGCCTTACGCCTATAAACTTTTCCTGCATAAGAATAAAATGTTATAAGTGTACTAGAATTTATAACAAATTTGGTAGAGTTTCCTCTATTTTTATGATATCAACCCCTTATTGAACAAATAAAATAACTTAAGAACACAACCATATATGACACCAGAAATTTATAACATTATCATTGTCAACAAGAAACACATATTTTCATTCCAAAATTCGCACATCAAATTCAATTGAAATACAACAAAGAAAAGAAATGAGAATATAAATGTAAAGCGTAGATACTTATAAGTCTCTCTGCATGCTCGTAGTGAATAATAGATCCTCCCATATGTAAGGGAAGACTCTCCCCCCCAGTCCTGCATGTCTGTTGGCTGAATTACGCTATGAAATGGACATTGTCTTAGGTGCTCATCTCTTCCATACTCTATAGATGATTGCGTCAAGTTGAGAATCCCAAAAAAAGTCTTTCTGAAATAAAAGGAAAGACATTCAATAAATACTTATGATGTAATAATATTGATCTAATTAATATATAGAACTGTTAATTAAAAAAGAAAATAATAATTTTTGTGGTGTCTCAAACTCGTGATAGTAAAATTCTTTTGTCGTTTGAGAGATATTCTTCCATACATAACCCTCATGATCAATCTTCTTCTTGAATTTTGACGTCATGTTTCTTGAATAGGGTCTAGATGGAAATAACCTAATATGAAAACAAATAAATTTATACCATTTTTAAAATTTAAACTTATAACTTAATTATAAACATATAATGTTTCATATATTTTCACTTACATATTATTGACAATTATGATATATTTTCTTTTATCAAATCCCTCAGCTCTAGGCTGGCAGCTGTCTTCTTCATCTGTATTGTTTATCCTTGATATCTCTGTCAATATAAGGGTAGTAAATGATAGTGTAGCCTCATCTGCAAGTAGAGGGGAAGGAGGTAATTCAGCTCCAGTTGCTACACCATGAGATGCTTCACTTGTACAGTAAATACTTCTAAATTGTGGTCTAAATTTTGGTCGCATCATATCCTGTCTTCTCTTTGGTGACATATTTAAACCTGAAATTAATATTTAACAGAATTCTGTAGAAATATTACAATTTGTTTTCAATATTTTATACAATATATTGAAAAAGAAATAATTGATTTATTGAATATTGCAATGCTACTGTCACCACCCATAACCCTAGGACTCGGAAGAGTGATGTTGACTTTGATACCAATTATTACAAGTCTTATGGGAGAGTCCAACTTCAAAAGCTAGCTCAAAGAGTTGGAGAACCCATAAACTTATAAACTCCACATCAACCCTTCTTATTACCGACGTGAGACAAATACTTATGTAGGTGATAGACATATAACATGCAAGATTAAAAATGAAAGAAACTTTGATTATAATAATACATAGTAATTTGCCTAAAAATTAAACTAATACGTTTCTAATTTAGTATGACACGATATAGTGAGTTTCCATACACTTAGTTTTACTTCACATCAATTATCCATACTAAATATTTAAACAAGAATAATCAAAGAAACGAAACACTAATAAACCAAGGCCCCTTGAAGAATCATGATAGGATCTGGAAGGCCAAGCAAAGCTGTACTGACGAGGAATTTATAAGGTGTGTGGAGAAGCGGGGTAGAACAAATCTTCTCTTCCCACAGCGCTCTTCTTGTTTCAAAATAATCTCGTCCATTCATTGAATGTTTGTTCTTAAAATGAGGGAAGTAGACAAGTGCGGGGGCACTGTTGGGCTATGTCAAGGGTGCAGTACAGTGCAAGGACCAGGGAGGTCTACTCACCGAGCAACTTCATATTTAATTTCACAGGGCGGTCACAATTGACAATACATACTATCATCTTCAATATAATATATAAATCTCTCCCTCCGACTATTGACTGTTCCACACCCGTTGTTATCCCTTTTTCCTTCTTTGCTTTTCTTTTCCCAAAAATAAATTAGCAATACAAGAGTAGAAATATCAGTGGGCCGGGCTTAGGTCGGCGATAGACCAAGTGGCAATAGCCTGACTCGGTCTATCGAAAAAATATTCGAGCGGGCTGGAAATGGTCGAGCCCGTAGCCCAGCTCATGTAGTCCAAATATGGCCTGTGGGCCGTGGCGGGTTAAGACTAGTCAGCTCATGACTAGGCCCCTGACCCGGCCCGCTCAGCTCGCCCGAGCCATGAGTCCCCCGTCGGGCCTGAGTCAGCTCAGGTATTTAATATATTAAAAAAAATTAAGACAATTTTAAAAAAATTGTGGTCGTATTTTTAAAAATTCATAAATTATAAATTATAACATAATCATTTATAGTAAAATGTAAGATGAAATTACCCATAAA
>JAOSBN010007660.1:6459-18766 GCA_027563595.1 Erythroxylum suave | reverse complement strand
CTTCTAACCTTAAGTCATCTTCCAAAAATACCCTTATGCATTCTTAATTCTTCAATTTTACTTATACCATGCTATACTCTAACTTAATCTTAATTCTTCCACTTAATACTTCAAAGTTTTATCAATCTATAAAACAAATCCTCCTAAACTTGACAGAATAATTAACTCCAATTAAAATGATTTACCCATTAAGAATACAAAATTCATTCAGTTCATGCTTAATAAAATAAAAAAAATTCGGGGCATAACACTTCTCCTCCTCTTAAAAGAATTTCTTCCTCGAAATTATTACTTGAGTCATTGAATAGGTGTGGACACTTCTCCTTTATTGCTTCCATAGGCTCCCATGTTGCCTCCTCCATTGAATGGTTCCTCCACAAAACTTTGACCAACTTCACCCCTTTGTTTCTCAAAACTTTTTCCTTCGAATCTAAGATCTCCATTGGTCGCTCTTCATAAGTCAAGTCTTCCCTCAATTGAACCTCTGAAGGTTGAACTATGCGCAAAGGGGGACTGATACCTTCTCAACATCGATACATGGAAGACATTGTGAATCTTAGACAATTCCGACGGCAAAGCTAACTTATAAGCTAAATGCCCAACCCTCTCAATGATTTCATAAGGGCATGTGTATCTCGAACTAAGCTTACCCTTCTTACCAAACCTCAACACCCCTTTCTATGGAGAAGCTCTAAGGAACACCTTGTCTCCAACTTCAAATTCCATCTTTTTTCTATGTGCATCCATGTAGCTCTTCATTCTATCTTGAGCTGCTTTAAGTCTCTATTTCACCAACTTAATCTTATCAACTGTGATTTGCACCAACTCAGGCCCTTCAAGTCTCCTTTCACCTTTCTCATCCTAACAAAGAGGAGTTCTGTACCTCCTACCATACAAAGCTTCATAAGGTGCCTTTTGAATTCCTGAATGATAGGAATTATTGTAAGCAAATTCAATTAAGCAAATGATCATCCCACGAGCCTTTAAAATCCATAACACAAGCTTTCAACATTACTTCCAAAGTCTGTATTGTCCTCTCCGATTGTCCATCATTTTTTGGATGGAAAATTGTACTTAAGTGCAACTCAGTTCCTAAAGCTTCCTGTAAACTCTTCCAAAATCTGTAGGTGAACTTGGGATCTCTATCCGAAACTATCAAACTTGGAATCCCATGAAGCTTGATTATCTCATCCACATATTTCTTGGCCAAAGCATTCAAGGAATTTGTCTGCTTAATTGGCAAGAAATGTGCTGACTTGGTTAGCCTAGTCACCATCACCCATATCGCATCATGATTCGTACTAGTTCTCGGTAACCCCATCAAGAAATCCATCGTAATCTTCTCACACTTCCATTCCGAAATAGAAAAATGCTGAAGTTTGCCTGAAGGTGCTTGGTGCTCAGCCTTGACTTGCTGACGTGCTAAACATCTCTTAGTATACTTTGCAACATCCTTCTTTATTCCCTTCCACCAGAAATGTTCCTTCAAATCTCTATACATTCTTGTAGTCCACGGGTGCATTGCATAGGGAACATTGTGTGCCTCATCAAGAATTTCACATTTCAGTTTTCACATATTCTGAATACATAGTCTACTCCCTACCGCCATCAATCCATCTTCCCTTACCTCTATTTCAGATTGTTTCCCACTTTTAATCTCCTCTCGAAACTTGTTTAAATACTCATCCTATTCCTGCAACAACTTAATCTTCTCATTCAACACGGGTCTCACTTTAAAATTAGCCAATACACAATTACGCTCAACTTGTCTCAATGTCACCTTAAGCCTGGCTAATTCCTTCAACAAAGGAAGATACGTTGTCTCCACATGTAATAGTCGATTTTCTGCTTAATGCATCCGCTACAACATTAGCTTTCCTTGGGTGGTAGTCTATCATCAAATCATAGTCCTTCACTAACTCTAACCATCTTCTTTGTCTCAAATTCAACTCCTTTTGACTCATCAAATACTTAAGGCTCTTATGATCTGTGAACACCTTAGTAGTGACTCCATACATGTAATGTCTCCATATCTTCAATGCAAAAATTATGGCAACCAACTCCATGTCATGAGTAGGATAGTTCATCTCATAAGGTTTTAATTGCCTAGAAGCATAAGCGATCACCTTATCTCCTTGCATCAACACACATCCCAATCCCTTTCTCGAGGCATCACTATACACTACATACCCATCATTACTAAAAGGCAAAGTCAGAATTGGTGCACTCGTCAATCTATACTTAAGCTCCTAAAAACCCTTCTGACATTCATCTGTCCACACAAACTTCTGATTCTTCCTTGTCAATTTGGAAAGTAGAGCAGCTATCATGGAAAAGTTCTCCACAAACCTCCTGTAATACCCTGCTAAACCCAAGAAGCTCCTCACTTCAGCTACATTATTAGATGCTTCCCATTTCACAATCGCTTCTATCTTCCTCAGTTCCACATGCACTCTTTACTCTGAAATTACATGTCCAAGGAATGCTATTTCCCTTAGCCAAAATTTGCATTTCTCAAATTTTGCATACAACTCGTTCTTCCTCAATGTCTCTAAAGAAATCCTTAAATGCTTTTCATGCTCCTTATCACTCTTAGAATAAACCAATATATCATCAATGAAGACAATGATAAATTGGTCCAAGAATGACCTAAGGACTCTATTCATTAAGTCCATAAAGGCTACAGGTGAATTCATCAATCTGAAGGGCATCACTAAGAACTCAAAATGCCTATATACCATGTTCTAAAAGTAGTCTTTGGCACATCAATCTCCTTTATCCTCAACTGGTGATAACTCGACCTCAAGTCTATCTTGGAGAAGACTTTTGCCACTTGCAACTGATCAAACAAATCATCTATGCGAGGGAGCGGATATCTGTTCTTTATGGTGACATGATTAAGCTTCCTATAATCCACACACATCCTTAACGATCTATCATTCTTCTTCACAAAAAGGACCGGAGCTCCCTAAGGCGAAGAGCTCGGTCTAGTGTAACCTTTCTCCAACAACTCTTCCAATTGCTCCTTAAGCTCCTTCAATTCTACCAGAGCCATTCTATAAGGCGGAATCGATATTGGCATTGTACTGCCCAGAAGAAGCTCAATGGGAAATTCAATTTCCCTAGGTGGTGGTAGTCCAGGTAATTCCTTGGGAAAGACATCCGGGAATTCCCTGACCACTGATATATCTTCTATCTTCTTTGTATCTTCCCTCATATCTACCACATAGGCCAAATATGCTTCACATCCTTTTCTATCTCTCACAGACACCGTCATTCTACCATTGTCCAATTCGAATTCCATTGTCTTTTATTTACAATCCAGATGGGAATTGTACTTCTCTAACGTGTCCATACCCAAAATAACATCTAATCCTCCCATTTTCAAAGGCGTCAAATCCACCACTAACCATTCCCCTCTAATATATATCTCATAGTCTCTATAAACTTGACTGATAATAATATACTGGCCGATTGGAGTACTCACCATTAGAGGAGTATCCAATGGGCTCAGATTCCTGCCACACACAGTTCTACTTGATGACATAAATGAATGAGTAGAACCCGGATCAATCAAAACAACAATATCAGCATCAAACAATTTAATCATACCAATCACAACTTCTGGAGCGGTCACTACATCCTCCTGTGTCATTACAAAGACCCTAGCTAGTACTTGCCCCTTAGGTCTCCCGGGAAAATCCACCCTCTTAGTTGAATCAGAACTGCCCACTTTAGTTACTGTCTTATGTCCCCCAGTCTCAGTTCTCCTTGAAGCTTGCATTTGACTCTTCTTATGTCTTAGATTCTGAGGGCACTCTCTTGCCATATACCCTTTTTCCCCACAATTGAAACAAGCTCCTGTCAGTCAATAGCACTCTCCTCTATAAATCTCCTACAATGTTCACATTTCAGAATGGGTGGCTTATCCCCATCTCCCATCCTACTACCTCCAACCATTGAAGCTTAATATGAGATAGTTCTCATCTGTGTAGGCCTACTTGCTTCAGTGTTCCTCCCCTCGGACTGTGCAGGGAAAGTCCTAGCACTTCTATCAAACATAGGAGTACCACCTCCCCTCTTAAACTGTTCTCTCCCCTTTCTCTTCCTAGTCACAACACTCTTTATATTCTTTATGTTTTCAACCCTCAGTGCCGCTTCAACTAGCTGTTGAAAATCACAGAAGTTTTGCACCACTACTTTTTCTCTAATGGCTAGGTGTAACCCTGATTCAAACCGACGACATTTAGCTGCCTCATTCAGCATCATCTTCGCTGCATATCAGGCCAGCTATGTGAACTGATGCTCATACTCGCTCACTGTCATCTCCCTCTATGTGAGACTCAGAAACTCCCTCTGCTTCTACTAAATGTAAACCTTAGACAAATACTTCTTCTTAAAAACAACCAAGAAGTCCTCCCATGCCAACACTGGAGGTCTCATCTGGCTCCGTGGCACACTCTCCCACTAATGCAAATCATCCCCCTGAAGCAAACTAGTAGCATAAACCACCTTCTCATCATCCTCATATTCCATCTGATCCAGTATCCTATCGGTCTTTCTCAACCAATTCTTAGCTTCTTCTGGGTTAGTGATTCCATAGAAGTCCACTGCTCTATACTTCCTCAACTTCTAACATTTGAAATTGAATGAGAAGGAGAAAAGGTATGAAATATAAGAAAAATGATAAAATGAAAGAAGCACGAGAGTGCAAATTGTGATTGACTAAATTGAGCATGAGAATATGAAAATGCATGGAAATGAATATGTATTTTTGTTTGGGCAAGAGTGGAACCGTTTCGTAGTCACATGCACGTCAACGTAAAGCCTTCTCTCGGCTGCCCGCTTGTGACCCATAAGATCCGAAAATGGACTTGTTTTGTTCATGAAGTAAACTTTGGTTTCTCTGTTTTGTTCATGGAACCCTCTAGCCAATTGTTTGTGCATTTGCATTTTATCATGAAAAGCATGATGAAGTTGAGTATTATGCCTTGATGCAATATGTTTCATGTGATGATGTATTGAGATTTGAGTTATGAATGTATCTATGTATATGTATATATATATATATGTGTGTGTGTGTGTGTGTGTGTGTGTGTGTGTGTGTGTGTGTTTGTGTGTGTTTGATTGTGTGGCTCATTTCCAATGGCTATAAGTATTTCAGCCATTGAGCTGTGTAGCTCAACCCCTAATTTTCCCTCCTTAGGTGCAAATCGGGAAGAGCAGTGATCCTTGCAAGGCATTCGGACTCCAAGTTAGTTATAAATATTTTGTACTAAGTTAGTGATTTTGGATAGCGGACTCCAAGTTAGTTATAAATATTTTGTACTAAGTTAGTGATTTTGGATAGCTTTATAAGCATGTCAAACATGAGCATCTTTTTTATTTTGTTTTAAGTTAATGTGTATGTTGGTATGTAACAAACTCCGATTGTGTTTAAAAATGAGAAAGTGAAATTGGATTCTTTTCTACGTCTGATTTTTTTATTTTAAAGATTGGAATAACGAAATGTACATGTGCATAATCTTATTTGTTGAGATTGCAAATGGTTTGTATTGGAATAGCATGATAGATTTGGAGAGATTGTGCTCTGAGCTCAAAGGAAAACACAGGCGAAAGGAATCATCTATGATGACGTTACAAACAAATGCAAAGGAAAAATATAGAAGAAGAGTATCGTCTGTGATGACATCACACACAGACGCAAAGAAAGACAGACGCAAAGGAAAACATAGACGCAAAGAATGAGTAGGAGAGTAGAGACTGAAGAAAAACATAGATGAAGCATCTCATCTTTGATGACGTAAAAACACAGACGATAGGAAAGACAGGCGAAGCGTATCATCTGTGATGACGTCAGAACACAAAAAATAGGAAAGATAGACAAAACGTATTATTTGTGATGATGTCAGAACATAGACAATAGGAAAGAGAGACGAAGCGCAAAAGACAGACGATAAAACACAAACAATAGGGGGTCAAACCCAGATGATAAAAGTCAAAGATAGACGACAGAACCCAGACGATAGACGAAAGAGAGATGATAAAAAGTCAAACATAGACGATAGTCAATCATAAACAATAGACGAAAGACAGAAGATAGAGGTCGAAGACAGACGATAGAAAGTCAAACACAGACAATAAGCAGAACACAGAAGAAGAAGTTAAGGAGTTATGCTAATGGACCCAAAGCATGTACATATGCAATTTATGGACTTACTAATACTATCCTTTGACCTACTTAAGCCTGAATAGAGATGAGCTCAACAAGGGGATTAGTTTTGAATGCAAGTGGTGGTGTAAAATATTTGATATCCGAATCAGAATGCAATTTTGGGGCTCCAGAAACGGGGTCCCACAATTATAGTGTCGTTGGCAGTAGTACTAGGTAACACTCGAGGCAATCTCCATTTTAGAGTGTAATTATGTAAACAGACGTGGAGCATGAGAGGGAGAACGTTTGCCTATATATATATAATCGAGGATCTATAACCCACCAGGAGTATACAGAGAAACTTGTAAGTATCTAAACTTTACACTTATATTCTGATTTTATACTTTGATGTATGAAATTTTATTTCAATTTAATTTGATTTATGAAATTTAAAATGAAAATATATGTATATTATGGAGAATTATAATGATATAAATGTTTATTGCCATAAATGGTTCTGTTATTAAGAAAAATTTTTGTTTTGCAGGGGTAGATATCATAAAAATAGAAGAAACTCTACTGAAATTTTTGTAAATTGTAGTTCACTTATAACACTTTATTCTGATACAAAAAAAGGATATGGGCAAAATGCCCACATTACGTCAGCTCTTTTACACACCCACACTAAAAAGCATGACGGTGTTACCTTCGTGAACATTCAATACAAACAACTTAATGTATGTAAAATTTATACTTGAATATTAATTCTTAAAAATTAACACTTATTAACATAAAAAATTATAATGATAAGACCAAATATAGAAAAACATTGCATAACGGTTTTAAAACTCTGAAACTATTGATGAGAGTTAGAAATATCTTAATGCAGTTAGCGGTACGGACCGCCGTGGAAGGATTTTTTACTTAGGTTTATTTATAAACACATGCTATTTACAATCCGTCACGTCTAGTACAACTGGATCTAGTAGGAAGTCCAAATCCAATGAGATAGTTGTTTAGCTTGACAGTATAGTAAAGAGATTGCCAACTCAGTTGCAACAGTCGATAGAATATATAGCCTACCTCTGTAATGTGATGGATAAGTTGAAGGGGAGGAGCAGCTCCTCATCAGAACAGTCTGATCATCCGCCTTCACCAATAACATAGCTTAGATTTATAATATTTCAGTACTTAAATGAATGTATTTGATGTTTTGTTACTGTTAAGTTTTTGTATGAATGCTTAATTTATAGTTATTTTCAAAATCCTTATTATTGTGCATTACAATTTTGATAATATATTATCAATAAACGTAATTTTGCATTATATTCTCAATCAAGATTACATTATTTAGAGAAATTAAATGTTAAAAAATCAATAGATTATCATTAGAAAATTTGGGCAGGAAGTGAGAAATTGTAGCTGAAAATACCATAGGTAAATTACCAATGGAAATCTATCTTCAGTAGGTAAATTACTGACAGAATGCTATATTCTATACATAAATTTGGTGACAGAAATTGTTTATTTGTTGCTAAAATAACCTACGGATATTGTAATTCTATTGGTAAATTTACCTATGGAAGGTAAAGTTAATTGATAAATATTTTACAAAGAATTAATCGTTGTACAAATCATCACCAATTCACAATTCAATTCTTGATTATTCCTAAAAATCTATGGTTTTGTTCCCCCACCCTTAGTTTTTTGTTTCTTTAACTATAAGTGTCGCTTTCACTGCCCTTTTATTTGCTTAATTTCACTCTTTATATTAGTATATATCTTTCATATGGTTTTGTTTTCGGTAACTTAGTTGAGTTTTTATTATGTGCTAAGGATTATGTGATTTTCACCAGAGTCTTATGTTTCTTGGCCTATCTTCATTGCTTCTTTGATTGGTCTGCATGTATATTTTTCAATAAAAGCATTGGCTTTGGATTTTCCAAAGGATTGAATTATGAAAATAAATTGAGATTAGGTAGATGATGGGTTTGGCAAATTGTGGAGATTTTTGGTTGCAAGTGATAAGTTAAGACATTGATTTCATAAATGTAGAGTTGAAAGTTTTTAACTCTTCCACTTTTTGGTTGTTTGTGAACGTCAATTTGATTGTCTTTCTTCTTAAAAAATTTGGAGAACTGTTGTAACTTTATGTTCACATCTAGTACTAATTTCCTTGAGGTTAACAAACTCGCATACCTTTTAGGCTTCACTATTCTTCTTAACAGCTTTCAACTAGTTCTATTAGGTGATTTATTGTTCTTTCTATTGCATAAGTTCAATACATTAATACCAAATACCTTGCGGTTATGTTGTACTTAGTCTAAGAGTGATATATATATATATAATTGCAGGAGTGGGGTTTGATTAGGACAACAAGCAAAAGTTACGTATCTAAGATGCGATTAGGAAAAGAAGGTAATTTTTAATATAGTTTGGTTTTAAATTAAAACCAACTAGATGTAGAAGATAATATACCCTGATATTTCTTTCTGGTACATTTTGTAGGGTAAAAATGCCCTCCATCAAGTGCAGCAATGGTCAAATACAAAGACTGCATGATTAGCCAGAAGCACAACCCCCTTATTATTAAACTTTTTGCTAATACTTTTGTAATCTGAGCATTTATAATTTATAAATTGATATTTTTATTTATTTGTCAATAAGCATTGTTATTCTTATTAATATCTTGTATAGGAAGAAAATTCTTTTTGTTAGTATAATTTAATGATAATTGTATAATTTTACTTTTTTATATAATTATTTTGAATTAAATATATTTTTATATGATTTATTTGTATAATAAATTCACAATAAAAATATACTGATACATTATATACAAAATATAGTGTTCAATAATATGGATTAAAAATGTCCACGCTAATGATTTAAATAGTTACAGTTGTGACCCATGGTCTCATGGGTGTGACTTAACATGTCTCACTTGTGATATACAATATTGTTGCACATATGTGACTCAAATACTCACAGTTGTGACTCATGTCATTATTTATTTTTCTTGTAAGTCACATAATTTAAACAAATATTAGCAATTTTGAAATTCTAAAATTTCAATCCAGCACATTCAAAATAAAATTTCAACCAAATTACACGTGAAACTCCATATGTTACTGTTGATAGTAAAATCACATGGGTATGACTTATTGTGTCATGCTTGTGACATACAACATTATTCATCATCTTCTATATCATTCTCATAGGTATAAGTTTATTTTATTTATTTTTTCTTATAGGTCACATAATTTAAACAGATAGCGGTAATTTTGAAATTCCAAAATTTCGATCTAGTATAGAAAAAAAATTTCAACCATAAACTTCATATATTACTGTTGATAGTAAAATCACACAGGTGTGACTTAACATGTCACCCCGTAACATACAACATTATTTATCATCTTCTATATCATTCACACAGGTGTAAGTTTATGTCGGATGAATATTTGAAGTCTTCCCTTCATTCGTTTGGTTGTTGACAACTTTAAAAAGAATTCATTTCCCAACAAATATGCTACAACGCATCACAAAACATAATCTTCCATCGCTAATTTCAACAGACAATCTTTCAACAGATACGTCGTTGATTTAAACATCCAATGTCACAAATGAAATTTGTTCGGTTGTTAGCAATAAAATCTAAAAGTAATTAATTTTTATTTTAACAAACATTTAATATATTATGATTTTTTCTTAAACATGTGTCCCTCGTCATTTTAATTTTCTTTCTCATCAATTACATTCACGAAATCTTCCACCATATTTATTTTCTTTGTTTCCCTTCTTATTACTTTACTTATTCAAAATGAGGAATAAAGAAACGCTATATCAGCTTAAAGATTTTCCCCAATTGATTCAACAAAATAAAGTTGTGTTGCAACATCTAACCGAGCAAACTCCTCTCTCACAGAAGCAGGTAAGATCTTTTCTCTCTTTCTACTGTTTTTTTTTTATGGAAGAAGAAGCAAGATTATATCAATAGTGCACGAAACAATTGCTGCCACTAACATTATTTGCTACTTAATCACAGAAGAACTTTTGTAACACTGCTTGTATTGAACGGTTCCCCAGAGGTAATGGTGGTAATGTTAAGCTAGCTGAAAAAAATTTGAAGGCTTTCCTTTCTTGGAGAGACAACATTTTTATTATAATATATCAATGCAATCAAGTTTTCTTACACTTTTTGTGCTGCTCCTTAGTCTTGTTTTTTATAAGCAATCCTTTTTCTATTTCTTCCACTATAAATAAATGTATTTTTTATAAGTTAAAATAGTTTAGTGTTAAACTAATTGCCAGTTCAAAATAAAGAATAACGAATATTGCTTCAAAATCTATCGAATATTTTTTTTACTTTATGTTTTTGTTTCTTCTTTGAAATGTTGAGAACTTGCCAACAGATGGATTTTCCACTGAATTCACTAAAGGGCTTGCTTATGTAGTGGGTCACAATGAAGATTCAAGACCTGTTTTGGTAATTTCTAACTCCACCAATTACGTTTTTTTCACCTTTTTTTAAAACTCACAGAAATTGTCAACAAGATTGATTTTATATTTTTTTTTCTAAATTTCATTTTGGCATTTGTTACATCTATACTCGTTCAAAAGCTTTATTGATTGTTTATATATATTTTTTCTAAATTTAATTTTGGCATTTGTTACATCTATACTCGTTCAAAAGCTTTGTTGTTCCTTTATTGCCATTGGTTCAAGATTTTTCTCCTTATCCAAGATTACAAGTTTCATTCACAAAAACTATAAGTGACGATATATAATTTTTTATTGTAGGTCTATTTCAATTTTTTTCCTTAATTGATTACTAATCATATCAACATTCTATCTTATGCTTAAATTTTTGCAGGTTCACACGCTTCATTGCGTTTACTTCGGAAGTTGCCATATCAAACATACAAAAAAATTATGAACATTTTGTGCTTCTTTTTTATGCGAGTATATTTATTTCTTCCAAAACTCCGTTCATAACCTATAAAAGTATAGCCACTATATTGTCAAAGAAGCGCTATTGTTTCTTTCTTGCCTTGTGAAAAACCTTTAAATTATATTTAAATCAGTCACTACATATAATTGTCATATGTTCTCTTGTAATTTGTTCTTCGTATCTTCTTAAGATTTTTCTGCTCTATTTTAACTTTCATAAATGTACTTTTATCAATATTGAATATTATTACCGATTATTACCCTTCCAGGCTTTACAGAGCTTTTGTTATCAACCCACCTTCTTTGTTCTCTTATCTATGGAAGGTAATACTATTATTTATATGTCTAATTCTTATTTATTTTATCTCTCTTTTAACTTGTTCATGAAAAATACTCATTTTAAGACTTTTTTACCATACATGAGCCTATTACTTTGTAACTTGTAATTTAAATCTTGATTGCTAAGTAATTGTGAAATATAGATGATTACAGGGTGTTCAACCATTTTTTGAATTCTCAACAATCAATATGTTGGTTTCTTCACTAGACTTTGAAGAATCATTAGAATTCTATAATTTACGTAATCACCCACAAGTCTCTTCCCTTCGATTTGACCCTTCATCGATTAGATCAACAGCTAAAGATGGCTTATGCTTATCAAGGTTTTCATTTACTGTGTCGCAACATTCTAACTTAGTTAAACCATGGTACCTTTCCTTAACCATCCTAGCTTCTTCAAAAATAAGCAAGTCTCCTTTGGGCTCAACATAAATTAACCCATTTAATGCGAGATCTATCTCTTTTGCATCACCCATTGATAGAACGTGCCATCGAAACATCAAAGCTTATGCAACGACCACCAACAAAGCTTTATTCCCCTTGACTCCCATTCTAGAGCATGTCATCACAACTGAGACACTTAAAATTGCTGAAACAGAGACCCACAACCATCTTTCTTTCGATCACCTGCCATGTTTTTGTTTTCCAAAAAGATCTATAAATCTAACAACTCTTATGAGTCTTTCTTACAGTCCCTTAAATTTTACAGAACCCTTATGACAATATCATTTAGAAGTTAAATATGCGAACACCACTTGGTGGTCTTATGTCTATCATACCACCTCATCTCAAGCAACGTCACATGCTAGTATCACATCGGTTTTAAACCAAGAGTTAAGTTAACCTCGGCGCATACTCAATGCA
>JAOSBN010007649.1:0-18766 GCA_027563595.1 Erythroxylum suave | reverse complement strand
ATCATATACATCTAAACATGTATAAGATAAGTAATGCCTTTAAATAATTTGTCACTAAACTACAACCAAAATGATTGGCGGTAGGGCATAAAACAACAAATTCAACGTTTTAGTGATTTTGCTAATGGAAATAAGGTTGCAAGAAAATGAGGGCACATAAAAAACATCTTTTATGGTAACAAAGGAGGTAAGAAAAACTTCTCCACTTGCTTTTACTGGGAAAAATAGCCATACGGAATTTTAATTGGCATGGAAAGAGGAATAATTGTAGAATTTAATTTTTTATGGGAAGTCACATGGTTAGAGGCGCCTAAATCCAAGATCTATTCATTTTCATCATTGGGTAGAAAAACTGCCTTACTCGTAAAGTTAGCTGTAGATGCATGACTCTCTTTAGGATTGAGCATGGATATGAGTTGGGCATATTGCTCGCTTGTCAATCCAACAATTGGAACAGTACTGCTTCCTTCTACTTTTTCAACTTGTGTATTGTTGGTCGTTTTGAGCTTTAGTGGCTTCTTCCCTTTGTCCCACCACTTAGGCTAACCATGTAATTTAAAGCAAGTTTCTTTGGTGCGAATTGCCCTTTTGCAATAATTACAAAATAGTTTGGAGAGGGCATGATTCCCTATAGATTTTTTATTGTTATTGGATCTATTGTTACCGTTTGTCAAGAAAGTTGTTGCATCAATAGATGGCAATCGTAGCTCAACTATCAACTGTTGTCGTTCCTCTTGAGCCACCTGTGCATAAACATGAGATAAAGGAGGTAAAGGATCTGTATTCAATATTTAAGAGCGGACAATTTTGTATTTTTCATTTAGACCCATAAAAAATTGATCCACTTTTTCTTTTTCTCTTTCTGCTTAACCATAGGTACATGGTGGGATCTCTAAATAAGTTCTGAGTTCATCCCAAATTCTCTTTAGTTTGGTGTAATAAACTGAAATGGTCATAACTTGTTGTAAGCTATTCATCATCTCGATCTTTACTTGGTGAATTTGAGGGGCATTACCTTGTCAAAATCTATTTTCTAAATCTTTCCACAATTCTTTTGCTGTCATGAAAAATGCCACGCTATCATGTAGTGTTGCAGAGATTTGAAGATCTAAGAGAAGACCATAGAATTGCATTAAATTCAATATAAACTCATCCTTTGAACTAGGTGATGGACAAGTGATGGATCCATCCACAAAACCAAATTTGTTTTTGGCTTGAAGTGCATTAGCCACGGCACGACGCCGTATGGGATAACTTTCTTCTTTTAGGAGATAGATAATGCTGTCCCTGGGTTATCAGAAGCATGATGGATGTATTGTGATAAAATATCAAGATTAATTTGGGTGGTGTTTGATTGGTTGTTGGTGCTGTATGAAGAGTTGTCTCCAGCCACAACAAAATTTGAACCGATGCTCTGATACCATGCTAAAATGGAAGATGATGGCTGCTCAACTGTTCTGTTTCATCACATACAAATAATGTTCTTATATACAGGGGAGAGCTTGAATTAGCTCTGAAATTAAGGAGATAAAAAGGATACAAATCAATCAACATAAATCAATCCTTAAACAATGGCTTTAAATTTGATAAGCAAATCTCTACAGTTGACAATTGTTAATATTGAAGACTGCTAATATAACTCCAGCACTTCACTGTCGATAGCAACTTCACCATATAGTCACCATCTTCACTAATGGCAACTCCAGTAACTCATGAATCTCATGCCTAGTGACCCATCTCCCACCACCAATAATAGAACTCTTTATGTCACCGGTGATAGTAAAACATTAGACTCTCCAGATAGCAAAACTTAATGTTATCCACAACTTAACCAAAAGAAATCATCTTTTTATCTTTTCACAAGCTTGACCTTGCCATTTATAAAGTTCATAGCATGTCAAGGGTCAAGGACTAGGAAACCCGAAGGTTTTTATGACTTTTAACCATCATAAAAGAACAAACATGGAGATTGGATTTGATAGACGACTGTACTTTGGCTCACTATTCTTGTCTCTTCTATAAAAATTCATCTTGTGTTGACACTAACCAGCACTTTTCTAGTATTAACATGGCTTGTGGCTTGTGATTTAGCTTAATTTGGGCAGTTAGCAAAAAAAACATATTTTGGGTGGTTTCTAGGAAAATGAATCAAATCGAATATGTTTTCATAAACTTAGGGTTAACGACTTTAATCTTAGTTTTCAAATTATAAGAACATTTAATCATATATAAATATTAATTTAGAATTGAGATTTGCTATAATTGCAATTTTATTATAAAATTTAGCATCAACAACAATCAAACATGAAATCAAGTTATATAATTAAAGTCATCTCTAATATTAATTAAGGACAAATGAGGCGCAATTCAATCTCTTGTCAAAGGAGTTAAGAATAACCGGTGGTTTGTGTTGAAAAATCGGGACATGATTCGATCCTAAAAATAGGGAACAATTATAAATTAATAGGAATCAACAACCAATTCAGGCTCCTGGCTTCCGCTTTGGAGGCGTTTGTTCTTCAGAAACATAGTTTCTGAATATATTTAGGCATGATAATTAGGACCCGCCTCCCCTGGCTCAGCCTAGCTCCACTCATCCTATTATTAGTTCAGGTTGACGAGGCTAGTGGTGTGATTCATTAATTTTTCTCAAAACGACGTCGTTTTAAATTTTAAAAATTTAAAAATTAGGCGACGAGTTATAAGACAGGCCACGAGCCCGTCAGCCCATCAGCAAGCCAGGCAGGTTGCTATGACCGAGGCCTAGTCAGGCGGCTCATTGACATGCCTAAATTATATTTCAGCCATCATTCTTCTGGTTTTTGTCCTCGTCGCCTAGCATCTCCGGTTACCTTCCATGCTTCCGTTGTGTATTTGCTCAAGCTGCCGCCTGGAGCTACCACGACTGACGCTGCTGGAAACTTATTCCGGTCACTAACAGTTGGCGACTCCACCAACAAGAAATCCTAGTAGTCTGACCATCCATCCATTTTCAAGAATCAACCACAGCCTGACAATACCCATCGTATGAGCTTCTCCAATACTCACAACAATCAATAACAAAACCCAATTCCCTGAAATTTCAACTATGGAAACCAACCAAAACTAGACATGCAAGAACTGGGGAGCGTGCTTTGTACCTTAAGATTGCTGGAAATATTTAATTTCCATATTGTAGAGTTTTGTAAACTAGCAGCGACACAGAATGCTTTATTTTTATTAGTGTATTGAAATCTAAGGGGCTGCTTGGTTGATAAGTTTGATAATGAGTTAATATGTAAGATATGAAAAGTAAACAGGAGGTTGTTGATTATTAATAGTTTGATATCCCACTTTTGGGAAATCCTCTATACCCTCTATTTAATAGAGGAATAAAATTCATTTCTTAATAATGACTCCTTTTTAAAAATAATTTTAATACTAATTAATTAAATACAATTAATTAATTAAAATACAATTAATTAATTAAAATATAATTAATTCATTAATTAAAATATCATAATTAATTCATTATTAAAATATTATTATTAATTGAAATAATATAATTAATTAATTATTACAATATAATTAATTAAAATATATTTCATTCATTAATTAAAATATTATAATTAATTAAATAATTAAAATATAATTATTAATTAATTACATTATATTATAATTAAATAATTAAAATATAACTAATTAAAATTTAATTATTAATTAATTGAAATATTGTAATTAATTAATTAAAATATCATTGATTACAATATAATTAATTAATATATAATTAATTAATTAATATATAATTAATTAATTAATATATAATTAATTACAATATAATTAATTAAAACATTATTAATAATTAATTAATTGCAATATAATTAATTAAAATATAATTCATTCATTAATTAAAATAATGTAATGTAATGTAATTAATCAATTAATTAAAATATAATTAATCAAAATATTATTATTAACTAATTAATTAAAATACAATTAATTAATTAGTTACAATATAGTTAGTTAAAATATACATTGTAATTAATTAATTACAATATTTTAATTAATCAATATACTTTAATTAATTAATTACAATATAATTAATCAAACTATAATTACTTAAAATATAATAAATTTTTATTTTTCAATATTTTTTACAAACCAACCACTGTGAATGATAATGATAATCATTTCTTCCTCTTAACCAACCATCATAATTATAATGATAATATATATTCTCATTCCTCACTATATTCATTCTCATTCTTATTATCATTCTCCTATACAAATCAACCGTCCCCTAAGTTTTCAAATTTTAGGTTTTTATAGACATTCAACTTTAACTTTTCAGATTTCATAGCATAATGTTTGATCTGAAACCCTTTCATATTTAATTTGCAAACCTTTTATTGTTCAATTCCAAAACTATAATCAATAACAATCACACGTATTTAATCAAATTGTATTAAAGCATGCTCTAATATCACTGTTGGGAATTTCAGATAGGATCTGATCCTAACTATAGTAGAATAATTATGAATTTTTTTTTGTATTTTGATTTCCTAAAAATCAAGATCACTTTAATTCTATAAAATGATTAACATATAATTTGTAACAAAGCATGAATTTTAATTTGTACCTTATTTTAAAGCTTGATCATAATCTTTTCGTATCCTTTAAACTGCTTCTAAAACCGATCCATCTTAACCACCGTAGCTACACAAGTGTTTGGCCTCTAACGGTATTCACGTAATAGGATGAGAGAACTTGTAATAATTACAGAGAGGGTTAACTGAGAAGTGTTAGCTCCGTTAGAGTCTAAGTCTATTTATAATAACTTTGGACGCTTTAATAATTTAATTGAAATTAAATTCTAATTTCATTTAAACTTTAATTAGAATTATAAATAATTCTAATTAAATATCAGTTATCCCTAAATATGATCCAATATCTCTAATTGATCCTTATTTATTAAATATCTCATATTTAATCATAAAGTTTTATAAACTTTACAATCAAGTCCAACTTAATTAAAAACATCATTGCTTTTTTCAACTCATTTTATATGTGAGACCCATTAGGTTCCTAAATATGTTGACAATGATTATAAATTATAATTATAATTCATAATTAGAATTAAATAAATTAAAATCCTTTTAATTTATCTTTAATTCTCCAATTTATAATCATAGATCAAGATTTAAGTTTAGTAACACATCATGACTACCCAAATATTTAAGAATGTAAAAGTGGTTTTGACTAACCTTTTTATGCAAGTTTTTTTTCGTATAATTCAATCCTTTCATCATAAAATATTTTGATTAGACATAGAGCATAAAATTAATGCCGACTCTACTTTGAGTCCAATCATATTAGTTCTCCATCATTAGCTATCGATTTTAAGTAATGACACTTGACAACTATTTATAAAACATCATTTCACCTTGATTAAGTATTTCCTAAATCAATATTAAATGAGAATAATGGAGCATTCTCCCTAATTACTTTAAGATGATGAATCCTATCTTGATCATACAACTACCTATATATAGTTCATATATATCCTGTGACTATTGATTGAACAACCTATGATTAAATATGTCATAAGTAGTATCAAAATGTAACCATCCCTATATAAGATAGCTTTAGAGACCTTAAGTCAAAGGATCACTTATATAATCATCACAATGAGAAATTTCACAGACATACAAGTATGTTTCAAATAGATTTCTCATGTCATGTACGTTTAGTGAACTTGTTCTTTAACAAACACCTATATGTTTGTCCATATCTCCATACTTTAGTCTATAAGATGGCCTATAAGTTTGAATACTTCCTTCATAATAAAAAACATAATATGTGCTAGTCTTTTTTATGTTCTATTAATGTCCAGTCTTAGTATAACATTAACTAGGAACAATTTAGGAATAATATATAAGTGCAATATGATTCTCATAATTATAATCTCATTATAATTTCATTTGCAATGGATAATTATCCTATAGATTTTATCATATACATCTAAACATGTACAAGATAAATAATTCCTTTAAATAATTGTCACTAAACTGCAACTAAACCAATTGACTACAAGAATAAACTAACAATCTCCCACTTGCATTAATCCAATTTTTTAAGTATCTTATACTATATAAACATATACCGATTATACCAATACTGGGATAATGGTTTAATGAGAGAATTCTACAAGATTTTCTATAGTGAGCACTTGCTTAAATCTTACAACATCCATCTTAATTATCATCATAAGTAAGAAAATTGTGCCTAAATACATCCTTAGATCTTTGATGAGACATTGGATTGTTTTCTATGCCTAATGACTCTAATGTTACATAGTACATTACTATCTTGAATATTGCAAGAAACTATATCATGTCCATTAAAGAACTTGTTGATCCAATTAATCATTTCTACTAAATGAAAAATGTATTATGGCTTAAACATCAACCATTGCTATGTTGGAACCTTTCCAATCTTGAATAATATTGTTCTTAAGTAAAATAAACCTTAGTTAGGGTTTTCTTCAAAAGTTACATCCTTATCTCCTTGAACTCAAATATCAATTCATACATAAAATAATGGACATCTTTAATACTTCACAAGTATCTAATATTTCAAATATTAATCATCTTTGGTACGTTATCTATATATATAGACTTAGAATAAGTAAACAACTTCCATTCTGTCTCTATAGATCTAATTACCATAATTAAGTTGTTACCTTTTCATATCCATCTAGAGTTGTTCTAAGAAAATTATGTTTTAAAAAATTGAAAATTAAAACTGTTATTCTCTATGAACAATATGTCTCTATAATGATCTTATCGTAGTGCTTCAACATTGTCAATGCTTAATTTCTACTTAGATTTAAAAATTTTAAACTTTTCAAAATTTTAAATCAACATTTCTTTTAATACATATGATTATATCATACAAATTCATTAGTAATCTAATGAAATATAAGTAAAATCATTTTATAAATTATTATTTCATCCAATACATTGCATGTATAAATTTAACAATTCAATACCATCATCATCCTTTCACTAAAAATTGATTAAGTTATTCTTCAGCTTGACAAATTTCATACGATTCACAATTAAAAGGATACACGTATTTTGTAATTTCTTGATTGTCGTTATGTTTGATTTAACCAATATGGCATAAAAGCATAGTCTCAGTTATTCAATATTTTATTCTTGCCATTTGTGTTAAGCATAAGTCTTCTTTAATCTAGCACATACAACCTATTTGTATAAAATTGGATCAACTACTTTTACTTAACAATCTATTTATTATCATGCTTTGAACATTATAATAATTTTGAATCTAAATTCAATATCAAATTACTCATAATCATGAACTAGAAATACATACAATCTCTATTATATCAAGCATAGGCAGTAAAAGTCAAGCAATCATTTTCTTTTTATGAAAACGATTGTCATACTATAGCAAAGCCTTTAATTTTAGTCTACAATTATGCTTTTAACAGGTTAAATTAAGTGGAACAATTCCACCAAGGTAGTCTTTTCAAACATATTGTAGCAAAATAACATAACGGACATATAATTGTCTATCTAACTTTGAGAACTCTTTTCAAATATATTCTATGTCTAAGAAATTTGGTTCACTAACTTAGTACCAACTATACTAAATAAGGAAAATTTCACTCAAAACAAAATATAAATGTAAGAAAAGCAAGCAACTGATTATATGTCATGACTACCAGATGAGATTAAGACTTTAATCATGTATTTGGTTACTCCTACTACTATATTGGAAATAATAGCCCTAGCTACTATTCAAAAAGATTACCTTAATCTTTTTTGTGGGCTAGGATCCCATTCAAATACAGTTGATCATGATTTTGCTTAAAAAAGCAGCTAAACTTAAATTAAGTAGATAATAACTTTATCAATCACATCTCATATAACTCTTAGATCCATTAGGTCACAACGCTTACCAAAACATATCTCATATGTTATTACTAACTCTGCCTCTAAATTCATGTGACCATGAGTTTACTCATCCAAATCACACAAATTTAGTTAAGTAGAACTCACTATCATAAGAGTAAACATGTTCGAGTTAAAGAGGCTTTGAGTCTGTTCAACAAGCTAAACAATAAATAGAACTCTAGTTTATTCTTGCAACAATGGAAGGCAACAATCATGTTCTCAACATATACTTAATATTTTAACAAGGGATTTAATTTCATTCATCTCATCAAACACAAAATTACATGTCGAATATCACACGTATAAAGCATACAATTTAACATGATATATATATATATATATATATATATATATATAAAGTATGCAATTTATGCACTTATAATCAAATTATATGCATAATACCAAGCTTCGTTTGATTCAAGTTATTCATTTCTATAATCTAAAATAATATTTCTAAATCAGCCAAAAATTAATTAAATTAAATTCATTGATTCCTAAATGAATTAATTTCTTATTCCAAATAGAAATTTAGTTCTATTTGAAAACAATTTCAAATCCAATAGGATACAATTTTCAGTTATCTTGATTCCTTTAATAAATTTTAATTAAAACATTTCAATAAATTATTTTTCTTACTTATTATAATTTAAAAAACTCCTTTTTCAAAATTACATATGTAACAAATTCTAATCTAATTAGAAATTACCATTTCTGATCTCATCATAAATTACTTTCCCTTAATTAGAAAACTATTTTCTAATATTAAAAGGAAACTACTTTCAAATTTAAATAAAACACTTTTAAATTTAATTAAAAATTCATTTATATTATTTATTTCAAGATTGATTTTTTAATTAAATAGAAAATCTTTCTCTAATAAATTAGAAAACTATTTTCAAAATATTAAAGAAAGCTCCTTTTCTTAATTAACAAATGAAAACATTTTCAAAATTTATTCAAGAGAAATATCCTTTCTAATAAATCAAGAAACTTATTATTCATAAATACATAAACAATTTCCAAATAAGTTAAATAATAATTCTCTAAAGAAATAAAGTTATAAATTTAATTCATCTTAATCAAATTGAAATAAATAAATTCAATTAAGAAACAACTTCCTTAATTATTAAGAAAATGCTTTTCTTAATATTAAGGAATCCAATTAATTAATTTCAATCTAATTGAAACTAATTAATTCTATTCTGGAAACTACTTTTCTAAAATTAAATTAGAAATCAATCTAATTATTAATCTTAATCAAATTAAGAGAAATAATTGCTTTAATTTTGGAATTCATTTGATAACTAATTTAATTTAATAATTCAACTCCTTGAAAATTAAACTAAAATCTTAAGTATTCCTAATACAATAACCCTTTTGAAAACACTTTTCTAAATTAATAGGAATTTAAACCTAATTTAATAAAAAGGCTTTTATTCTCTAACGATTTAGTGAACTTGTTCTCTAATAATCATCCACACGTTTGTTTAAGTACCTCCATATTTTAGCCTATAAGATCAACTACCTCGTTCATAAGGAAAAATATGATGTGTGCTAGTCTTTTTACATTATATTAATGTCCAATCTTAATAGAACAATGACTAGGAACAATTTATAGATAATAAATAAATGCAATATGAATCTCATAATTATAATCTCATTATAAATTCGTTTGCAATGTATAATTATCCTATTGACTTTATCATATACATCTAAACATATATAAGATAAAGAATGCCTTTAAATAACTATCACTAAACTACATCCAAATTGATTGATTGTAGGGCATAAACTAACAGTTTGACCATCTAGTTTGGTGTTGGTAGTGGCAGTAATAGTGGCAGCAGTAGTGGAGCAACAAATGATATAACCACAAAAAGTTCTATGCCTCTTAATGATTGTCTTGTTCTAAAACAAACAACTCTAATTTTTTGCTTAAAAAATGCTTTTGAGTGTGTAATTAATTACAAAATCAAATGTTATTTATTGTATTTTGTCACTATAGTTTATGTCATGATTAGCGATGATTAATATGCCTCTTTAACCAAATCAAATGTCCAGAAGTAAAAGAATACTTATATGGCATAAATGCATGTTAGTTATATTTCTGATCCGATTTTGTACCAAAATCTAACCTCTAAGCCAATGTTATGATTATCGTGCCAAATTTAGTATAGGATTTCATTATAGTATAGTTTGATATTGATGTCAATATTGATTAATATTGGGTACCATTTTGGATATTTTAAAATTATAAAATAATTTTAAAATTTTATAAAATTTAAAAGAATTTTCAATATATTATGTTATAAAATTTTTAACTTAATGAAGTGCATAAGAGAATTTTTTGAATATTGACTAGTACAGACAAAAATAACTAGTACTAATCGATACCTTTCTCCAATATAGTACTATGGATTTGAATATCATTTTTTTGGTAGGTACAAACGATACTAATTTTATTGTTTTTGCCCTATTTGAACATGTAATTTTAGAAATTATTAGGAGTATTTGGGTGCTATTGTTTATTTGGTAATATTATCTACCTTTTAAAAGCTTGTAGTAAGACATGTGAATTATTATTGTCGAATTGTTATTTGTGCTACACTATTTTCATATCTAAAGTATTTTTATTGACATGATTCAAATATATGACCCCTTGATCAAACTTCATAATTGAAGTTCTACTACGAAGAAAGAAACAAGTTGCATGACTTCTTCTCTTCTACTTTCATCAAGACTCATAATAGATTTTAGAATCTTTATAAATGATATTTTAAATTCTATTTTGTTAATCGATGGATGCCTCTCTTAAAAATATTTAATAAGATCTTTTCTATAATCTTGATTTATTTGAAGTGAATAATATAAAGAGATATGCATTCTTAATTTTCTAACATGAAAATTATATGACG
This sequence comes from Erythroxylum suave, assembly GCA_027563595.1. NCBI lineage: Eukaryota > Viridiplantae > Streptophyta > Magnoliopsida > Malpighiales > Erythroxylaceae > Erythroxylum > Erythroxylum suave. Next base: position 7,890 of record JAOSBN010007649.1, on the reverse strand, counting down.
AGATTCGATTAGTAAACAAGGAATTGTATTATCAACTGACTTAGTGATTTCTCAACTTTAAAATTTTTTATCTAAGCATTTCATTCTTTAATACAATATAAAATAATTAATTCCTTACCACAACTAAAAAGGAGACCTAAAACATTAAGAGATGTTACATGAATTTTGAGATCACCTATATTGGTCTCATCATACTCCTTTTTAAGCAAGTTAAAGCCATTGCTTTTGGAGGTGTGTATCTCTATATCAATAAAACAATTTTTTGATTCAAGTTTATGTATGAAACAACATCCTAAAATGAGAACATAAAAAGGGAACAAAGAACTAATAAATTAAATTACATAATTCTTGAAACAACATCCTAAATAGAGAACATAAAAAGGGAACAAAGAACTAATAAATTAAATTACATAATTGTAGAAGTACTTAATTGCACTCATTTGCATTTAGGTTGAAGATGACATTACTATATAAATTAATAGAATACAACCCCCAAAACTAAAGGAATGTGACTATTGCAAAATGAAACCCTCATCTACATGCATGATGCTTAGAGAAATGACTTAGAATCTTTCCAAATTATCTAAAAGTTGTGCTACCATTCAATTTTATGAATAGAAAATAAGTTGTGTGCAAACTTTTTTAAGGATAGTTAATGATAAGAAAAATAATTTTTTACTTATAGAGAAAAAATTGAAAAAAAGCACATGTAAACTAATCCATCTCAACATATATATTTAGTGGATACAATGATGAAGTTAATGAAAACATAATTTTAAATTTCTCACATTTCTCCTTTTAGATTTTTATTTCCTTTAAAATGTATATGAATTGGCTCACACAATAATTTCTAACCTTACTATACTCCCGTTCCTTAATTAAATACATGACCTAAGTACATGCTCGTTTCCTAATGTTTTGTAGGCCTTAAGAAAAATAAAAGGCCATATTTTGTCTTTTTTTTGTTATTTATAAATGTCAAAATGGGCTCTCATAAGGAACAAATGAAGTAAAATAGGGGCAAGTTAAGAGTTCCCTTGCCTAGGGCCGAGCCTGACTAAATATTAACAAACTTGTTGACTTTGTTAAACATATATGCTTATGGCATCTTCAAAGCATTATATAAGGTCTAAAGATCATATACATTATATTTACCCAAAATTAAAGAACTTGTTAGGAAAATTACTTCTAAAACTTTTATAGGTTAACCCCAAATCAATTTCAAGCCTTTTCTAATGTCCTAGAGTATCCTGCTACTCTTACGAGGCCTTTGTTTTAGTTTGATGAAGCCTTGGAGGTAGGATATGCAAAATTGATTCATTTTAAGAATGGAGAAGTCGAGTTGGACTTCAAAGTTAATTTAAAGAGTATGTTACATTATTTTTTACACAACGTCCTTTGAAAATAAAAAGGAAAATATTAGGAGTTTAATTGATGAAACTTGTCTTTTACATACCAAATTAAGGTTATGATTGAAGTTACTTTTCACTTTGACGTTTTGGAAGATAATGAGTCGAGAGTAGGGTTAACTGAGTGCCTATTTGGATGGGCTTATAACAGTAGAGGTTTTGTCAGTAGAGCTTTTATCAGTAGAGCTTTCCTGAGAAGAGCTTTTCTATGAAGCCAGTTGACTGTTTGGCTGCACATCTTTTTTTAAAGAGCTTTATACAGTAGACTGTTTGGCAACATAAAAATAAAAAGTACTTTTATTAATTGTAACTATATTTTATATTGTAATAACAATTATTTATGCATATAAATAATATTAAAAGTATATTAAATAATATGCAAAGCACAATATATTATATTTTCATTTGATAACCATCTTGTAGGAAATAAAACTAATATGAAAAATAAATATTAAAACATATAAAAAATAAATAATATAATAATCCTAAAATAAATATTCAATTTAAGTAAAAAGTTAAATACATCAAACCAAAGAAAAACTAGCCTTGTATAACGAATTGAGATCAAACATACAGAAAGCCCCTCCTTTGCAGAAATGAATGCAGAAACCATCAATCGGCAAAACTGTATCCTTCTCTTCTATGTATCAATATCACATCGAACATTGTAAAGAGGACGTCTTTTTGACTTTCAATTGAAAAATCCTGATGAACAAACTAAAACAGCAACACCAACCAACTTTCCATATAAAATCATCCAAACTAGAAATTTCGAGGTCAACTCGCAAAAAAGAATCAAATAGTAATAAGATCTGGGTTCAATCCAAATCAAAGAAATAACATTACCAACAAAATCCAACACCCAAAAAAGCACGAGAAATCAAGCAAGAACTAAGAACAAAGTGAAATTGAAGTGCAGAATAGAGGTTGTACAAAATGAAAAGCTATTCAAAACCTAAATGACTAAAAAAGAAGACGAAAAACAAAGAATGATTGATGCTTACATGAAGCAGTGACTTCAAATAAAAAATAGAGTTTTCAGTTTTCCTCTCTCTTTATTGACTAATATAAACGTAAGTGACGGAAATTTGGGTTGTTAGGCGCATAAAAAGTCTACCTGAAAAAGCTAAAATGAGGATTTTTTTGAAAAGTTCCAAATTTGAGCTTCTTAAAAAGTTGTATTTTAGCTTTTAAAAAAGCCATTTCTATTTTAAAAGTACATTTGAATTTTCTGACCAAACATCCATTTTTGGTTAAAATACCTTTTGCGGTGAAAAAAAAGGCTTTTTCACCATCCAAAAGGTGAACCAAATAGGTGCTTAGTTTATCATTTTTTTTGAATTGCTAATTCATTAAATATTCATGATTTATTACATGCATTCGACAGTTTACACAATATTTATTTAATAATAATAATTTTAATTTCCCATTAAAAAATATAAAGTTCTAAAATTCAAAATTTTTACATTAAAATTTACAAGATACTATAGTTATATGAAAATTTGAGATCTATTTCATAATTTTCACATAAACGTTACAGTATATCTCATCTCATATTTATTGTAATATCATTTGACATTTTGTATGGTATTTTAAAAAAAATGAAGTGAAGAATCATATTTTTGGAAAGTTTGGGAAAAAAAAACTAAGAATAGTTTCTAACATACTTAGGGGCATGATCACTTTCATAATAAAGAGCATGATCACTTTCATAATAAAGAGCACTTTTCTAATCTCTTATTCGAAAATTAAAATAATTTTTAAGATTTAATTTTAATTTTAGCTTAAGCTTTTTTTTTAGAATAAAGAATACTTTTGTCACATTTTGTTCAAAATATAACAAGAAAACCTTTAAAAATAATTCCTTAATTTTAATTTTATCTTTTCATTGAATATGAATGTATTAAATAAAATTTATTTTTTCTTAATTGCAAATAATTTTTTGATAAAATATATTTAAAATGTTTCTTTTGAAGAGCATGAGACATATTATCTTTTAAAATCTGTACTCTTGTGACTAATATGGAGTATATTTTGAAATAAAAATTGTAGGGTCTTATTCAGTAAAAATTAGAAACTCCTTAACATGGTTGAAATGTTATCTATTTAGATAATATATTTAAAAAATGTAATATATCATCGTATTATTGATAATAGTTAAAATAGTTCAATCTTTCTAAATGTCACTGTGTAATGCGAGTTAAATTGAGTTTTTACGTTTCTCTTACTGATTACTTCTTTAACGAGTTACAGTTTTTGTTTTTCTTCAAGGAACAATAGATTGAATTAGATTATGGGTTCATGATTTGAATTAATAAATTGAACTCAACCAACATTTTTCGTTTGTGGATTGGTAGATGTATCTCAACTCATTGATGCTATCAATTATTATCATGTCTTAAACCTCGGAAAAGAAAAAGAATCTATAAAGACGCTCTGTTAGCAATTCAAATCAAACTAAACCAACATTTTTGCAGAAATATATCATATATTTAAGTTGATTCTTCAATAGTTCTACATCGAGAATAAACAATCCATCTGTTCTTAGTTCTCTCTACGACCATGGTTCTCTTTCTTTATGTCTATAAATTTCTCATCTTCTGATCCCTCTGTGTCTTCCTTATATCCTTGGCTTTGCTAGATTACTTATTCTGCTTGGAGTTCTTCCTTACCACTGCCTTCTTTGACTAGCTCATTAGGATCTTTTACTGAAAAAAATGCATAGGATGATAACCAAGCTCGGAAAAAAAACCTAGAAGTAAATTACTGGAGATTAAGTAGAGTTAGCGCTCCATTATAGTACACATACGGAGGAAGATGGTAGACTTAATAGTATCTTCAGAGATGGAGGTGCTCCAGGCTGGCGTTAGGTCCTGAAATGCGACAATGGTGGGTTTTTATGGAAACGAGGCCTCCCTTCCCTGTAGTACAATGATGGGCAATGAACATGTGGAAAATAATGTGAATTATAGATATTATACTCACTGAAGATAACATAATCCTCTTCACATTCACTTCCCAGTCAAAGGTTCGGAAGGTGGTGCAGGAAGGTCCCTGGCATTTTGGCTAAATTCCTCTATTTCTTCAACTATGGCAACCAAGATTCTAATAGAAAATATCGAACCATAATTTATTCCTTTATGAATGAATCTCCGTAACTTTCCTTTGCAATATTAGAAAACTAGAGAGCTTGGTAGCGAGCCTTTTGGGAAAACCTCTTCGTAAGAATGAAAACACTGTCAGCATGAGGAGAATTAGATATGCTATCATCGTAGTAAGCAATAGGTTACTTATTATGTTTAGATGTCGAATACTTAGTGTGTGTTTATACTTAAAAATGGGTTCGGCTCATTTTCACTATTTTGGACCAAAAATTTAAAGTCCAAAGAAAAGCCCACGATCCGAAGTCCAAAGAGGAGCCCATCAATTGTGGCCCATCAAATTCCAGTGTCCAGCAAAAAAAGGAGTAGTAGAATTTGAGTTGGAGTGGGAGTCTTGAAATCCAAGATAATATAGAGATAAGGATAAAATTTTATCCAAATATTATCTTTATAGGATAAAATAACGTTTTATTAAAATCTGATCTCTATCCAACGAGATAAGACTTATTTGAACTGGATCTTTATCTAGCAAGATAGGAGTTCATCAAGATCATAAGTTTAATTGCAGCAGGACACTCAAATTCAAAGTCCGGACACTGGCCTTAGCTTATCAGATTTCGGTGACCAGCAGAAGAGGATGCGATAGAATCTGATTTGAAGATTGAGAGTCCAAATTCGAAGAAAAGATAGGGTGGTGGACAACAGTCAAACTTAATCTCCATCAGACATGATCATTTCAAACTTGATCTTCAAGATAAGCCTTATCAAGATTTCAAATTTAAATGGAGAAACTCATCATTGGTGGCTATAAATATGGGTTTTGAAGAAGAAAATACGATCCAACTCTTGACAAATCAAAACCTGACAACTCAGCACATTTTTACACTTTAGCTTATTCATCTATTTTCTAGCAACACTTTTATTTTTCCAGCTTAGTCATTTTCCTTTTCCAATTGTCGTTAGCTATTCCTTCAATTTTCTTAGTCATCGCGTGTTTGCCGAATTGTTTTGCAATAAAGCAAAGTTCTTTTGTTAGTTTCTTTTCCCTTTCTAGCAATACACAGTCGTTTCGATTTTGAGTCAGTTTATAAGGCGCAACCATTTTTCCTTATTTTTCTTTGGTTCGGAAATACCTAAAATTCCTGGCACGCTCGCACCATTCATCCAAAGGGCTACGTGTTGTCCTTTACTAAAAAAAAGGCCAAACAGTGTGTAAAAATGATAGTTGAATGATCACTGGATATAATTAAGTACCTATCTGATTAGTGATGAGTCAAGATGGGATCCATCGACTTTAGGTAATGAGTTTGAGCTTTGTGTTGTCATTGATCTTCATGGTTGTTTCAAGACCTTGGCTAGGGTGATTGAATTACTAAGGAAAGGAGTTTCTTAAGTTATCAGTCATTCACCAATCATTAATGATCGACATGTTATATAGTTGGTTATCTAATAGGGTTTGACAGTTAAATAATACCTTAGGATAATCTAAAGTTCTAATGATGGAAGGTAATAATACATTATCCTTAATCGGGTTTCGTCTTTGTAATGTTATTACTTCATACTATCTGGTTGTTGAGGAGTGTCGTTAGACGTTAACCTTGATTAGTAATTAATTGGATTAATTATTACAGGCTTAGCGATGAACCTATATGGCCACACACTTACAGGTTTAATATTTTCTGTTTAAGATTGTTTAATTTATTAGGAGATAATTTATTAAATAATATATATGACATATTATTATATTTTTTGCTAGCACAGAAAACATAATTAATATTGGAATTTTTTTGTGAAAAATAAATGAGTAAAATAAAATAGTTTTTATTTTATTTCTTTTATAAATAAAAAAGGAGAAGAAGTTGGTCTCTGTTATGTTAAAAACATTTAATATACAAAGAGATGTGTTGGTCTCAGAAGAGGTTGGTCTGTGATTTTTTAACGTTAAAAACAAAGAGAAGAAGGTAGACTTTTTAATGAAGAGAACAAGTTGTTTTCTTTTATGTTGTACATGCATTCGAAACAGTAAAAGCAAGAAAAAAGTTTTTGAACTTCTTATGTGTTTTCTACATTTAAAATAAAACAAGAGGGATAGAGAAAAAGACAAAATTTGTTTTGCTCCATTCTTGATAAAAGAGTTCAAAATCTTTCATAGCCATATTAAGTGTTGAAAGTGGAACGTATTTCTCCGTGTAGAGTGCATAGAGACTTCGTATGTTTAAAATTTACTGCCGATTAATCTACGTAAATTCCAAGTATTTGTTATTTGCCTATTCTCTATGAGTATGACAATTAAATGTAATAATAAATTTAGGATTGCAACAATTATTTTTTTCCGCTGCATTTGCGATCTTTTAATAAGTATCAGAGTCAGTAGTGCGTTCACATCATACTTAAAAAATGCCAATGTTATGGTTTACATATTTTGTTGCGTTCTTTGTTTTAACAAACGGAAGTTGTTCATTTAATATGTATGAGATTATCTTGGCTTCATTAAAATTGGTTTCATGGAAAAAAGATACAATAGAAGAAGTGAGTCTCTGTTTCTTAACGTACGGACACATATGAGCGCCTCAAGCTTCTTTCGTTTGTCAAATGTTCAACCAGTTAATAAAGACCAAATACTTCACTTCCTTTATTACAGGTACGACAAAAAATGAGTGAGTCTCTGTTTATGTATGAGAGCTGATGTTGTCTTTCATGGAAATTCATTAAAGACTTTGTCCAGATGTTGTACGCATAAAGGCTTTTGACAGATGCATGCACGTTTTTTAATCCAAGGTTTTAAAAGCATTTCGTTAAAAACAAAAGGACATTGACATATGTATGCATGATTTTTAATCCAAGATTTTAAAAGCATTTGGTTAAAAACAAAAGGCATTGGACAAATGTTATCTATCAAAGATGTGCACGGTAAATTTATTAATTATAGTGCATTTATTATAACTTACATTGTTACATTAAAAGTTTTTTTTGTATGAATGTTGTCCGGCAATGTTATTAAAATTGTTTTAATAACGTCAAATCTTGACCCTTTTAAAATTATTGAGTTTATTTTGATATAATATGTGATATTTTATCAAAAAGGCTTTTTCACCTAAGTAGATCATAATATTTATTTTTTGTTTACAAGGAATGACCTAATATCCCGGTGACTTGTGGTTTATGGATAAATAATGTTTTCTATTGCATCTGATGCATGTGTGAGGAAAAATTACTTAATTTTATACTTCTAGCCTAGACGGCCTAGGGAGTATAATATTATTTAATTCTCCATCACTTGGGTGGATAATGTTAGCCCCAAATTTTTTTTTTTAATTAAGCATCATTAGCTTAAATTGAGTAAATTAGATTAACATTAATTAAGTTGAAATCAATTAGTA
>JAOSBN010007639.1:0-18767 GCA_027563595.1 Erythroxylum suave | reverse complement strand
AAATTTATTGTAAGTAATGTATTAAAGAGTATTATGATATTTCCGATAAAAATGTTGGGTTATAATATATGTATTCCGATTAAGAGTTGGGTCCCGAAAACGAGATCCAACATTTGTGGTATCAGAGCAAGAAGATGAATCGATAATGATCAAGAGTTAGACTTCGGAAACGGGGTCCAACAAATTTAGTATAAATAAATTTCAAGACTTGTTTATAAATACACATAGGTCTTTTCATTTCAATTTTAATGGTACCATAAACTTATTTACATTTTTGCTTTTTTTTATCAATCAAACCAATTGCAAGCATTCAGTACCACAGTTCAAGAAATATTGGACCTTTTAAGAATTTCAAGTTTTCGACAAGTAAATAATGTAAATAACCTTTAAGGTTCAAAACAATAAAACGGTCTTTGAAGAAAAATATGATAAAGGTTAGTATGTGGGTTAAATCAATGAAAAAGGCTAAGGCTCATCTTAATAATTCCTAAAGGTAAATTTAAAGAAGTGGTAATTTTCAAAGAAATAGGCTTAAACAAGTTGTTGAATCTAAGTGCCTTTGTTATGTCAATGCTTCTAATTTAACAAATATAGTCTAATATATATAATAAAAGCAAGTTTTAAAATTATTCTACCACACATGATAAAATATATGAAAGAATAACAAGAGCTTAAAAATTTTGAAAAATTTTCTTTTGGGCTTGAACGCTCACGAAAAAGATGGATATTATATGTGTAAATAATATGCAATATTATTAAACTAGAATATTTCAATGATTATTAAAAATAATATTTACAAAAGTAATTTTATTCTAATTCTCTGACAGTAGCGTATCATAATGCTATGCAAAATAAACTAGACCTACTACTATAGTAGTGATGAGTCTAGGTCGACCCCATAGAGAGTATTCGGTTAGATTTTAAAATGAAATTAATCAATGTTTAGTTTGGTTTAAAATAAGGAAATAAAACAAAAATAACTAATAAAAGCAAATTAAAGAAAACATGCAAAAATGATGAAAGTGATGAATTCTTTAGGAGTCTAGTTCTTTGGTTCAATCTTGACCTAATACCCTAATTAAACATATTTCAATGAATTGTTACTCTTTTACCTCTCCTTGAACTATTAATCGTAGGTTAATGATCAGCTCTGTGAACTCGAGTTTTTCCTTAGATCGTGTTTAATTAAGATACGATTATTAATTAAACCTAACTACCGAATAACCTAGGATACGATCTCTAGATTCAATTAGGTTGTCGCATTACAAATTAGGAAAACTAATTAATCTAAGCAACAACCACATATGCTCGGGTCATTCAACCTAAGTTATCCTTAATGATTACGAATCATTAATCGCTACAAATGAATCTCAAATATAATAATTACAGATTATATTGAAATTCTAACTATAGATTCATACACAAACAATCGAACTATACGATAATACGATCATTTATACACAAAACCCTAACCCATATGCATAGGATAACACAATCAATCCATAAGAAGAGAAAGAAATAGCAAATACAAGGAAGTAATGCTTAACTAGGTCGTCAAAGTTGACGTCAACTCTAAATCGGCATCGAGAAGCTATCCCTCTATGGGTCTCTCATAATTGAGACCTTCTGTTGCCCTGTCCTAGTCGAAGCTTCACTTTGCCTTTTTCAAAACACTAAAACTTTTATAACGCTCAGTTGTCACAACACCTTTCGCTTTATACTAAAAACTAGGTTAAAAATAGGTGAGGTGGTATGGTGTCATGGGTGTGCATAGCCTCTCACAACTATACATGCCCTCTCATGGCCAGACATTGGCCTCTCACAGCCTTGAGACACCATGTCATAGCCATGAGTCAATGCTCAAGACTGTGACAAGTTGATGGCTTAGTCGTGAGTCCTCCACTCCTTGTTCCTTTGTATTTTTGTTTTCTTGCTCTAATCTTCTTCTTCTTTGTATTTTCAACATAAGTCTCAACTCTATTTGCATTTACTTTTCTCTTGATTTTAATCTTCTTCTTTTTTTTTGCTTCATGAAAACAAGTAAGTGTGAATCTTTGAAAAATAGCTCAAATATAGTGCTTTCAACTCACTTTAGCTATTTCGCTTTCGTATCATGTTTAAAACCACATATGAGTCAAAGTGAGTATCTTAAGCATTTTCATAGTAATAATCACCAAGTGTTATGGAATAATATCATAATCAATTAAGCACATATCACTCTCATCCTTTCGCAAACTAATTAAATCAATATTCAATAGTAAAACAAGGTATTCATAAACAAATTTCAACCAATTTAAGATATCAATTCATAAAATTTAATAACTAAGATTATAATAAGCTTAAAGAAATTGTTAAAGATTTATCAAAGCCTTCCCCACACTTAAAGTTGTACATTGTCCCCAATATACACAATGTATATAATAGGAAAACTTTAGTGGTACTTTCCTTAATATGATGATTTGTTCTTGATATTTGATCCATCCAATAGTAAGTTACATCCTTGCAAAATATACGAAAAAGAGATAAAAATATAAAAAATAGAAATAACTATTAAACATGAAAATAAAATAACATAAACTAAAATTTATCCTAATTCATGTGTTACCTCCCGTGCAACGCTTATTTAACATCATTGGCTTGATGTAACCTGCACGTTACCTCATCCTGGCTCTATGATTAGTGACTTGCTTCCACTCATTTCTTGACATAGGGATTTTATAACCTGTAAGTAAGCAACATATTGTAAGATAATAGAAAGGATATAACTTATCAAATTAATAAATCCAATTGCACGCATTAATGTCCTTTTCGACGACAAATTGTTATTAAAAAAGGGAATAAGAAAACTCCATGAATCGTCAGTTGAATTGAACAACTTGCCTTCGAAGAAGCGGGATCCCTCTGTACTTGGGTCACCACAAATGTTTAACAAGTCATTTTGTTATTTGGTTCCTCCGCTAGTTCTTCCTTAACCACCTCTGTCCACTCTTTTCCTTCCTTGACAGAGGTTTCTGGCTTATCTTCTTCAATTATCTCCTATCACTCCTCTCTTTCATCTTCTTGGATGAAGACTTCTTCTTCTTTCGGAAGCTCTTGGAATGTTACTCCATTTAGAAGCCAACCTTTTTCTTATGTTCACTCTCAAATTTGTGTCGATCAGCTTTCATTTCAGCCAAGAGTTCCATTATTTTGTCTTTACTATTCTCTTCTTCTTCCTCTTCTTCTTCTACTGGGAGCTCTTTTTCGCTATTAAGGGTGATTACCAATCCACATTCGATAGGGTCTACTTCAGTAGTACTGGCAAACTCCTTTACTTCTCATCAAATATTATCTCCACTAGCTGGTCCATCTGATTCACCAAATTTTGTATATGAGCATCTGTTTCCTGATGCCTCATGATTGATTCTTGAATAAAATTAGTTATCATATCTTCTAGAGTTGGCTCGTTAATTAGAGGTGCTTAGTACTATAAATATTCAGTTGGAGCATAATCGTTCCATCCATATGCGTAAGAATTGCTCCACTCTAAATTGTAGTTCCTCCTATATAGGACACATATCCTGTTTTCCATAAAAGTATTGTCTGCTCCATCCTTCCATTGTGAGTTGTGGCTATGATGATGAATCTTAAATCCTACAATGAACCACAAACTCAAGATCAAGTAGAGAAGTTTAAAAGATAATTAAATGAATAAGCCATAAATAGAACAAGATGCAATAAAAGTAAAAGTAAAATAAAATAAGATAAAATGAATAAAGTAAATACATGTTTCTAATTTCAAAGTTCCTAACAACAGTGTTAAAAACTTGATTAACTTTTTTTTTAGTTAGTCAATTATCAAATAGCCATAAGTTTATGGTGTAGCTGTAGCTAGTATCGACAAGTATGAGTCAATCTCATAAGGACCATAAGTAATAGCAATTACCATTGTCCTATTATCTAGTCTATGGAATTGATTTTGATTTTTTTAATTTAAAAGAAAATAAAACTAAAGCAAGTAAAATAAATAGGCACCAAGATTGAATTAGAGAATTAAGGAGGCATTTAGTAAACTATCGATATCAGAAAATTGGTATCTAGGTTTCGAATCCTCCTAAAACCTTAACATATTGATCTTTTATTATGCAATTGTTTTATTAATTTGTTAGACTGTGGAGATTCCTATGGTATGCTAATAGCTAACCTTGAGTCTAATAATTACTAAGCCTAAGGTTTTCAACTGAATTAGTCATGTTAAAGTTTAAAGGATTGCTTTATCGATTTGTGAATCCCTCTATTATATTTGACTCAAATCTAAAAGATTTATGGCATCCTATCTTTAAGGTTGCAATCAATTCTTTCCAATTACAGTAGATCTATTCAAACAAGGATTTCTCAATCTCTTCATTATCAAATCAGGTTATGATCTAATATTTCAAATCATTAGAATATAAACAAAATATGTAATGGAATCACAATATATCAATCAAACCAATTGCATTAATAAAAAATCAATGGAGAGTTCATCTAACCTAGACGCTAAATGAGTCTAGTTACATATAATCATATATGAAATGAAACATAAATAGAAAGAAAAATAAATTGAAAACAATGAGTGCATTTTTTTTGCAAGGTAAAGGTTTGATCTTGTATTAAGATGGATCTTTTGATGATCTCTTTGTGTTTTCCACTTCTTTGAACCAAAATCACCCCTTGAGAATGATCTCCACATCTAGAATTGCCTCCTAATGTTTGCTCCCCTCATTTGAGACTGAACACATCCTTTTATATTGAAATTTATGGTGTTTAGAAATAATACAATTTGATACAAGGCTGTGTATCAAACTGTATACAACTCAAAATATCAAAATTCACAAAATTTCATGATCTAAAAGAAGTGCACAGGTTGATGCATGACGGTGCATCCCTTCTGTGATTCAAATCTTCATTTTATGTCATGTTTTTATTCAAATTCCTCTCTTTTAAGTCCATGAAGGCAATTGCAACCTATAAACACTCTTTGAGCAAATTAAGTACCAAATATACAACAAAATTATAAAATATTAAGCAAAAATACATCAAATATAGGGTATAATTATAATCAATTAAGCATCTATCAATCTCCCTTACTTATTCCTCTAGCATCTTTGTAGAGATGAGGAGGTTCTCCATTCATTAGCACTAAAAATGATACTGATGTTATGTAAGAGTGGATCCACTTAATGTACCTCCTTATAGTATCCAAAAGCTTAGAGTGAATTGATGATGAAGCTCTGTTCCATAGTGTCATATGCTTTAGTGAAGTCAATTTTGAGAGCATAACACCTAACATGTTCCTTAGAATTGTAGTCTTTGTATAATTCTTGTGCTAGCATTTTATTATGACCCATGCTTCTACATGGGACATAAGCACTTGGATTGATTAATCCTAGTAAGGTAATCTTCAACTTGTTAGCTAAGATTTTAGAAATGATCTTATACACCATTTTGCAGTATGCTATTAGCTTATAATCATTCAAGAATTTAGGATTAAGGGATTTTAACAATAGAACTAAATAAGTTTTATTCATCACATTGAGCAACCTACCTCTTCTGAAGAACTCATGCACTGCTTTGACAATTGTTGCTTGTAAGACATTCCATTTTTCTTTAAAAAATATGGCATTAAAGCCATTTAGGCCTGGAGACTTCTCTGGATAAAAGAAAAACAAAACTTCTCTAATCTCCTCATTTATAGCTAATTGAGTTGTGCAGAATGTTGATTATGATTTATAGAACTAAACATTCTATTAAGTAGACTATCAAGAAAGAGAGAAGTATATGCAAAAACTCCATTAATTTCCTTTAAATGTTTTCTAGCCATCTATTTTAACTCCCCTTGGTCATACACCATTTTGCCATTCTTATCCTCTAGAGATACAATTTTGTTCCCATTCCTTCTAACTTGAATCAAACTAAAGAAATATTTTATATTCCCATCTCCTTGCTGTATCTATCGAATCCTTGACTTCTGCTTTAGCTGAGATCTACAGTCTTCCAGAGTCTACAGATGCTTGCCTAAATCTGTCTTCTTTTCATCAATAAGTAAGGAGTCTATAGGATTAATAGCCAATTGCTTCTGAGTTTAGGAAAGATCCTCCATAACCTATACTTTAGTAAGTTTCAAAGGATCAGTACTACAATTAAGGAGTTTTATACAATCTACATTGACTTAGTTTAGGATTTAGAGACACTGGAATGCATTAGATCCTTAAAAATTCTTTCAAATAGTAATTGCAATAATTGAATTAAGCTGAGAGTGTTTTAGTAGGGAGTCAAAAAATCTGAATAATGATCTTTTTTTTTTTAAGTTGCTATTTACATACACCTTGATAGGTGTATGATTAGAAAATAAGGGGGGTTCTTCAAAAACATCATAGCTTTCAGTCATTTTAGCAAGACATCTATTATTAAAAAAAACTTGTCTAGCTTTCTCTGCATAAGTATATTCCCCTTTGATGATTACTCTAAGTGAATATAGGCCCCTGAAATATAAGATTAAAAGTAATAAGAGCAATAAAGAGAATCAAGTGCTATTAAGGATCAAATCTTCAAGTTATAATTATATTATTATATTCTAGTGAGAGACATCTTTATGTAATTAGAGTACTATGTAACTATAAAGAAATATTGAACACATTTTTAAAGCTTAGGAGCCTTTTGAAGAGAGTTATAAATAAGAGAAAATTTTATAATTTCTTTTCACTGTTGAAAAGAAGAATGTAGTGTCAGTTTCTCTATATCATTAAAGGAAAAGTGTTATAAGGTATATCTTTAAAAATTATGTTTTAATAGTTTTTTCTTCAACTACTAAAGAAGTGCGATAGTGGATTATAATTCTCAAGAAGAGCTTTTAGATAAGGATATAGGTCAAGGAAGACCGAGCCACTATAAATTGGTTGTTCATCTCTTACTCTTATTATTTTACTTACTTTGATATTGCTCTGATTTGGTTGATTGTATTTATACATTTTTTTGTTACTTTAATATGATTGTGATTATATAGTATGTTCTTATTTATATTATTATGTATATTGTCAAAGAAAGGAAATATATTGTATATAACTGGACACTTGAGGTTACAAGACTATTAGTTTGGAGAGACTAATGATACTTCATTATTGTTGATATTATTGGCATTGGTTTAATGAGACCATATACTTTAAGCGTGTTTCTTAATAATTAAGTTAATTTTATATGTCATTGAGATTTACCATGCTTTTGTAAATTTATAATTTGTTCATGACCATATGTGACAAGTGGTCCACAAATTATCAAAATTCAAAATTAGTATAGTTTCATGAAATTTATTCCCTCTTACATTTTAGGCTAACACTTTGGTCTTATGGGAGTGCGGTATTTCTTATTGTGAGGTTCATAAGAGTATGGTGTATCTTATTATTAAGTTTGTAACACTACATAAAAATTGCAAATTACCATTGAAAAATTCCCTACGGAATAAAATTTTGTAGGGAATTAGTGACAAAATTTGATTTTTGATAGGTAAGTACGTCAAAAAAAAGTATTTTGTGATAAAAATTCGTCATTAAAAGAGTAAAGAATAAAAAATCCATCGTTAAAAGAGTAAATAGTCTTACAACTAAACTTTGCTGTCGAAATTTACCGATGAAATAGTGAAAGTTATCGTAAAAATAGTTGTCAATGGTTCTTGATAAAAATTACTTATGAAATTTATCGATGGAAAAAAATTTATGTAAGGAAATTCCCGATAGAAAGATAATTCTGTGCGTAATTTCCCTACAGAATCACATTTTTGTAGGTAAATTTTGTATAGAAACTCCATTCCGTAGGGATTTCCCTATGAAAATTTCATTCTATAGAGAATTTACCAATGGAATGTGTTCGTAGGGAATTTACCTATGGAAATTTGATTCTAGAAAAAAAAAAGAGCAAAAAGAGGTAGAGGGGACAATTGAAAACAAAAAGAGCAAAAGGAGGAATAGGTGAGAGTGGGAATGAGGAATGCATACTGAGGAAAGGGCACAATAGAGTTGAGATATCAAATTATAGAGTGAAAATGCATAGAGAAATCTTTAACAAAAATCTAGTTTGATTGAAAGAGTTAAGGTGAGGAACCATGCATACTATACAAGAGGGAATTTAGAGAGAAGTAGGAACTTCTCTTCTACACTTCTCTCACTATATACCTAGTTGGTTAACTTCCAATACTTTTTCAAATTTTATGGAACATATTTGGAATTCTTCCATCACATTTTTTCTACTAGGGTCAATGATAGGAGCCTAATTGTTGATACATTTAATCCATTACATTTAGTGATTAATGCCTAAAAATGCTTAGGATACTAACTTTAGCTCATATTTGATTTTAGGTACATTTCCTAAGTGAAGGAGCTAAAGTGACCCGAAAGCATACTTATTGAGCCATTTCTTAATGTTCATATTTTATTGTCTTCTTTGAGCAAGAAGAAGAAAAAGATTAAAAGAAAAAGAGACAAGATAAAGCTAAAATTGGAGGTATGTGTAACATTTTAATTAAAATATTTTACTTATACAAATAATTTAGGAAAACTATAACTTGTCACTACTATAGTTGTAGGTTTAGTTATTTTATGTAGTGTTACGATGCGCTAAACCAGTCAATTAATAAGTTAAACAAGAAAAATCGAATTTTAACTAAAAGATTGTAGAATTAATAACATTTTGATAATGATAATGCCAGCATCTGGACAACTCAAACAATAATTCAAAAAAAAGATCTTTACTGATATCCTTGAAAATAATAATAAGACAAGTATAAAAGGGAATATCAAGAAAATTTTGAAGGAGTTATTATCCCAACGAGCATTTAAAAAGGGGTGAATTAGGTTTATTTAACATTAAACTTAGTTAAGATTATATTTTGCAAAACCTATGAAGGAAAAATTTTAATGATATGATTGATGACGTAAGTACAATTTAATTCATGAAATCAAGTAATATAAAGTACAATTAAGCAAAACATCTAATCAAAGTATACTCACTTATTGGGTATAAGTATACTCCCCAAGTGTCTTTAAGTATTGAATTTCATTATTCCCCTTTATTTTAAGATAAAGAAGAACCATTACAATTTTTACAATGTTGGACTCTTATAAAGTCACAAAGAATCAATAACCTAATAATTAGTTAATGAATATTGTAAAAACAATTAATCAAACCCTATAAACTAGCTCACTAAACTAGTAATAATAAGCATTTGATATAATCACAATGTTGCTCTCAATTTTATCACAATTGTTTTTAGTCCATTTTAAGCACTTATTCCTTTCACTTCTTATTAAATTTATGCCCAAGGGCCAAATAATATAATTACACTTTAGAGTCTTTATATTTTTATTAGGTCCTAAATATAAAGTTGCCATTTTTTATTGATCAATTTGGGTTAATAACCGATCTATTAGGTGGTCAATGATAAAGCCTACTTGACAATATTTATATACTCATATTTAATGCATTTTGTTTATTATTTGAGAATCTTATGGTATTTGTGATACTTGTTTTGCTTCAAGTTTGTTTTTAGATGATAATTGCCTTCATAGACCAAAAGAAGAAGAATTTAGGTGAATTGTGACATAGAATGTGATATGTGCTTAATTGATTATACATTTATTTCGTAACACTTAGTCATTAATGATATGAAATGTCTAAGACATTAACTTTAGTTCATATTTGGGTTTAAGTACAATTTGTTAGTAAAAGAACTAAAGAGAGTCGAAAGCACAATATTTAAGTTGTTTTTCAGAGATTCACATTCATTTGTATTCTTGGAGCAAGAATTAGAAGGATTAGAGAAGAGGAGACAAGAAAATGCAAGAAGATGTTGAGTATATGTTGAAAACATCATCATGAAGAGTGCAGGAAGTGACTCATGACCAACATCAATTTGTTATGGCTATGAGACATTTCTCACGACCGTAAAATATGTGTCATGGGCATGAGACATCTCTTAAGCCCATAACATATGTTGCATGGGCATGACACTCCTTTTTATGCTGATGCAAGGTGGCTCATAGATCAACCCTTTCTTCTTGCGCCAAAGATCTTACCATTTTCAAAGGAACTAAATTTATATCTCCTTTCCATTTCCATTCAAGAGAGATCCTTAAAACCTTCAAAAAGGTAGAAATCAATATACCACTTCTAGAAGCCATAAAGTAAATTTTAAAATGTGTAAAGTTCTTAAAAGAGCTATGCACAAATAAAAGGAATTTGAAGGATAAGGAAAAAAAGCAACCATAAAGATCTGGGTCCAAAAGCGGTTAGCGGTGACCATTGAATAAGTTTCTTCAACTTGAGTTGGGATAAGCACATATAATGCATTTGCACCACCACCATCCTTACATAACCTGTACTTGAAAAAGAAAATGAATTGTTTTATATATATACAACTCACAGTTATGAAAAGCATATGCATGCCTGTGAGAAATGGCTAGTTGCCTAATAAACCTTATTTTTAGTATAAAAATATTGTTTCGATGGCAAAAGCTTATGAAAGGTTTGAGGAATCTGACTCAGTTCGAAGGTGATAGTGGCACTTGATTAAGCATATCTTTCATTGTTTTTGTTGTTCTCTCTCTTTAGGGATTGATTATGTTATCCTATACTTATAGATTTAGGTTTTCATATATGAATGATCTTTATTCTCGTTATTGTTAAATTGCTTATGTATGAACCCATTGCTAGAATTTTAATATAATTCGTAATTGATATGTTAAGATTCATTTGTGGCAACTAATGGTTTTTACTCATTAGGATTAACATAACCTAGGTTAAATGACTTGAGCTTGTGTGATTGGTGCCTGAATTAATCTGTTTTCCTAACTCATAAGACAACTGTTCAATTAAATCTAGAGAGCTTATCCTAGGTTGTTCAATGGGTAGGTTTAATTAATGAGCATCTCTTAGTTAAACATGACTTAAGAGAAAACTAGGGTTAATAGAGCTTGTCATTAACCAACAATTAATAGTTGTTAGGAGAGATATGAGAATAACAATTCAATGAGATATGTTTAATTATGTGTAGGCTGAGATTGAACTGATGACCAGGTTCCTAACACATTCATCACTTTTTATTATCTTTGAATGTTGTCTTTAATTTGGTTTTATTTTCTTATTGAAACCAAACTAAACCCCCGTAACCCTAAACATTGATTCTTTTCATAACAAAAGCTAACTGAACACTCTTTGTGGGATCAACCTAGACTTACCACTAGTTATAGTACTAGGTCTAATTATTTTGAGTCATGTTATGATATGTTATCATAATGGAAGAATTGAAGTAACTTGGGACATACACAGCCATGTGTAGTGACTATGTAAGTCACAATTAAGAAGTTTTTAGAAATACATGATCACTTACTCAATCGGTAAGTGACCGTATATATTCTAGAAAACCTAGTTTTTGTGATATAAGGACATTATGAAGGCTATGCAAAAGGGGCAAACTTTAGAGTCATAAGAAATTCCAAAGGAGGAAATGAAAAAAGCAAAAAGAGGTCGTATATCCTAAGGAAGAAGACCAAAAATTGGAAACATTATCAAGATCAACTCTAGCTTTCCAAACTTTCCAAATAAGGCTTCAAGTTGATTTCATTCTTTTATATTTCTCTATTTCATTGCCTTCTATGCCAAATCTTAATAGTTATGTTTTGAATGTGATTGTAAATTATAAAAGCTATATTAAGGTATTATACTTGAATTGTTTTGTTTAACTTTTACCTAGTTGTATTCAGTATATTACTACTTTGTGATATTTGTTATACTCATACCTGGTTTAAATCGAAAGATTGAGTTGAGAAATTTTTGTTAAGTTATGTAATGAGAGTTGTTATCATAATTGACTTACAAATATTAGGTTAATAAGAAATTGAAGAGAGATCTTAATTTAGTTAATTATCCTTAGGATTGCCTTAAGTCTAATTGTAGTTAAGAGTAGTTTTGAGAAATCGAGATAATGTAACTTAAATGTTTTCTATTTCAATTGGGATTACTTGACTAGATCGAGAGATAGGGTAGTCAAACCCTTAGGATATCTAGGATCAAGAATAGTTGAATTCACATGGTAAAGGGAAAACAAAACAAGGATAGAATAATCCCAAAGTTTCCACTATTGAGTACTTCAATTTTATTGTTATCCTTTATTTATTTAGTTGTAAAGTTTCTTAGTTTACTCTAATTTTCAATCAATTCAATCTTTTGTTACCTTAGAAAAAATGTGATTCAAATTATTAAGTGACTATATTCAATCCTCATAGGAATGATATCTTTTATACTATAAGTTACGATCTATATACTTATAGTACGAAGATTTTTTATGTAAAACTATCAACAAATTTTTAACATTGTTACTAAGAATTGCAATTTTAGAATCTTATCCAATTTGAATTCTTTTGACTTAGGGACTTAAATATTTTTCTTGTGTGATTGTAGGTGCATAAACATAAGATCCAACAAGAGTGCAAGTAAAATAAAGGATACACAAACTTCTGACATCACCAAGCAAGAAAGAGAAATTCAAAAGCAAGATACCAAGAAGAGATAGAAAGAACAATCGAAGAGGGCTGAAATCAAGGAGAACAAGAAATAACTCTTTTGGAATTCATAAGGCTAGGGTTCAATGCTAATCATCAAGGGATAATGAGACATCATACATTTGAAATCAAACCAACACTGTTTGTAAACCAACGCCCAGTTTTATGGGCTGGCCAATAAGGATACCAATTCTCATTTGACTAACTTCCTAGACACTTGTGACATGTTTAGATATAATAGACTATCAGAACATGAAGCTAAGATGAGGCTATTTCATTTCCCACTCAAAGATCAAGCCAATGTAGTAGTAGCAATTGAAAGTCTTTTTGGCCAAGTACTTCCCCTAACGAAGTTCATTATACTTATAAAGGAAATTACAAATTTCTAGCAAATTGAGGGGGACTATTTATATGAAGCATCGAAGTGATTCTAGGAATTGCAAAGGAGTTGACTACATCACAACTTGCCAAGGAAATTCCTTTCGATAACCTTGTGCAATGGAGTGAAACCACCTACATGAGGCATCATAGATGCAACAAATAGTGGCTCTTTAATGCGGAAAATGGTAGCACATAATTTGTTAGAAGAAATGAAAAACATCAGTTGTTTGTAGACATCAGAAACAAGTAAACGACAACCAATCTTTATAGATCAGAACGGAGTGTTGGTTATAGATTCAGTGATAACATTACAAGCTGAAGTAGCAAACCTAGCCAAACAATTAAATAGCATAAAAGCCACATCTTCCATCCCTCTTAAAGGCAATTCAACATTGATGTCAACTATATGGATAAGAAAGCCATGTCTCAGCTGATTGCTGTTTTAGCAAAAGATAACACATGGAGCAACTTAACTTTATGGAAACATAGTATGGTTTAATAACGTAAGGAATCAGATGAGAGCTTAAGGTCCACCAGGATTCAAACAAGATAGGGTAGCTAAGATGTGCTAAATTCTAAATTTATGTGCCAAGATGACAACCAAAAGAGGATAAAAGCTAAGTTTGATCAAATTGTAAAGAGCCAACAATTTGGAGGTTTAAGTGGGACAATTAGCTAATGCATTTCATGAGGTACGGGGAGTCTCCTAATTAACACAGAATGAGGGAGCAACTAAAAGCCATCATGTTTAGGAGTAGGAAAGAGTTAGAAGAACTATATGAAAAGCAATATGATTCCTACCAAGTAGAAGTGTAAGAGAAAAAAGACAAGGATCAAGAGAAGAAAAAGGAAACTCCTTATATACTTCTTCATATGCTCCAAAGATTCCATTCCCATAAAGGGAGCAAAATAAAAAATTAGCTGCACAATTTGCAAAGTTAGTAGAGAAGCTAAAGAAATTGTAGATCAACCTATCTTTTATGGAAGCATTAGAAAACATGCCCAAGTAAGTGAAGTTCCTTAATGATATACTATCAAACAAGAGAACTTCAGAGATAATCAAATGTTTTTGCTAACTGAAAGATATAGCTCCTTAATTACTAGTTATTGCCTTTAAAATTAAAGGACCCAAGGAGTTTCACTATACCTTGTGTTATTGGTAATTTAGAATTTTCTAAATGTTTATGTGACTAAAGTGTAAGTATTACTCTTATACCTTTGTCAACTTTCAGGAAATTAGGGCTAGAAGATGTGAAGCTGACTTCCAAACTTATTCAGTTAGTAGATTAATTTATAAACAAATGCTTTGGTGTGGTATAGGACATCATAGTCATGGTGGACAAATTCATTATTTTGGTGGACTTCATAATGTTAGACTTTAAAGAATATAATAATTGCCCATTTATTTTTGGTAGGTTGTTTATGAACAATGGAAGATATTTAGTTGATGTCCACAAAGGGAAGCTCATCCTTTGGATTGGTGATGAGCAAGTGAAATTCAATATGAATAAAGTGCTAAAAAATCTAAAGGAAAGCAACTCTTGCATGATATAGATACAGTAGGTGAGTGAGTTAAAAAGTACGAGGAGAGTTATAAAAAAGAAGTGATTGTTGGGGAAGTTGAACTTGAAGGAGAGCAAGAAAATGAGGAGATGGGTGTTAAATCAAAGTAAGAGAACTTGTTGAGAATGAAAGCACTCATGCCACCCTCTATTAGAGAATCACCCACTTTTAAGTTAAAGTCCTTGCCTACACATCTTAGGTATACTTTCCTAAGCGAGGATCTCACTTTACCAATCATCATTTCAAACCAACTAGATGGTAAACAAGAGAAGAGAGTAATAGTGACGATTAGGAAGAGGATGAGAGCCATGAGATGGAAAATTTTAGACATAATAGGAATAAGTCCTAATGTGGTGATGTATAGGATAAATCTTGAAGAAGAAAGTAAGGCAAAGAGGGAAAGGTAAAGAAGGTAAAACGCTTACATGAAAGAAGTGCTCAAGAAAGAGGTAGTGAAGCTATTAGATGTTGGTATTATTTACCCAGTTTTAGTTAGTGAATGGGTTAGTCTGGTACAATGTTTACCTAAGAAAGGAGGCCTAATAATGATGAAGAGAGAAACTGGTGAGATGATTTCTACTAGCATAGTCATAGGTTGGAGAGTTTGTATTGATTATAAGAAGCTCAATATGGTGACTAAAAAGGGACCACTTTCCTTTACCATTCATGGATCAAGTGATTGAAAGGGTAGATCATGCATTCATTATTTCCTTGATGGATAGTTATGATAAAATCAAATTTTCATCTATCCAGAAGATAAAGGGAAGGTTACTTTCACATTTCTTTATAAAATATTTACTTATAGATGGATGTCTTTTAGGTCATGTATTACACACCAATAACTTTTTAAAGGTGTATGATGTCTATTTTTACAGATATCATTGAGGACAAAATGGAGATTTTTATAGATGGTTTTTCAATCTTTGGAGACTCTTTTGATCACTACTTGACAAAGTTAGATAGGGTTTTTCAAAGATTAGAAGAATTGCACTTGATTCTAAACTAGGAGAAATGCCACTTCATGGTACATGAGGGCATAGTTTTCAAACATAAAATATCATACCATGGTATAAAAGTGGATTTGATCAATGTTAAAGGCATTCGTGTATTCTTGAGACGTGGGATTTTATTGCTGATTTATTAAGGACTTCTCTCTCATTTCTAGACCTCTAACTAACCTTTTAGTTAAAGATATGCCCATTATATTTGAAGATAATTGTTTACTTGATTTTAACCGGTTAAATGAGGCACTTATTTCAGCACCAATACTCATGTTACCAATTTGGTCATTACAATTCGAGGTTAAGTGTGATGTTAGTGACCAAGCTGGAGGATATGCATTAGGCCAATAGAAGAATAAAAGGCTATGGGCTATCTACTATGCAAGCAAGACATTATCGGGAGCCTAACTCAATTACACCACTATTGAGAAGGAGTTGCTAGCAGTCGTATTCACATGTGACAAGTTTCTGTCCTATCTTTGGGATATAAAGTGATAATTTATGCTGACCATGTAACGTTAAGGTATCTTTTTACTAAGAAAGATGCAAAATCGATACTTATTTAGTGGGTGTTACTTCTATATAAATTCAACGTTGAGATCAGAGATAAGAAGGGATCGAAAAACTTATTGGCTGATCACCTATTATGTCTTGAAGGATGGGAACTACAATAAAGTGAAGATATCAATGAGCCATTCCCTGATGAATCCTTGATGATGAAGAACCACCTATTGATACCATGGTATGTTTGATATAGAAAATTATGTTGTAAATGGTATCCTTCTCCTAAAGTTGTCTTATCAATATTAAAAAAGGTTTTTGTATGCATGCAGTCACTACTTATGGGATGAGCTAATTCTTTGTAAAAGTTGTGTTGATGGTTTGATTAAGAGATATGTCCTAGAGGAGGAGATGTTAAACATACTAACACATTGCCATAATTCTACATATGCAGGGAATTAGGAAGCATACAAGACAATGGCTCGAGTACTAGAATATGGTTTCTAATGTCCTAACTTGTTCAAGGATGAATTTTTGGTATAATGTGATAGATGAGAAAGAGTGGGGAACATTTTAAGGAGAAATGGGATGCCACTTTCTAACATTTTAGAAATAAAATTTTTTGATATATGGGAACTGTGTCTCATGAGACCATTCTTATCATCCATGGGGAACACCTACATTTTTGTAGGAGTGGATTATGTATCACAATGACCTGAAGCAATGGCGAGTTGAACTAGTGATGGTATTCTAGTGCAAAAGTTCCTAAAAAGATTGTTTAATAAATTTAGAGTGCTGAAAGCCATAATTAGGGATAGAGGAGCCCATTTCTGTAATAAAACTTTTGAAACTCTTTTTAAGAAATATGGAGTCCACCATCGAGTGAGCACACCATATCATCCTTAAATAAGTGGCCAAGTGGAGGTTGTAAACCACAAGCTTAAGAGAATACAGGAGAAGATGGTTGACAATTTAAGAAAATATTAGGCATTGAAGTTTAATGATGCTTTATGGGTTTATTAAACTGCCCTCAAGACTCCAATTGGTACAACACCCTTTTGAATTGTCTATGGAAAAGCTTGCCATTTGCTTATGGAGTTAGAATATAGGGCTTAATTAATGAATTTTATTAGAAGGTAGTGGATGAGAAGCGACTCTTATAACCTGACGAATTGGAAGAGTTGAGATTTAATTCTTGTAAGAATGCTAGGCTCTATAAGGAAAGAGTGAAGAGAAGGCATACTGTCTATATTAAGAAGAAGGAATTTAAGAGTGAGGACTTAATGTTGTTGTTTAACTTAGTACTTTCGTTGTTTTCCTATAAACTTAAGTCCCATTAGTGTGTCCGTTTCAAAGTTATCAAAGTGTTCACTCATAGAGCTTTAGAAGTGGAGAATGAAAAAGGGGAACAATCAAAGTGAATAAGCATAGGTGCAAATTTCGGAGGAGTCTTTCCATAAGAAAGGGGAGTGATTCCTTTCCTTTCTTTGGATTGAAAATAATGACACTAAAATGGTCAAGCTAGTGACCCCAAAATTAGCATGTTATGCTTTAGTTAGGTCTTTTATAATTGCATGTTTGTTAGTTCTTTGTTATTATCTATTTTTTATGTTTATTTTATAGAGAGTTTAATTGATGGATGTTCATGGCATGGAATGTATCAAGTTCCTTCTCCGACACCATCATAACCACAATACCTATAAGTATTCTGCCCCAATTTTATTCTTTTTATTTTTATTTTTATTTTTTGTAGTTGTTATGTATGTTGTTTGTAGTTATGTTTTCATAGGGTTTCAATATTAAGGACAATGCGTAATTCAAGAGTGGGGACATATATGCACTTACATATCATTTTTATGTGAATTTGAATTTGTATGATGTTAGTTTTTAATTGTGTTAGCACCATGTATGTTTTTGTTGTATGATATTGCATTGTGTGAATATGTTAATGGCATAAAATTGAAAAGAATTGGTTTGCCTTTAAGTGTGGTCATAATTGCCTTCATAGTGAAAAAGAAAATAATTAAGGTGAAATCATGACATATAATAGAAGAATTGAAGCAAGGTTGGACTTACACAATCATGTATAATGAATATGTCAGCCACTATAAATAACAGTGTGGAGCTTCGAAGATGTTGTTTGTGCCTGTGTGAAGATACATATGCATATATGTTCATGTATATTGATATACATAGCTGTTTATATACCCAGTCACGATTGAGAGGTGACCATGTATGTTCCAGAAAATCTAGTTTTTCCTATAAAAGGATATTATAAAGGCTATGCAAAGGGGGGAGATAGTACCATGCCATAACACTACACAAAATAACTAGACTTTAAATTATAATTAGTAATGGGTCTAGGTTGATCCCACAGAGAGTGTGTGCAAAGCTTTTGTAATGAAAATAATTGATGTTTAGGTTGGGGGTTTTTTGTTTTGAGTAACAAAATAAAATGAAATTAAACTATCAAAAGAAAATTAAAGGAAACAATAAAAAAGTGATAAAAATTATGAATACGTCCGGGATCTGGTCTTTGGTTCGATCTTAGCCTACATATGAATATGTATATTTCATTGTTTTGTTATTCTTATACCTCCTCTTAGCAACTACTGATCATATATTAACAACAAGCTATATTAATCCCTATTTTCTTTTTTTTAGGAAAGGTGGGCGGAACCACCTGTAATTTTATTAATTTTCAAAATCAAGGGGAATACCCAAAAAAATATACAATCCCTTTATAAAATAG
>JAOSBN010007611.1:0-18768 GCA_027563595.1 Erythroxylum suave | reverse complement strand
TAACTCATTTAATCACATTTATTTATTACCTAACTCATTTAATGTCATATGCTAATTCATGCTAACTTTATTAAATATCATATTAATTTACCCCATTAATCTAATCATGCTTGATTTATCATTAAAAAAAATTCTGGGGGTAACAAGATACGCGGCGAACAGTGACCCAGACAGTGTCAGAGTCGAAGTCTAGGAAACATAGACGATATTTTACAAATGTCATAACTTTCTTTAGGAGGATCAGTTCAGGGTATTCCTTATACGGTTTGAAAGAAGATTCCAAAGTCTATAACTTCCATGAAGACCTCAAGGGTCAATTTTATCTTCTAAAGGGGCCAACAATGGTATAGAAGATACCCAGTGAACTAACACAGAAGATGTACTTCGACTTGAATACCCTCTTAACTCCTTCTTATAATCCTTAGCCCATAATCTATCTTCTGTGGTTGACTTTTATCTTCTTGGTTGACCCTCTATCGTCTGTGAATTATCGTCTGAAGTCTAAGAACAGTAACACAGACGAAGTCTGCGAACTGTGACACAGACAATCCTATCTTCTATGTTTTACTCAGAAGGTACGCGGTGAACAGTAACACAAATGAAGTTTGTGAACAATGACACAGATGATCCTATCCTCTATGTTTTATCTTCTAGGTTTTATCTTCTGGGTTTTACTCTACCCATCCTTACACTCTCCGATTTCTACTTGCTTCTATGTTCTGACGTCATCACAAAAGATATTCTTCCTATATATTTTCTTTTGCATCTACCTTAATTATTGCTCTTTATCAACCTTTTCACCCGCTCTCATTTATTTAAGACTCAGGTCAGAATCACCCAAACATGATCATTAATCTTTCTTACTCCTCATTATTTATTGGATCAACACATGCAACGTAAAAAACTTAACCAGAAATCTTAATCATGCACAGAAATATGTATATACCTAGAATTCATACATCCCCAAAAGTATATTTATTTTACAAGGCTTTAATAACCTTACAAGCCATAATACATGAGTACTCAAAAACGAATAAAACTTGAAAGCGGCTAAAGCCTTAGTTATCAAAAATCAACCCTAAGGATTATAAAAGAACATTTGCAAACTGGTTGCTGCCTTGTACCTGAGATTACTCACACTCTGGTGCTTCACCCAAATTAGACAGAAGTTGGAGGGGGTAAGCTTAAAGCTCACGGGTAATAGGTTTATAAATGAGTAATAAGTAGCAAACCCTTTTCACATAGATAAAACACATTCAGTTTCAAATCATGCAAGCATTCATCATGTCAAACAAATCATGCGCACATCAGAATGGTTCGGGTGGATCCAAAACAGAACGTACTACACATTTCCCTTAAGGGTCCTGTGTAGCCGTGAACAAAACGTACTAGCGCAATTCCAATTTATGGTCTTGCGTAGCCGTGAACTTATGGGAGTCCATAAAGGAGCTCCATGCCACTAGCAGGCAGGTGGGAGAAGCCTTTAGACAAGTGCACTTGACTTAACTTAGGGGACCACCATAAACCCACATAACAAATATATTTCATGATCTTGAAATCTTGTTGCCCAAAATGGCAATTCTTGGAAACTTTCATCTTATATCTGAAACATGATTTCATAAAGTATGCAACTTTTGAAGAAAACATTTTTCTTTTGAAAACATGGAGAAACTAATAACTAAGCTTCAACAAACCAGCACAAACAATTTGTACATTTATGTAGAAATCAAAATCATGGAAAGAAAGACATTGATGGCTTATTGCTTCATTATAAAACTGAAACCCACCCTAAAAATCCTTGCTTGATTATGTGCTTAACATACAATTGTATCAAGTTATTTGAAAACTAACTTCATAAGTCAATATTAATAGTAATCACATAAATAACCTTACTGAAATTAAAAGCATAATCCTTTACACACTTACCAAGATTTCACTCAATTCACTCCATTGTTTAAAGTGAAAAGTATCAAACTCCAAAATCCCTGCAAAGTAGAACTCTTACAATGCTTGCAATATTATTACATCTCTACCATTTATTTAAACTAGAAGTAAAGATTAAAAGGTGTTTATATGGCTATAATGGGGCTTAGGTCAGGTATGATTAGGGTAATAAAAAGTGTTGATTTGAAGAGAATTTACAAAAGAAACATTACAAGAAACTTGTTACACTGTACATTGGTTCATTCTTTATAAAACCAATGGTACTACACTTTTCTTCTTTTCTTTTATATGCTCATAATTTTTTTAATAATATTTTTGAGCATTTTTCATGTACCAATATTAAAGAGATATTAAGCCCTTCAAATTCTCAAGTTTTAACATTTTAGTTATGTAAATAACCTTTTGTTAAATAATAAAAAGGATTGAAAGAAAAATAGGATAAAGGTTAATATGTGGGTTTTAAACAATGAAAAGGCTAATGCTCAAACTTAGTTATTACTAAAGGATAAATTGTAGGTAAGGTAATAATTGAAGAAAAGGGCTAAAACAAATTGTTCAATCTAAGTGCCTTTATCATATCAATGCTTCTAATTTAACAAATGTGGTCTCAATATGTATAATAAAAGCAACTTCTAGAGTTATTCCATTAATCAAGATAACACATATGAAACAGATAAAACAAATTAAAATTTTAAAAATTTTCTCTTATAGGCTGACAACCATCCAAAAAATACAGGTTAATGTGTCTAAATAGCATGCAATTTGTCATTCAATTTGACTATTTGAATCATTAATAAATATATGAAATATAGAAGGAAAATTTATACTAGCTCTCATTGTTTTACATACTAATTCAAATCAATATTCAATAATGAAGTAAAGTAGTGATGGACAAATTTCAATTAATTCAAAATATCGGTCAATAGAGAGAGCTTTAGCAAAAGAAAAAAATGAAAGACCAAAAAATGACTATCTTTCAATTAAACTCTATGTAAATGAGGTGTGTGGCAAGGTAAGTGACAAGTTTCACCACCTTGGGGTCTCCACTTGGTCCTTTAAATAGCTGGTTCATTTGTCTCCAATTTTAAATCCAATTGTCTCTTAGTTTTTAATAACACTTGTCATTAAATCATAATGTCACTTATTAATAATTTCTACTACCATTTGAAACTAATTCTACTACCATTTATTAATTGTCTTGCCAATTGGCATTTTTCCTAGCCCAAAAGTACTCATAAATATCATAAATTTTTCAAATTTTTACCAAAAATTCAAAATCTATGATTCTGCTCACCAAATCAAATTTCAAGGCAAAATGTTCACTATTCACATCATAATCACTTCATACAAATCTTTTATACATAGAAAATGTCAAATGAGTGTATAAATAGTCATTCAAATGTGTGCAAATATCAATAATCACGTTTGTGAATGCTTATACTAGTGATATGTATGTAAATTCAATGCATCTCACATATTCTCTATGCTATTTCTCTTGTTTCTTGGTTTAGGATCCTATTTCCTAACCCTTAGTATGGTAATAGGATATTACACATAAAGTCCGACACATTTTGTCCCAACCTTTTTGCCTTCTTTCTAATGCCTGATGAGTTGGAAAAGTGCATGTCCTAGGTGAATTGGCATCGTCACGTTCATACTCCATAAGTAGTACACGTCCACGTTCCCAACAACTCCCCAACTATCACCCTAACCACTCATTTTATGGCTCAAAATACCATAAATGTATCTGAGCATAGGTTTTCGTAGTGTAGAAGCTTTAGACTGACTTATGTCCTAACCGTTCTCTGTGCTGATCATACGCCAGAAGTTCTATGGAGATAATCTATATGAAAATTCATTCCTTAGTGCCATTGACATGTGCTTAATTGATCTTTCATTATTTCATAACACTTAGTAATTAATAACATAAAATTGCGTAAGATACTCACTTTAGTTCATATATGGTTTTAGGCAGAATTCGGAAGTAATGGAGCAAAAGTGAATTGAAAGTGTGATATTTGGGCCATTTTTGAAGATTAATTTTGATTGTTTTCTTAGAGCAAGAAGAAGAAAATTGAAAGATTAAAAAAAAGAAGATTTAAAGTTGGTCACGGTTATGCATGTCCCATGCAAGAATGTAAGATTAAATTTAATGAAAAGCATTTAGATTAATTGGTAGAGCAACCTGAAGGAGTAGTCCTCACTAGAAGAAACAACATAGCATAAGAAGGTAACTTCTGGGATAAATCACCAAAACATAGTCACTGGGCTAAGGATTAAAAAGAAAACAAAGACTTTGCGTTAAACATAAACAGAGTATGCGTTCAACGTAGACTTTACATTAAACATAGATAATGTTTGCGTTTCATATAAGGTTTGCGTTAAACGCAGACAATGTTTGCGTCAATACATAAACATCTACACTTAACGCAAACGTAAGAGTGAAATGCTTAAAAGAGTGAAGCACACAGTAACAAAGAGGTATGTAAGAGCAAGGGACAAAATATTAATTTATCATATCACAAAACAGTAGCAGTTGACGAGATCTTGTGTTAGAGAATGAGGGGAGGTGCAAAAAAGAGAGCTAAAAGGTGTCTTCAAGTGGGACAATTTTCATAAGGCTAAAGTATTTTCTTGAGAGACACATCATGGGCTAGAAGTCCCGATGCTGGTTTGAAGCTGACATTGATGCTGACGACCCGGGTTAATTATATTTATTTGTTTTTGTTGTTTCTTTCTCTCTTTATAAATTAATTATGTCATCTTTTGTTAATGGATTTGGGTTTTGTGTAAGGATAATCATATTTTCGTTATTGTTCAATTACTTTTGTATGAACTCATTAGGTATTTTGGAAAGATGATGTTAATGAGTTCATTGAATCATTATTTGCAAATCCATATACAGCGATTAATGATTTGTAATCATAATGGATAACATGATCTAGGTTAAATGACTCATCCTATGTGGTTCTTGTTTTGATTAATTGGTATTCCTAATTCGTAATGCTATTGCCTAGTTAAATTTAGAGATTGTATCTTAGTTTATTCGGTGGTTAGCTTTAATTAACAATCATATTTTGATTAAAGAAAACCTAAGAGAAAACACAGGTTAACTATTAACTCATGCATAATAGTTGCTAAGAGAGGCTTGAGAATAGCAAATCAGTGAAATATGTTTAATTATGGTATAAGCCAAGATTGAACCAAAGAATCAGGTCCCTATCAAATTCCCAATTTTTATCATTTTTTGCATGTTTTTTTAATTTGTTTTTATTAATCTAGTTTCATTTTATTTTCTTGTTTCAAAAATATAAAACCCCCTAAACCTAGGTTAGAGTAGTGCTTTAAAGGTAATCACCTTTAGCACTTTTGTATAAACTTTGTTTTGATTAATAAAGAGAAAGGCATTTTTCATTAATTTGATATTCTTCTTTTATATGACTTGATGTTGATCTTAAATCGAATTAACGAAGTCCATGATACAAAACATAACGTGAAGGAAATCATGATGAGCTTATGATAATGAGATTCCTGTCATGTTCAACTATATTAGGATCTAAATAGTCCCCAGTCATAGGATTAATAAGACAGGATATCATTAAACCAAGTAGATTAGCACGTGTTAATCTTCTTGATTTTGTCAAGTAGTGGATCTCATGAACTGTAAACATAAGATGTTTAGAGTTAACATGTTGATGCTTACTAAGGGTAGTAAGTACATCAGATGACTCGCTATGAGATTATCAAATGGATAATCTATTGAATGTCAGTGATTAACTCATCATAGCAATGGTACAAATATCTTAAGATTTGAGGTATTCAAGGATATCTTGAATTTTAATCATGTCATTTGTAATCATTGCATGTTGCCTCAAGACGAGGTCGCTCTTAGAGTGGTGATTGGGTATAGCTATTGGTATTCGAAGGTAATTGAGTAGCAAAGAGAGGATTAACCACTCCTGATAGAAGGAGATGATACATACAACTTCTTGTCAGGTTCATTACTTGGGAGTCTCTGGATAGAACATTCATGTATCATAAAGAGAGTCTTCAATGACACAATAGAGTATTGAGATCCTTAGATAATAACTAACATCACTTGGAATGGATGTGATGTAGTTATTCTAACGGGAGTTGACATATAGCCCATACTTTGAAACAAGTGGGGTATAGTATGGTGAAAGAACAAATTGCACGTAATTGTCTATAGAAAGGTTCATAAGTTGGATAATTAACTATTGGATAGTTCATTTGTTAATCCACTTATATTCCAATAAAATGGCATCATGAAATCTTTCATGTTTTGATTGAATTAAGAGTTAATTCAACTACCATAAATAACTGGGAACTTAAGGGTCACCCTTATAAAAGATCAGATGAAAAACAAGTATGTATGGTCTAATTTAAGTAGGATAATGTCTAAAGGTGAGCACCTTTTCAAAAGGGCCACGTGGCCACGATCGTGATAGAGGGTATGAAATAGTATATAAGTGAGTTATTCACTTTTGTACATGAGCATCCTTAACTTCTCACACACTCAAGTGATAGATAAGGGTTCTGAAAGAGTTCTAGAGTGAGAGTGAAGTGTCTTGAGTTTTGTTCTTGCAATTCATACAATTATTGTATGAATCAAAGTGCATTCAACAAGATTCTTGAGCTATCTTCCATCATCTTAAGCATCTACTAAAACTCATGTAGTTTGGTGCTCAAATATTAAATATTGTTTCTTCTTCCATCTTTGCATGTTTTTAGAGATCAAGGAAAGTTTGGTGTTTACAACAACCCAAACAAGGAGAAGAATCAAGGAAGGAGGATATACACAAGGTAAAAAGTTTATATTTCATGTTCTCTTATAAATATCTATATATGCATTTTATGATCTTGTGGTTTTTGTGGTTATCATCGTGTCGGAAGCTTGATTCCAATACTTTTACTCCTCCACATGAATGTGATGGTTACAACCATGGCTAGCCCTACAGTGTTATCAAAGTAAGTTTATGCATGTTATAGATGATGTAATGAGCCTGCGCAAAGTGTTTGATGGATTATGGCTGACTTGTATGTTGATTTAGAAAAACTCATGTAAATTTTAGAAAAATTGTTTTCTGATTTAATTTCTATTGAACAAAACTGCAATTGAATGTCATTTGTTATTTTATTTCCAATTTATATCCATACTGTTCATATGTTGATTTTTACGATTTTCTAGAAAACTGATTACATGTGCTGACTTTGAAAATTTCATATTGATTCTAGAAATTTTCTCTTCTTTTCTTTCACTGAAATTTTTATAAGATGTTTATAAAAAAAATGCAATTGAATGTCATTTCCTGTTTTATTAAGAGTTAAGTTTCAGCTTGACGCATGTATGTGGTTTTTCAAATTATGGAAATTTGATGAACATGCATGCATGAAAATTCCATTTTTATTTTTATAAAAATTTTTTTATAAATTTTATGCATGCACAGGCAAGATGAGAAACTACCACATGTATGAGTTTCATGACAGTTGTTCTTAACGTGATTATCGTATGCATGCATGATGTATTGTATGACTTGTGTTAGAAGTAATGTGACAAGCGTCACATGCATGTGATGTGCTGGCTTTTTCCTATTTATTAATAAATAATTCTTAATAATTAGGTTTTGTAATTTTTATTAGACACATTTAGAATGTTTATAAGGCTCTAGAATTTTTCTAGAATTATTTCAATTTGATTCAATTAATAAATAAAGCCAAAGTCAAGCTTGGTCAACTTTTTGAAAGTTGATGGAGGTGACTTACTTAATGACTTATAATATATCTATTTTGGTTATAAGACCTAAATAAGGTTCATATGTGATAAGATATATATTATTTTGATGGAAATAACATGCTTAATGCATGTGCTCAAAATTAGGGTTCCGTAAATTTTCCAAACATCAAATCGATCTCTTTAGTGTATTATAGGTGAACTTATTTATCTTAATGATTTTGGCTGTCAAGTTAATGTTGGCATGTTCTAAAATTGTTTAGGTAAATTTAAGATGACCTAGGGATATTATAGAGGACTAATTGGCATACGAAAATTTTGGGAACCACTAGGATTAATTTAGAATTAATGTAAGTAAAGCATAGCATTTCTAGTGTGACTAGACAAAGGCATATTGACTGGGATTAAAGTGCTTAATCTAGACATCAAAATAATTAATTTTTAGGGTTCCTAATCAATTTAAATTCATAATTCAGATTAGCCAAGAATATCGCTAGTACCTGATTAGGTTCAAGAGTTGAATCGAATCACGAATTTAGATGCATAGACAAGTCATAACCTAAATTCAACCCCCTTTGTGTGATACATGCATTAGATGCATTTTAAGGGTAATTATGGACATAGCCTCGAAGTAGTGAAAAAATCCTTCAACAGAATGTTAGGACTTACAGCTTTCATTGAAATGGCATGAACCAAAGTTCTTTTAAAGTTGGGTTTTTAGGCAAACCCAAGCCTGCTCTACACAAATATGTTCATACTGTGGAAATTAGATGTCTAGATTAATGGGTTAGTCCTAACTGGAAACATTGAATAGTTAGGCAAACCCAAGGTTAATATCGATATAGGTGAAGTTGGGCTATATACACAGGATGTATATAAAACAAGAGTTGTTAACCCAATGAGTGTGTTAAATCAAAAGTTAATGGCATAAGTCGATAGTTGCATAAATGTATGCAATTGGTATGAATGATACCTACTGACTGAGTTGGTGGCTTGTTGGGCAAATCTAAGGCCATTTTTGGGGATATTGGATATCTACCCATTAGGAAAACTATAAGTTTCCTCGAATTCATAGTGAAGGCCATGGATTTCAATAAGAATAGTGGGACCTATAATGCATGTTATTAAAATCCTTATGGATATGCATTAATGTACATTTTAACTTTTCTCTCATTCTTCTAAGTTATTAAATCACCACGATGTCTTCTAGTGTGAACCTATGCTCTTTGCTGCATTCCAACAAAGTTACGAGACCAAATCTCTTGGATTGACTAATGAATTTGAGAATAACAAAGACCAAAGAGCTTACAAGAAGCTACTAGATGATAGTGATTTCGCTAGTTGTATAATGTTGGCCTTTTGTCACCAGAACGGTAAAAGCAGCATGAGGCTATGGATGCTCATACCATAGTCTACTATCTAGAGGAATTGTTTGATAAGTAAGCTTGGTTAAAAAGGTTCGAGACCTTGATGCTGCTTTTCTATTCTAAGATGGTTGAGAGATCATCTTTAATGCTGTATGCACTGAAGATGAATGGATATATTGAGAGCCTAGGTGGTTTAGGCTTCATTATGGATTATGAATTAAGTATAAACATAATTCTGACTACTTTGACCAATAGTTATTCACATTTTTGCTTAACTATCAGATGAACCAAATACCCATGGCAATACCTAAGTTGGTCAATCTACTTAAAATAGCTAAGCAAATTGTCAGGAAAGACAATAAGGCTGTGATGCTGGTGGACTATGTTTATGGTTCTCGAAAGAAGAACTAAAAGAAGAAGAAGAAGTGCAAGAGGCTAGTGGGAGGTGTAGCCAAGAAGAAGGCGAAGTAGACAACACAAAGGGGATATGCTTCCGTTGCAACAAGGAAGGGCATTGGAAGAGGAACTACAAAGCTTACCTGGAGTCACTAAAGCAGAAGAAGGCATTAGATGCCTTACCATCTACTTAAGCTATGTTGTTTGTCATTGAGGTAAATGCCATTTCTGATCATAACATTTGGGTATTAGATACAACATCTGACTCACTTATATGTGTTGATATGCAGGGTATCAGGGATAGTAGATCACTGAAGAAGGGAGAGATGGACCTACGTGTGGGAAATGGAGCAAGAATTGCTGCATTAGCTGTAGGGACATATATATTGTATCTTCCTTGTTGACTAGAATTACTTTTTGAAAATTGCTACTATGTACCCGTTGTGCCAAAAAAACAGTGTATCTATTTCATGTCTTAATAAAGCGGGATTTCATTTAACATTTCCAAACAATGGTTGTTCAATTAAGTTAAATGAAATGTTGTATGATACTGCTACATTATACAATGTAATTTACATATTAGATATGTCCAATCCAATTTTAAATATCAATGACAATAAAAGACAAAAACAAGATAACCTAAAATCATCTTACATATTGCATTTTCGACTTAGCCATATAATTGAGAAACGCATGATTAAGCTACATAAGAATAGTAGCTTAGGTTCATTTGATTGTGAATCATATGACACATGTGAATGTTGCTGGTTAGGCAAATTAATAAATTACCTTTTAAAAGAAAAGTGAACGAATGAATGGGTTATTCTACCTAATACATTTTGATATATGTGATCTGAAGTCCATTCATGCCAGAGGTGGTTTTGTGTACTTCGTTACCTTTATCAATGATTATTCACGATATAGGTTTGTGTATCTAATGAGATACAAGTTTGAAGCTTTCGAAATGTTCAAACAATTTACACGTGAAGTAGAGAAATAACTCGGCAAAGTATTAAAACACTTTGATTAGATCGAGGTAGTGAATACTTAAGAAAATATGTATTCATATGAAAATGAATATGAGCGATATATAAATACATGTGATTGCATGTGTTAAGACTTCACAGTAATTAGCTTAAGGGAGCATGATCGTGGCCTGGCTGCTTCTTTTTCTTCCTTCTCTGTCATGACCGTGGCCTATATGCACGATAGTGGCCTACGTTTTTAAGCCCAAAACTCTTTAAATCTTCACTGTTCTGCCCTGTTTGCCCTGTAACACTAGCACACACATCAAGGTACCTCAAAAATATGTAATTTAAGCTCAAGAATTCCAACTAACTCATAAACATAATTAAATCCACAAAATAACCTAATTAAGCTCTGAATGCCTGCTCAACACTCACTTTAGCACTAAATGCATAACAATTTAAACCCCAAAATGTCATGCAAAACACAACTATCAAGAAGCACAGTGGTGAATGATAGAGGTTAATAGGAGCCTACCTTCGATGCAGCACACTTGAACATCAAGCCAAGGACTATTATGTTGTGTTTGGAGCACAGTCTAGTAGGAGAGGAAGTGTTGCAACAAAAACTATGGTTCAACAAAGATGAGTTAGTGGGTTTGGACAGAGAGGCCATTATGAATTGTTATTTTAAGGAGATCATATTTGAATCTTCTAATCAGCCGAGAGCAGTGTTCATAGGTAATAGCCAAATAGTGCTAGCTAGGTTGATTTCATTTATAAGACCTTTGACGTTGATGTAAAGGGGATGTAAGGCTTATTTGGCCCACGTCATCGATTCCTAAATTGAAAAGAATATGAAGGACATTCCTGTGGTTAGGAAATTCCTGGATGTGTTTCTCATAGAGTTACCTAGCTTACCTCCATATTGGGAAATAGGGTTCACAATTGATCTAGCTTTAGGTGCTGCTCCTATATCCATTTCCCCATATAGGATGGCACTTATAGAACTAAAATAGTTGAAGACTCAATTATAGGAGTTGCTGGATAAGGGATTTGTTAGACCCAGTGTGTCACCCTAGGGAGCTCCTATTTTATTTGTGAAGAAGAAAGATGGAATGTTGAGACTGTGCAACAATTATAAGCAATTGAATCGGGTCATAATGAAGAACAAGTACCCATTGCCTTGAATTGATGATTTGATTTATCAGTTTTAGGGAGCTCAGCTGTTTACTAAATTGGATTTAAGGTATGGGTATTATCAGTTGAAGATAGCAGAGGCTAATGTACCCAAGAATGCACTCAGGATCAGGTATGGACATTATGAGTTTTTAGTAGTGCCATTTGTGTTGACTAATGCCCTAGTTGCATTTATGGCATTAATGAATGAGGTGTTTCAACCCTACCTGGATCACTTTGTGATAGTGTTTATCGATGACATTTTGGTGTATTCAAAAAGCAGAGAAGAGCATATTCAGCATTTGAGAGTGATACTACAGATTATAAGGTAGAAATAACCATATGCTAAATTTAGTAGATGTGAGTTTTGGTTAGATTAAGTAGTGTTTTTGGGTCATTTAGTAAATTGGAAAGGTATTTAAAAGGATCCAATGAAGATAGAAGTAGTAATGAAATGGGAGGCTCTAAAGAATGTGTCTAAAATATGGAGATTCTTAGGATTAGCCTGATGTTACTAGAGGTTTTTCGAGGGGTTCTTTGACCTCAACCCTTCTAACTAAACTTCTAAGGAAGAATGTCATCTTTAAAGGGAATGATGAGCATAAAAAAAACTTTGAATAACTGAAACATCAATTGACTACAACACCGGTGTTGACTATTCCATCGAGAACTGGTGGTTATACGGTATACGATGTTGCTTCGCATTAAAGATTAGGATGTGTGTTAATGCAGCATAGCAAGGTGATAGCATATGCGTCGAGATAATTAAGGTCTCATGAGATGAACTATTCGGAACATGATTTAGAGCTTGCAGCAGTGGTATTTGCTCTAAAGATATTCATTGCACTAATTAATTTTCTGAGAACAATTGATACTGCAAACTACCATCTTTTCATTGTAGGAGACTCAAAGAAAGGGAACTCAATAAAAAGATGTAGAATGAAATAAGGCTGAAGTCAATTAAATAATAGAATGAGGCATAACAAGAAGTTCATCGCGGCGAAGTGGAACTGTCGTCGCTACGAAACATGTAGAATCCAGGCTAAACTTTCAGGAAAAATTTGCCATTTATTTGGATAAATATAGTCACTTATAAATGTTGTTCACTTCTAGATTTGGCTTTAAATGTCTTCTCTACTCTGTTAGGTTCTACTCACATCTTTTTATTGTAAATTTTAGAGTTTTGGGAGATATATGGTCTGATACACAACCATGTACTAGGCTATGTATCCTTCAAAGTCTCTAGGATTTGCAAATCTGCATGGACTATGAGACGTACATAGGGTTAGAAACAATCATATATCTCTATTTTGTTTTAAAACTTCATTTTATCCTTTTTTTATCTATATTCTTCTTCTTCTTCTAGTCCATGAAAGCTTTTATAACCTATAAATGCACTTAGTGGGAATTAAGTGATGGACCCCGTATCCGGACCCCAACTTGCATGCAAAATATCTTAATACGTAAGTTATCTCCCAAAGAGAACACCTTAACCATTATCAAATTATTTTCTAAAACTCCTCTTTCCTAGTCTCAGCTCAGCTCTTAGAGCAGTTAACTAGTCCATTCCTACCTTTCAACCTGAATTCCTCAGTGATCAGCGTGGTTGAGTCCTCTCTTTACCCATATACTTGCTTTGAGGCTATCGACATAACTTCTCCTATAAGCATCCAAACTAGGGTTTCTTTGGATAGATAGAAAAAGGACTTCAAGGACTAAAATTTTCATGCGGACGCCAAAGACCAACTTTATCTTCTGAATGGTTGAAAATGGGTTAGAAGATACTCGGCGAACAGTGTCACAGTCAAAGTCTAGGGAACATAGACGATATTTTACAAATGTCATAACTTTCTCTAGGAGGATTAGTTCAGGGTATTCCTTATATGGTTTGAAAGAAGATTCCAAGGTCTACAACTTCCATGAAGACCTCAACGATCAGTTTTATCTTCTAAAGGGGCCAACAATGGCATAGAAGATACGCAGTGAACTAACAGAGAAGATGTACTTCAACTCAAATACCCTCTTAACTCCTTCTTCTAATCCTTGGCCCATAATCTATCTTTTGTGTTCTATCTTCTGTGGTTGACTTTTATCTTTTGGGTTGACCCTCTATCGTCTGTGAATTATCTTTTGAAGTCTAAGAACAGTAACACAGACGAAGTCTGTGAACGGTGACATAGACGATCCTATCTTCTATGTTTTACTCAGAAGGTACGCGGTGAACAGTAAAACAGATGAAGTTTGTGAACAATGACACAGACGATCCTATCCTCTATGTTTTATCATCTAGGTTTTATCTTCTGGGTTTTACTCTACCCATCCTTACACTCTCCCATTTCTCCTTGCTTCTGTGTTCTGACGTCATCACAAAAATTATTCTTCCTATGTATTTTCTTTTGCATCTACCTTATTTATTGCTCTCTATCAACCTTTTCACCCGCTCTAATTTATTTTAGACTCAGGTCAGAATCACCCAAATGTGATCATTAATCTTTCTCACTCCTCATTATTTATCGGATCAACACATGCAACGTAAAAACTTAACTAGAAATCTTAATCATGCACAGAAATATATATATACCTAGAATTCATACATCCCCAAAAGTATATTTGTTTTACAAGGCTTTAATAACCTTACAAGCCATAATAGATCAGTACTCAAAGACGAATAAAATTTGAAAGGGCCTAAAGCCTTAGTTCTCAAAAATAAAACCCTAAGGATTACAAAAGAACATTTGCCAACTGGTTGCTGCCTTGTACCTGAGATTTCTCACACTCTGGTGCTTCACCTGAATTAGACAGATGTTGGAGGGGGTAAACTTAAAGCTCGTGGGTAATAGGTTTATAACTTAGTAACAAGCAGAAACCCCTTTTCACACATAACATTCAGTTTCAAATCATGCAAGCATTCATCATGTCAAACAAATCATGCACATTTAAGAATGGTTCGGGCAGATCCAAAACAAAATGTAGTACACATTTCCCTTAAGGGTCCTGTGTAGCCGTGAATAGAACGTACTAGCGCAATTCCATTTTATGATCTTGCGTAGCCGTGAACTTATGGGAGTCCATAAAGGAGCTCCGTGCCACTAGCGCGCAAGTTGGAGAAGCTTTTAGACAAGTGCACTTGATTTAACTTAAAGGACCACCAGAAACCCACATAACAAATATATTTCATGATCTTGAAATCTTGTTGCCCAAAATGGCAATTATTAGAAACTTTCATCTTATATCCGAAACATGATTTCATAAAGTATGCAACTTTTGAAGAAAACATTTTTCTTTTGAAAACATTTAGCAATTAATAACATTTTAAGCTTCACCAAACCAGCACAAACAATTTGGACATTTATGCAGAAATCGAAATCATGGAAAGGAAGACATTGATGGCTTATTGCTTCATCATAAAACTGAAACCCACCCTAAAAATCCTTGCTTGCTTATGTGTCGGACTTAAGGATGACCTTCCTCTTGATTCCTTTGCCTCTCTCGAACTCCACCTTGATTTCCTTCAGAAAGACACAACTTCCATTCAACAAAAATTTGAATTTGACTAACCCTTAATGCACATTCACTAAAATGAATTATAGAATACTTAACCCATATACTTCTTAAGCTCTTTGAACGAAAACCTTTCAAAACTCAAAGAGATAGAAATGACTTACAGTGAATCCTCACCAATTAATGAGATTCTTGAATCTAAAGAAAGCTCTTTCCTTTATCTTTCTTTTTCCCTTCTTGAATAAACTCAGATTTTCTATTTAAGACTAAGAGAAATCACGACCTAGTTTAAGGCTCTATTCTTTTCACTCTTCTTCAAAACCTCTCCTCTTCATGTTTTGTCTTTTTCTCTTTTCTTCTTTTTCTTTCCCATTCACATTTTTAACTCTTCTAAGATGAGAAAACCACAATTCT
Source organism: Erythroxylum suave (assembly GCA_027563595.1). Lineage (NCBI taxonomy): Eukaryota > Viridiplantae > Streptophyta > Magnoliopsida > Malpighiales > Erythroxylaceae > Erythroxylum > Erythroxylum suave. The sequence goes on along the minus strand of JAOSBN010007611.1, from coordinate 3,250 downwards.
GTTTTCCCAATGTACCTTTAAGGGGTCCCAAAAGTCCACTTTACCCTTCCTTATAAGCTTAGGCTCTTTTGGTACTTAAGTTACAAGCCAAATAAGCCCTCAATTCATTCTTATGCATTTATTCCACAAATTATTGTGCTTAATTTAACAAAAAAAATTCAGGAGCCTACATTAAGTACCAAATATATAATAAATTTACAAAATTTCAGGCAAAATACATCAAATATGAGTGTATAAATAAAGAAAAATATGCATCAATTAAACATCCCCATACTTAAGTTTCTGCTTTTTCTTAAACAAACCATAATCAAAATTATAAATCCTGCAACATCTATCCTTCATTAACCTTAACTTGTCCATTCTTACTATAAATTACAATTTAGAATATCACATTAATCAAATTAACATAAAATTGTATCAAGTTATCTGAAAACTAACTTCATAAGTCAATATTAATAGTAATCACATAAATAACCTTACTGAAATCAAAAGCATAATCCTTTACACCCTTGCCAAGATTTCACTCAATTCACTCCATTGTTTAACGTGAAAAGTATCAAACTCCAAAATCCCTGCAAAGTAGAACTCTTACAATGCTTGCAATATTATTAAATCTCCACCATTTATTTAAACTAGAAGTGAAAATTAAAAGGTATTTATATGGCTATAATGGGGCTTTAGGTCAGGTATGATTAGGGTAATAAAAAGTGTTGATTTGAAGGGAATTTACAAAAGAAACATTACAAGAAACTTGTTAGACTATACATTGGTTCATTCATTATAAAACCAATGGTACTGCACTTTTCTTCTTTTCTTTTATATGCTCATAATTTTTTTAATAATATTTTTGAGCATTTGTCATGTACCAATATTAGAGAGATATTAAACCCTTCAAATTTTCAAGTTTTAACATTTTAGTAATGTAAATAACCTTTTGTTAAATAATAAAAAGGATTGAAAGAAAAATAGGATAAAGGTTAATATGTGGGTTTTAAACAATGAAAAGGCTAAGGCTCAAAATTGGTTATTACTAAAGGATAAATTGTAGGTAAGGTAATAATTGAAGAAAAAGGCTAAAACAAATTGTTCAATCTAAGTGCCTTTATCATATCAATGCTTCTAATTTAACAAATGTGGTCTCAATATGAATACTAAAAGCAACTTCTAGAGTTGTTCCATTATGCAAGATAACACACATGAAACAGATAAAACAGATTAAAATTTTAAAATTTTTCTCTCATAGGCTCACAAGCTTACAAAAAATACAGGTTAATGTGTCTAAATAGCATGCAATTTGTCATTCAATTTGACTATTTGAATCATTAATAAATGTATGACATATAGAAGAAAAATTTACACTAGCTCTCATTCTTTTACATACTAATTCAAATCAATATTCAATAATGAAGTAAAGTAGTGATGGACAAATTTCAATTAATTCAAAATATTGATCAATAGAGAGAGCTTTAGCAAAAGAAAAAAAATGAAAGACCAAAAATGACTATCTTTCAATTAGGCTCTATGTAAATGAGGTGTGTGGTAAGGCAAGTAACAAGTTTCACCACCTTGGGGTCTCCACTTGGTCCTTTAAATAGCTAGTTCATTTGTCTCCAACTTTAAATCCAATTGTCTCTTAATTTTTAATGACACTTGTCATTAAATCATAATGTCACTTATTAATAATTTCTTCTACCATTTGACATTAATTCTACTACCATTTATTAATTGTCTTGCCAATTGCCATTTTTCCTAGGCCAAAAGTACCCTTAAATATCATAAATTTTCCAAATTTTCACCAAAAATTCAAAATCTATAATTATACTCACCAAATCAAATTTCAAGGCAAAATGTTCACTATTCACATCATAATCACTTCATAGAAATCTTTTATACATAGAAAATGTCAAATAAGTGTATAAATAGTCATTCAAATGTGTGCAAATATCAATAATCACATTTGTGAATGCTTATAAAAGTGATATGTATGTAAATTCAATGCATCTCACATATTCTCTATGCTATTTCTCTTGTATCTTGGTTTAGGATCCTATTTCCTAACCCTTAGTATGGAAATAGGATGTTACACATAAAGTCCGACACATTTTGTCCTAACCTTTTTGTCTTCTTTCTAATGCCTCATGAGTTGGAAAAGTGCATGTCCTAGGTGAATTGGCGTCATCATGTTCATACTCCATAAGTAGTACACGTCCACGTTCCCAACAACTCCCTAACTATCACCCTAACCACTCATTGTGTGGCTCAAAATACCATAAATGTATCTGAGCATAGGTTTTTGTAGTATAGAAGCTTTAGACTGACTTATGTCCTAATCGTTCTCTATGCTGATCATATGCCAGAAGTTCTATGGAGATAATCTATATGAACATTCATTCCTTAGTGCCATTGACATGTGCTTAATTGATCTTTCATTATTTCATAACATTTAGTAATTAATAACATAAAATTGCGTAAGATACTCACTTTAGTTCATGTATGGTTTTAGGCACAATTCGGAAGTAATGGAGCAAAAGTGAATTGAAAGTGTGATATTTGGGTCATTTTTGAAAATTAATTTTGATTGTTTTCTTAAAGCAAGAACAAGAAATTAAAAGACAAAAAGAAAGAAGATTTAAAGTTGGTCACGGCTATGCATGTCCCATGCAAGAATGTCATATTAAATTTAATGGAAAGGATTTAGATTTATTGGTAGAGCAACCTGAAGGAGTAGTCCTAGAAGAAAACAACATAGCATAAGAAGGTAACTTCTGGGATAAATCACCAAAATATAGTCATTAGGTTAAGGATTAAAAAGAAAACATAGACTTTGCGTTAAACATAAACAGAGTATGTGTTCAACGCAGACTTTACATTAAACATAGATAATGTGACACCCCACTCCTGCAAGACCTGAACCTGACATCAATAGTGATATCCGAGTCCGTACCTCACAAGGGTGGTGTGCTAAAACCCTAAAACAATCGAAAGTCGGTATGAGTAATTTATTTTTAAAATCACAAATCTGAGCCCATTTTTATTCAGAAACATTTTCACTTACCAGACAAAATGTCAATTAACCCAATCCAAAACTAAAACATATTACACTTTGATCAAGCTCTTTTACAAAACCCAAATACACAAAATACAATAATTTGCAAAAAGTACAATTCAGTGCGAAAACAAAGAGACACAATACAGACGCGAACTGATCCCGACCTCTTCTTTCACTCACATACTATAGATATACTCCCGC
>JAOSBN010007551.1:0-18776 GCA_027563595.1 Erythroxylum suave | reverse complement strand
TAATTATTCTTATTATTTTAATTGTTTCCAAATATGATAAGTGTATATTCCTTATTATTATTAACCATTTTGTTATTATTAAAAATAATTATCTTTCGCTTTGAATCCTGCTTAACAATAACCACCCACAGCCTTCTTAAAAGTGGCTAGCCAATGGCTTAAAAACGGCGTCTGTGGGTGGGTCCCACAGACGCCTACCCATTTAATTTGCTTTTCGTCAAATGTGTTCATAAAACGGCGCCGTTTCCTTCGTAGACAGAGTAAGACAGGGTAATGTTAGACAGATGATCTGAACTCCTTGTTAGTTACTGATCATGGTTACTTTTCTATTTCCCTGGACGTGTCATGTCCATATTATTTATTTAAAAAACAAATAAAAAAGAACTTTTACATGTGACCAATGATAAGTCAAATTTGTTGTAGATGATTTTGGGATGATTTGGATTTAATTTGATTTATTTCTCTGTGGATTTGAAGTTTTATTCAGTAATTCTCTTACACTCCGATTGTATTGCTTGATAGGTACAAATGGTAGATTTTGGGGAAAAAGGGAATAACTTTCCTTGTGGATGCCAGAACAAAGCCACTTAAAGACGATTGCAAGGAGAATTCCAAGCTCTGCAACTTCCGAGAAGACTCTAAGAAGAAATTATGGAAAATGGAAGGTTAAAGGCGCGAAATTGCTGGAATGGGCCATGTCCGTTTAACAGACACACATGTCCGTTTAATGGACATCAATTGGCAAGAGGACTCTCTAGACTCGAGAAGGTCCGTTAAATGGACATGCACGCCTGTTTAACAGACATCTATGGCTAGCACTCCCCCTGTTTTGAAAAATTAGGTTTCTTGGGACAAGAGGACTATAAATACTCACTGTTTAGACCTAAAAAAGGGGGATGGACACTGAAAACGAGGTTACTACATCTGGGAGGCACAAAATAAGAGGGAGATAGGGAATTTTGGGGATTCACCCAAGGATTTGGAGCTGTCACTCTTGTGTTTTTGCTACTTTCTCTGTCTACTCTTTCTTAATGTTGAGCATCCTTATGTGTATGATTTTTGTTGCAATGTTCAGGAACTAAACCTCATTTAGGGTGAGGGATGTAACCTATTTGAAGGATGCTTTGCATGATATGGATAGCTGAATGTTTAATGAAATTTTCTGGGCTATGTTTATCTTCTTTGAACTTCATTATTGTCTCTATGCTTGATCTCCATAGATGCAAACTTAGGAATCATAGGAATCATAGGTAAAGTAGTGTAACTATTCTAATAGCCTAACATTCGACTAATTTCATATTGTGTTAATCAACCTTTTGAGTGGGTGAATCCCTACCCTTATTTCTAAAGCGTTAAATCGATCCTTTTCCTGATTCCTTGTTATAACTTACAATTTATTAATCACCCAACTCCAATCACTTTTATAACCTTCTGTCAATAACATGCAATTAATTAGAGTTAATTAGACTGGTGAATGAATTGGTCCTTGAGGGAGATGACTTTAGAATATTCGCTGTGTGGATACTAGGACGATTCTATGCACTTGCAGAAATCATCGATCAAGTTTTTGGCGCCGTTGCCAGGGACCTTTTTGTTTATCGTTCCATTAAGTCTTGTTATTCCTGTTATCTATTGTTTATGATTTGAATCTTCCTCTATTATTGGATTCTAAATCTCGCACTTGTTTGATTTCAGGAGCTACATGCACTTAAGGTATTCGCGAAGTGTGAACAACGAACCACTGGTTGAACTCAATCCTGAAATTGAACGAACGTGTAGAAGGAACAACGCTCAAAGGAGGAGAGAAATGGCTAACAATAATCAAATTCCAGAACTACATGAAGAGCATGAGCTAGGGAACGAACAATTCAATGGGGAAAATCAAGCTGAGCCGGTTGTTGTCAATCCTGCTGTAAGGAAGATTAGGAATTATCAGATTTCATTTATTGCTGGGAATCCGTCGTGCATTAGGTTGACTGCAGCCGTTCAGAATTATGAGCTTAAGCAAATCCATTTGTCTATGTTGCCACAATTTAATGGGATGCCTAGTGAAGATGCGCTAGCTTTTATGAGAGATTTCTATGCAACAGTCCAAACGCTTCCATTGCATGGACTGTCGGAGGATGAATTGAGGCTAAGGTGTTTCCTTTATTGCATGAAGGGGTTGGCAAGGAATTGGCTGTTGAGTTTAGAAGTGGACTCTATTGATACTTGGGAGAAAGTTATGGAGACATTTATGATGAAGTGGTACCCAACCCATAAAACTCTTGAACTCCGAAAGATGATTCATTGGTTTTCGTAGAAAGATGGTGAAAAGTTTCAGGAGGCTTGGGAACGGTTTAATGATCTCTTCAACCAATGCCTGCACCATGGATTTGACATGTATTCATTGACTCAGTTTTTCTACTATGGTCTCACTGATCACAATCAAACCTTAGTGGATTTGAATGCTAGGGGAAACATAAGTGACTTGAGTTCTCAAGAATTATGGAATATTTTCAAAAAGGTTGCCGAGAATTCACATTGCAAGGTAACTAGAAGCAAAGCTATAACTCTGAATGAAGTAGGTTCCAAGTCGGACATAGCATATCAAGTTGCTGAAATCAATAAGAAGTTGAATTTGCTGATGAATGATAATAAGTTTAGTAGAGACCCATGTACTTTGTATGGAAGGTTTGGGCACTCAACAGTAGGGTGTATGAATATTAAGACAGCCTTAACAGACGAAGAGGTAAACTATGTGAACAATGGTAGGTAGGGTCAGAGGCCAGATCCCTTCTCAACCACTTATAATGATGGTTGGAAATTCCACCCGAACTTCTCCTGGAAAAATCAAGGGGCAGCCAAACCAATGGGGCCACCAGGGTTCCCAACACCAGGAAAATAGCATTACTCAGCCCCTTCAACTTCTGCTCCCCAACAATTTCCCTTGCCATCGGAGAAAAAGGTAGACCGACTTGAGGATATGGTTTCTCAGCTTATGGGCAAAATGGATCAAAACACCCAAACCAGTTCTCAAGCAGTGAATAGAATGGAGCAGAACATTCAATCAAATCAAGCAGCGATTAGGAATTTGGAAGTGCAAATCAGTAAAGTGGTAAGGGAAGTTAGTGAAAGAGGAAAGGGGAAACTGCCTAGTAACACTTAAGTGAATCCAAAACAAGATTGCATGGCAGTCGTTCTAAGAAGCGGTAAGATTATAGAAGGGGCAGTCCTAAAGAAAAGGGGGTACAGGAGGTAGAAGAAGAATAGACGGATGAAGGGGAGGAACCGATAGGACCATCTCAAAAGAATGAACCACCATCTCGGTCGGACTTCACTTTTGTACCACCCATACCATATCCCCAAAGGGTGAGGAAGCGGAATGACGATTCGAAGTTCCAGAAGTTTCTTGATCTGTTCAAGAAAATTCACATCAAACTTCCTCTTACGGAAGCTCTTGCGGAAATGCCAGCGTACACCAAGTTTTTTAAGGAGATCATTTCCAACAAAAAGAAACTTGATAACTTCACTACAATCGCCTTAACTGAGGAAGTTCTATTTTGCAAACAAACTACCTCCTAAGTTAAAGGATCCAGGGAGTTTCACTATACCTTGTCACTTTGGCGAGTCTAACATTTTTCAATGCTTATGTGACCTTGGTGCAAGCATTAATCTTATTCCATTATCTTTATATAAGAAGTTGGGAATCGGTGAGCTCATACCAACCACAATTTCGTTGCAGCTTGCCGACAGATCAATTCGATATCCGATTGGTATAGTTGAAGACTTACTGGTAAAGGTTGGTAAGCTTATAATTCCTGCTGATTTTGTTATGCTTCAGATGGAGTTTGACATGCAAGTTCCTATAATTTTGGGAAGACCATTCCTAACCACAGGTGGAGCCTTAATTGATGTCTCGGATGGTAAGCTCACCTTGCGGGTAGGTGATGAGAAAGAGGAGTTTAACATTTTCAAAGTGTTGAGAGGTCCCTCTTTTGACAAGGTGACTTACCAGATTGATGTAATTGATTCCCTCATAACCGAATCTATTCCCCAATTACTATGTGATGATGTTTTAGAAGCATGCCTAATCCTAGGAATAAAACCAACTGAATTGAATAATGAGTTAATGGAATGTGCCTACAGGTTGCAGGGTAATGGTTTTAGGTATAGACCCCAAATTGAAGAATTGGGCCCTCCAAAACCTAAACTATTGCCATCCATACTAAGCCTACCAAATCCCAAACTTAAACAGCTTCTAATTCATTTGAGATATGCGTTTTTGGGAGAAGCAAATACATACCTAGTCATCATTTCTGCTTCTTTGGACTCCTCTTAAGAGGAGAAGCTGTTAAGAATATTGTGTGAACACAAATTGGCTATTGCTTGGAATATTGCTGACATAAAGGGGATCAACCCTTCTATTTATGTTCACAGGATCCTAATGGAAGAGAACCACAAACCTAGCGTGGAAAGTCAAAGGCGGCTCAATCCTAACATGAAGGAAGTTGTGCGACGAGGTACTTAAATTACTTGATGTAGGGATTATCTATCCTATTTTTTATAGCCCTTGGATAAGTCCAGTGCAGGTAGTGCCTAAGAAGGGTGGCATAATCGTTGTCTTGAACGATAGGAATGAACTGATTTATACTAGGGTTGTGATGGGATGGAGAGTATGTACAGACTATGGGAAGGTGAATGCAGCTACTAGGAAGAATCACTCCCCTCTTCCCTTTATTGATCAAATGTTGGAGAGACTAGTGTGGCATGAGTATTACTGTTTTCTAGATGGTTATTCAGGTTATAACCAAATCCTGATAGCCCCAGAGGATCAGGAGAAGACCACATTCACATGTCCCTACGGTATATTTGCATATCGTAGGATGCCCTTTGGGTTATGTAATGCTCCTGCCACTTTCCAATGCTGCATGATGTCAATATTCTCCGACATGGTGGAGAATATCATTGAGGTATTTATGGACGGTTTTTCTATTTTTGTGTCATCCTTTGATGCATGTCTGTTTAACCTAGAACAGGTTCTGAAAAGATGTGAGGACACCAATCAGGTGCTCAATCGGGAAAAGTACCATTTTATGGTGTAAGAAGGAATCGTCCTCGACCATAAGATCTTCAGCAATGGGATTGAAGTAGATCCTGCAAAAATTGAGGTTAACAACAAATTGCCACCTCCTAGTTCAATTAGGGCAATATGAAGCTTTCTACGGCACGCCGGGTTCTATCGCCGATTCATCAAGGACTTTTCAAAATTTGTCGACAACTATGTGCTCTTTTGCAAAAAGATGTACCTTTTGAGTTTACTGTTGAATGCCTTTTTGCTTTTGACAGGTTGAAGAAGGAACTGACATCAGCTCTTGTAATGGCCGCACCGGGTTGGAACCTCCCATTTGAATTGATGTGCGACGCGAGTGATTTTGCACTCGGAGCTATCTTGGGGAGCGACAGGATAAGAAATTACATGTCATTTATTATGCTAGCAAAGTTCTTAATGATGCTCAACTTAATTAGGCAACAACCGAGAAAGAATTGCTAGCAGTAGTTTATGCTCTTGACAAATTTATATCTTACCTAGTAGGCTACAAAGTTATTGTTTACATTGACCATTCTGCCTAAAATATCCTCTCACAAAGAAGGATGCAAAATCGAGATTAATTAGATGGATTTTACTTTTGTAGGAATTCGACTTGGAAATTCGAGACAAAAAGGGATCAGAGAATTTAGTGGCCGATCATTTGTCACGACTGGAACAGGAGGGCAAGCAGGTGGAGGAGCCAATCAGCGATACCTTTCCTGATGAAAATCTGTGGTAAGTAAAGAATAGCATCCCTTGGTTTGCAGATTATGTCAATTTCCTGGTGTCCGACATTGTCCCTTCTGACTATTCATACCATAGTCGAAAGAAATTCTTAGTTGAAGTGACGAACTACTTTTGGGAAGATCCGTTGCTATTTCAAAGATGTGCCAATGGGTAATCAGGAGGTGTGTACCGAATGACGAAATGCAATCTGTTCTACATCACTGTCATGCCTCCTTGTATGGAGGACACCACGGGGCCAACAAGACAGCCGCAAAGGTTTTACAATCCGGACTCTACTAGCCGACTCTATTCAAGGATGCTAGGACTTTCGTCATGACATTCGATAAGTGCCAGAGGACTGGAAATATTAGTAGGAAGCATGAGATGCCTTAATATGGGATTCTAGAGGTAGAGCTTTTTGATGTGTGGGGTCTGGATTTTATAGGACCGTTTCCAATGCCAATTGGAAATGAATATATCCTCATAGCTATGGATTACATCTCTAAGTGGGTGGAAGCGGTAGCATTGTCAAACAACACGGGGGCCAGTGTAGTTAAATTTGTCAAGAAGCACATATTCTCACGGTTTGGCGTCCCAAGAGCTATAATAAGTGATAATGGTGTACACTTTCAAAATCACCAGTTTAAATCACTATTATCAAAGTTTGGGTGTCATTTCACGTTTGGAACCACCTACCACCCTCAAACCAGCGGGCAAGTCAAGGTGTCTAATCGGGAAATCAAGCAAATTTTAGAAAAGACAGTTAATACCTCAAGAAAAGACTGGGCAATAAAACTGGATGATGCTCTATGGGTCTACCGAACAACATATAAAACTCCCTTAGGGATGTCACCTTATAGGCTCATTTTTGGGAAATCCTGCCATCTTCCAGTTGAAATTGAACACAAAGCATTATGGGCAATTCGGAAGCTAAATTTTGATCTCAAGAAAGCAGGGCAAAGAAGGTTACTAGAGTTGAATGAGCTGGATGAATTCCATCTTGATGCTTTCGAGAATGCTCGTATTTACAAGGAGAGAACCAAGGCTTTCCATGACAAGCGTATCTTGTAGAGAGAATTCAACCCCGGCCAAAAGGTGTTGCTATTCAACTCTTGCTTGAAACTATTTTCGGGAAAACTACAATCCAGATGGTCGGGGTCATTCGTAATAACAAGGACATATCCCCATGGAGTAGTGGAAATTAGGCGGGATGATTAAGAGCCCTTTGTGGTCAATGGGCAAAGACTTAAGCACTATTTCGAGGGAGAAATGGTGGGATGCATTTCCACAGTCACATTTCCCGGTTGATGACCACGTGGCCGAGTCTAGCTAAGGACTCTAAATTTAGCGCTTGTTGGGAGGCAACCCAATATTTCTAACTCTTTTTTTTGTTACTTCTTTTTGTTTTGTTTTGTTGTTAAGTTCACTTTTATCTTGTGGTATCTTCAATTCGCCGTGCTTAATTCTGCATGTGTATTAAAGGATGAGTTTTGCGAAGCACTTCAGGGGTATTCTCAAGCAGCATGAGGAATGGTGGGGTCTGAACATTCCCAAAACCTAGAGGTGAGACTCGAATTAAGCATGGAAAAAGGTAACTGACAATTCTTGTCTATAATATGTTGATGTTCTGCCAAGTTTTGCACTTGCACATGATGCATATAGCCCTAGGAAATCTTACAAAGGATAGGAGGAAAGAAGGAAAAGAGGGAAAAATTTTGAAAAAAAATGCATATGTCCGTTTAACAGACATTGGTTGCCTTCAATACACCATTTAACCAGTGAAGGTAAGCTCCATATACACAATTTCATCCGTACCTATCTGTTAAGCAGACACACATGTCCGTTTAACAGACATCGTCGGATTTTAATTTGAAACCCTTCTTCCTTTCCTGCACTCTCACTCTCTTCCTCTCTTTCTCTGGATGCCGACACCCTCCACCTTCTTCTCCCCTATCTCCGACCACCATAACATCTCCTTTCATCCACCTTTCTTGTTCCCCACTCTTTCCCTTACCATCCTTTTCCCCCCATCTCTTATATATAGAAGGTGTTAAGAGCAGTGTGGAAGTAGGTAACTCTTCAAGCTCTCCACTACAAGAGCACCAGGAGAGTCACCTAGCCATCATCTTGAAGTTGGATTGCACGAACTTGGGTCAGGTAAGAGATTTTGTTGAGATTAAGGTTACCCATTTACATGGAGAAGTGAACGTTGCTTTTAGAAGTCTAAGATGCTAAAGTGCTTGTGAATGGTGATTTTGCCTACTAATTGCTCATTTGAATTACATGGGTATTAAACTTTGAGGTGAATTGTTGACGGAGATTGAGAGTGCATTACCTTTTAGGGTTGATTGGAATTGGTTTTGACCACTGCTTGGGACTGTAGAGGGTAAGTTTTGATTGAATCGATAATTCTTTTAGTGTGGCTTGCTGACATTAAATTTGGATTATTCTATCATATCACGATTTAAGCAAATGGCGATGAAGAATGCTGGGCAATCCTCTCGGTCGGTGAGAGGGAAAAATTTGGTCCAGGAGGAACCGATCCCCGAACCGCCGATATTCATCAATAAGCAATGTGAGGCTTGGTACCATAAGAAGAAAAATAATAAGTTCATGATTGAGCTATCCGTGGCAGACCTAATTGATGAGAAACATCGAGTGCAAGAAAATTTAGATAAATTCCATTGGGGCAAGTTCCCGAGGCAGTCAAGCAATTTTATGCCAACCTGAGTGCAGTGACGGGTAAAGAACCACCAGTGCTCACCTCGCGAGTCAATGGAGAAGAGGTGGTGATCACCCAGGAGCTAATCTGCAATCACCTGGAGCTACCAATGGGAGGCAATGCCCCATCTTTTGATAAGCGGACCCGTTGCTCTTGTGATGAAGCTTGGACTAAGGAGGATGCCATGGATCAGCTTGGGGTTTGCAGGGTTTGGCGTCCATCGAGTCAACGCTAGTTTGTGCACTGCAAGCACCTGGATGTATCCCCGAGGTTGATTGCCTATGTGCTTATTCATAATGTGATACCTAAGGCTAGTGAGTTAGGGTTTCTCAGAAATGAAGACTTATTCATCTTGGATAAGATGTTCTTCTATGACGACCAATTCTAGGGCATCGCTACAGCTAAACTAATGTGACTGCCATGTGGCAAGTGGTCCACCACAAAGCAGACACCAAGGCATTCGTCTTCCCGGTGCTATTGAGTCAACTATTCCATAAGCTGCAGGTCCTTAAACGGGATGAAGTGGTAGCTTTTACTGATGAGGGGGGTGTTATCAAGTTTGAAGACATTGCCCCTCATGGATGGGTTGATCTGTGTCAGTCAAGGTGCCATGGTGATACTCTTACAGCTCAAGGACCACGAGCACCTCTACCTTCATGGCCTTCAATTAGTAGTGGCTAAGCTCACAGCTTCACAGAGGCAACTAGAAGCCATGCTAAAGATTTTCATGGAGGCCCATCACCCACCACCACCAGAGCCTTGAAACTTATTATGCATTGTATTTAAACCATACTTTTACTTTGTCTGTGGGCAATACTTAGTGGGCACTACACTTTTCAGGGGGTTCCCTCACCTTTTCCTTGCTTTTCGTTAACTGCTTTGATTTCCTGGTTCATTTTTATGCCATTGAGGACACTGTGACTTTTAAGTGTGGGGGGGATTAGGGTTTTAGATTGTCTATTTGTCTAATTTTAAAATCGTTTATGTCTAATTGTCATTATACTTTCATTCCATAAGTTAATTGCATTATGGATGAGATTGGCTTTGAGTAGGACACATAATATGATTAATGTGGATTGCATATCTTGTCACAATGGGATGTGTAATGTCAAATTGGTTGAATGATCATGATATGGAATGAGGAAACATAGCCAAGTGAGCTAAATTGAGCCTAAAGGATTGCACTTAATCCTATTTTCTTGTGAGTGATATGATTTTCTCTTCCATGTATGCCCACTTCTAGAACTTGCATCACATCTCTTCAAGGTTACATAATCCTGCTATGGTATGTCTTGGAAATGATAAAAGGCATTAGGAATGAGTTTGAGCCAAATAGCCAACCCTTCCTAGATATCAATCCCCTAGTGAACCCCTTGAGCCTAGTGATTGTAGTTGAGCCTTTTTCTTTGTAAACCTACTACTCCAAACAACCTTAAACCAAGGAAAACAAGTTTACCCTTATTCAATGGTTAGTAGAGCTATCAAAGTTGTATAGTCACTACCTCTTTTGAGAAGGATACAAAGGAAGAAGTGTGGGGGTAATTGAGTATAACAAGTCAAAAAGCATGCGAAAAACAATAATGTTTTTTTGAAAAAAAATAAATAAAATTTGTGCTAGAAAAAAGGAATTGAGTCTATTATAAGCCAAGCATGCACAATTCGGACTCCAAAGAAGAAAAAGAAGAAAAAAATCGTAACAATAGAATTGGATGAGTTCCATGATCTAATGTAAAGGTAGGGATTGTGAAGTCGACTTTACTAATTGTTGAATATATGAATTCCTATCCCTTTGTTCATAACCCACTTCACCCATGGCCCCATTGCAACCTAAGAATTAAAGACCTTTTTGATTCAGGGACATGCCATAGATGGGAGTAGTGGAGAAGCAAATAAAATACAAGCTTATGGTAAGTGACATGCATGGGAAGATGATTGAGAGTAACCCATAAACACTTTTTGTGCGAACATAAACACTATATAAGAGACTTCATTCTTAGCACGTGATTTTGACTAATTGAATCATTATGGAATCTGATTGTTACTAAAGTGTGATCAAGATTATGAGGTATTATGCGATCTTACTTCCAAGTCCAATTCCCACTTATAATGCATTCGACTTATTAGAATGAACTATGGTGATGATTAGGTGTGGAATGATGAAAAAGAAACGTTTGTGGGTACCATTTGTTTTAAGCAAATCCTCACGAGACTATAACTCCCCTATTATGGACACACAGTGGTTCAAAGGCTTGTGACATAGGCTAAATGTCACCGTGCACCTACGAAAGTGGAATCAATAGCTCAGTTTAGGTTTTGATAGTGAGTTTCCGTTGGTTGCTTGGGGACAAGCAATAACTTCAGTGTGGGGGAATTTGATAAGCCAAATTTGTTATAGATGATTTTGGGATGATTTGGATTTAATTTGACTTATTTCTCTGTGGATTTGAAGTTTTATTCAGTAATTCTCTCACACTCCAATTGTATTGCTTAATAGGTACAAATGGTAGATTTTGGGGAAAAAGGGAATAACTTTCCTTGTGGACGCCAGATCAAAGCCACTCAAGGACGATTGCAAGGAGAATTCCAAGCTCTACAACTTCCAAAAAGACTCCAAGAAGAAATTATGGCAAATGGAAGGTCAAAGGCGCGAAATTGCTGGAATGGGCCATGTCCGTTTAACGGACACACATGTCCGTTTAACGAACATCAATTGGCAAGAGGACTCTCCAGACCTGAGAAGGTCCGTTAACTGGACATGCATGTCCGTTTAATGGACATCTATGGCCAACACTCCCCCTGTTTCAAAAAATTAGGTTTCTTAGGATAAGAGGACTATAAATACTCACTGTTTAGACCTAAAAAACGGGGCAGGACACGGAAAACGAGGTTACTACATCTAGGAGGCACAAAATAAGAGGGTGATAGGGAATTTTGGGGATTCACCCAAGGATTTGGAGCTGTCACTCTGGTGTTTATGCTACTTTCTCTATCTACTCTTTCTTAATGTTGAGCATCCTTATGTGTATGATTTTTGTTGCAATGTTCAAGAACTAAACCTCATTTAGGGTGAGCGATGCAGCCTATTTGAAGGATGCTTTGCATGACATGGATAGTTGAATGTTTAATGAAATTTTCTGGGCTATGTTCATCTTCTTTGAACTTCATTATTGTCTCTATGCTTGATCTCCATAGATGCAAACTTAGGAATCATAGGATATACTGAAGAGTGAACCATGATTCATGCTCTAGGAAGATGGACACCTTGGATTTAGAGTTAGAGATATCCTTAGCTAAGGTGAGAGCTTGAGGTTGCTTGTTCTTAATGGATTTGGTTAGTGAGTTCATACATTGAGAAATAGTGTTTCTCTAGCTGAATGCTCTTGTATGGTTTGAGAAAAGATATAGGTAAAGTAGTGCAACTATTCTCATAGCCTAACATTCGACAATTTTCATCATTTTGTGCAAATCAACCTTTTGAATGGGTGAACCCCTACCCTTATTTCTAAAACCTTAAATCGGTCATTTTCTTGATTCCTTCTTATAACTTACAATTTATTAATCACCCAACTCTAATCACTTTTATAACTTCCTGTCGATAACATGCAATTAATTAGAGTTAATTAGACTAGTGAACGAATTGGTCCTTGAGGGAGACGACTTTAGAATATTCGTTGTGTGGATACTAGGACGATTCTGTGCACTTGCAGAAATCATCGATCAACCAAATGTGGCTACTTAGTCAACATTGGCGAGTGCTCTCCCTTAGCAATGGAATTACGCGGGATCCTTGACAGACTTAACTTTTCTTGGGAGTTAAATTTTCGCACTATTATCATTGAAACATACTCCATAGAAGTTATAAACATTCTGTCCTCCTCACAAGGGTTTTTGACTGACAATTTGCATTTGGTGCAGGATATATGGGACCTACTGGCGCGTGAATGGACAGTCCAACTTCAGCACACCTATCGTGAGGGCAACCAAAGTGCGGACCTTTCAGCCAAATATGCTTTTCGAGCTCCACTAGGAATCCACTATCTCCCAGCACCTCCGTCAAATATTTTAGGGTTCGTTCAACGAGATCGACAGGGGACGATGTACCGTCGAGGGATGAGTTGATGCTGGTCTTTTAGTGTTTTGTTTTGTTTTTCAATTTTCCCTAGTATTAACAAAAAATGTGGTAATAAGTCCGCATTAATCGCTTCAATTTAAAAAAAAATTAAAAAGCTTTTTTAATTTTTTGTTGAAATCTCTAAACTCAAAATTTTTTATTTAAATTTAAATATAATTTGAAATTCAACTAAATTAACTTTTGTTCGAATTGTGTTAGATTGAATATGTCAATATTAGACATTTATACTTGTGAGGAAACTTTTAATTAGGCTAGAAAAAATATGGCATGCAAAATATTATTATAAGTAAAAAAGAAAAAGTTATAATACAAACACTCTCTAACTATTAATTTGCCCAGACAAACTATTAATTTGTAATTATAAGATTGAAATCATCACAAATTCTAACCTTGGATGGTCGAATATGTTTTTTATTCTATGAAGGTTTAATTAAGAATCAATCAATCTTCACACTACCTTGTTATTGTCATATTATTTACAATTTTTTATACTACAAGAGGATTGACACCAAACAAACTTGTCACTATTAAATGTCTTTTTCATAAAGTCTACTAAATTATCTTCTGTATAAACTTTGTTGTATATCAACAATTTCTTTTCCCACTGTTCTATGAACAAAATGAAATTGAACTCGTATGTAATTAGTTTTTGAATAAAATTATGAATTAGTTACTAGATGTAACATATTTTGACGGTTGCAAATTAATGAAAATTTTTATTTTTTGTGTTCAATTCTTCCTAATCCAATTTAAATTATATCACTTCTTTATTGCCTTGTGTAAGGATTTGCTTTTATCAAAAGTTTAACAATAAAGTCTGATCATCCATATCCTTACGGTATCTTAAGATGCTCTTTATAATATTACACCCCTCTCTACTAGGATTTGTCATATAATCACTTATTGCTCATATTGTATATGTAATGCCCAACCGTTTATAAGTATGGAGAACCCTGTTGTATATACATATAGTACTCGAGATATTTTCATCCTCTCATTTTCATTGTTATGACTTATACTAGAAGATAACTTGAAATTATAGCAAGAGAGGTAGATATTAACTTACAATTTTGCATATTGAAATGTCATAAAACATTCTTTAAACGGTTTTTATGAGAAAGTCAAATCATTGCAATTTTTTCTCTAGATAAATTTGCATCTTTATAATCTTGTTTGATAGTTCCAAGTCCTTCATTTCAAATCTCTTAGACAATTGTGCCTTTAATTCTTTAATATAGTCTTTATTCGTACTACAATTAATATGTCGTCTATATATAATAACAAAATAACGAAAATATTATTGTTATACCTTTTAAAATATACATAAGATTCTATACCATAAATATTGTATATAAGGCTTATGATTAAGGAATCAAGTCTCTTATCGATACCTCGGTGCTAGTTTAAGACCATAAAGAGATTTGTTCCACCTGTAAACTAAGTTCTCTTTTTATTTTTCTTTAAAACCTTTAGATTGGAGCATAATAATTTCTTCTTTAAAATCTCCATGAAGAAAAGAAATTCTTACGTCCAACCATTCTAGATATAAGCCAAATACAATACATATTGTCATCATTACTCTAACTATAGTAAGTTGAATCGCAGGAAAAAAATATTTCATTAAAGTCAATTCCTTCTCTTGAGTATATTCTTTCACCACTAATTTTGCACGATGTCGCTCCATTTGATCTTTACCATTTTGCTTGATCTTGAAAACTCCTTTATTACTAATTGGTTTTCTTTCTTGTTACAATAATCTAAGTTCTTAAGTTTTATTTTTACGAATAACTTTAATTTCTTCCTATATTGCTATCATTCACTGAAAGGCATTTGGATTATTAAATACTTCTTGGAGAATTAATGGCTCTATATGAAACGAAGTATGCTATATTTCCCTCCACTATATTATCTTAGTGTCAATTTGTGATTTTCTTGTGCAATCTAATTAATGAATTTCTAGAACTTCAAAATAAACCAATTCTTGAATTTCTCATTCTAATGTTGCTTCAAATTTTTTAAAAATATTTTTCCACTTGTATAATAGTCTTTAAACTTCTTTGTAAAGTGTTTTTGATTTTTACTTCCCTTTGTAATCTTCTTGTATAAAGGTCTCATCCCTATTAATAATAATTATGTGAGTGATGTGATCCTACAGGTGATACCTCTTTTACTTTATCAATATATCCTAAAAATAAAAATTTCCTAAAATTTGGATCTAACTTTGTAATTTTTTTTATATACAATATGTATACATAAATTCCAAATATATAGAAATTAGAATAAATTACTGACTTCCTAGTCTACATCTCCAATGGTGTCTTCAACTCAATAATAGTTGATATAATAAGATTGACCCTATAATATGTGGTACTAATTGCCTCTACCCTTAAGGCCTTATCTAGGCTTATAACTCTCAACACTTCTCCTGTTATATTTTTCTTAATAAAAATTGTTCATATGTTCACCACTCCATTTTATCAATAAGTGTATGCAATAATAGATTATCTTTTGATGCCTTCTTGCTTATAAAATGAATCAAATTCATTATTAATATATTCTCCTCTATTATTAATCCTTAAACAATTAATCTTTTTACTAAAATTAAGTTTGAAACTCACTTTGAAAATTTTGAAGAATGAAAGTAATTTTTTCTCTAAATAAGGCACACCTAACACCTTATGAAATAATCGTTAATAAAGAGATAAAGTACTTTGCTCTTCCCAAAGATGAAACTAGTGCTTGTTATATATCAAAGTGAACCAATTTATGAATAACCTTACTTTTTAAATTTGATGTGTCAAATTCTACAAGATATTGCTAACATGTAACACCATGTGCATAAAGAGTAGTAATACATCTATGAGTCCAGTGAATAACTTTTTCTTAGTTAAGATCCTCATTCCTTATTTAGATTTATATCTAAGTTTTTTATTGTATAACCTTAAAGATGTTTTACTTGGACTAGTTAAAGTGACCAATGCTTATTCTTCAATTTCTCTCCCTTTAACTTGTATAAATTAGTACATACCTTTTTTCCCTTCATAAATACAAGTGCACTTGTATATGTTGTACTTTTTTGCAGATTATGAATTATACCATCATACATCTACAACTTGATAGTTCTTATACTAATAACCTTTAAAGAATAATCATCACAATTATGTATATAACTTTTTAAGATAAATTCATAATGATGGATTCATTCTTTTCAAAGGTCATTTGAAAGTATCAATTGAGTTGAAGAGTTGTACATCAAGTAGTGACTTTCTACTTTCAGTTACTTCTTATTGCTTCATAACACAGAACATTGTCATCATCTGAAATACTTAGAAAATTTTCTTAAGGACTGAAAATTTTCTTATTTAAATTATAATGCCCTTTTTAAATGACCTTCTTACCACAATTGTACTTTTCTAGATTCTTCTTTCTTTTTTTTTAAATTTTTATTCACCATAACTTTGACTTCCAATTAGACCATATTCTATTAATCTCCCTCTATCATTATTAACACTTTCGCTTATTGTGATTATCAATTTTCTTTATTATTACATTGAATTTGTTCCTCCAAAACTGCAATTAGAACATCATCAAAGTCTAGGTAGTTTGTAGGAAGATTATTGATTAAGTTGATGATGAGTTGATCATATGAATCAGGTAGACTTTGAAGTATAAGTGCAATATGTTCTTGCATTTCTACTCTGTAATCCAACAATGTGAAATAAGATAATATCATCGTCAAATCATTAATATGCTCGATCATTAATGTAGATTTTGATGTCCAAAGAGTATGAAGTTTCTTTTAAAAGAAAATTTCATAGAGTGATTTCACCTTCTACAAACTTATAAGATAATTTCATTTCTCTTTGTTATTTTCTTTTCCTCTAAGCTTGACAAAACTTTGTCAACTAAAGTTAGATAAATATTTGCATAATTTCATAATTAACATCTAGATTTTGTTAATAAAAAAAATCACCTTTCTCTTCCTCCCGGAGAATTATAGTGGAGTTATCAAGAACAACCAAGTTCAGCTGTGTCAACTTAACCTCTTTATATGCCTAATGGAGCTAAGGCCTTCCTTTTCTTTTCCAATGTAATGCTGAATTACATCTCCCTAGCAACCTTTCGTCTCTTGTTATTAGTCATATGAATCTCTGTCTAACACTTTCGTCTAGTGGTTGGTCTAAGACCCAAGTCTATCCATGAATTCTGGGGACGACATTTTTCTTGGACTTTGATTCCTTTATTTCACGACATTGAAGTAAGAACGGAGACATGGGTCCTCCGGATCCCTTGCTCAAACCGTTCCTTTTCCATCATGGCTTCAATTGGTTTGTTATTGTGAACAATTGACATCATTCCATTTATTGATGAATGGAGTTGTTTCGTCTGGAGTCTTTTTGTTACAAATGATATGTTCCATATGCATTTTGATAGAGTTTATTATCTAATTATAATTATTAAATTGATAACAATCATGAATTGATCCTTTATCATGATTTTACATAAATAATAAATTATATTTAATCAAGGTCAAGTTACAAGGTTCTATTTTCAGCACAAAAGATAATTGTTAAAGCTTATTTCATTATGTGATAATTATCCTGTCATGTTTTATTATCAAATTTTGGTCAAAAATTTTATTACTTTATTTGAAACGTATCTAAATTTTCTGTCTTATTGTGTTATGGTTTTGCTTCAAAATTCATAAAACAAATAGTAGAGAATGTATTTTGGCGTTGTTGTCCAATGAGGTGATGTTTTTAACGTCTCCTTATTTTTGTTTGGACCCTAAAAATCACAATTGGATCCAAAAAATCCACAAAGCCCGTAAACATTCAATCTCTAAAAATTAAATGTTTATTTTGCACTCTAATATTTTTATTAAAGTATACCTGATTTTAAAAAAATTAAATTAAATTTTAATTTGTTATAAAACTTATTCAATTTAAATTAATTTGAGTTAGCAATCCATTTATTATAATTAAATTAATGTTAATTCAAATCTTTAACCCTAAAAAATCACAAATCCCTATCCTCCAAAAATTAGAAACTCTAATCCCATTAATCCTAAGTTCTCTGCATCATCGGCTGAAGTATTAGCCACTTTCATTCCTTTTTTCTTACACTAAGTAAAAAAAGGATCATTCTTAACCAACCTCACACTAAATCTTGCCACAATCTACATTTTTGGCAACGCTTCCACCAATTCTACACCCAGTATCTCATATTTTCTAAACATCTTATTGATAGAGTATCTAAACATAAAAATATTAAAATGTTTATAAATGGTAAGGGCTAACTATCCAAATAATTAATTTTAGTCATTTTGGAATTGGTTGACTTAAGCTCAATTCTTATTAATAGATTCTACACTCTACCTATAGTAAAAATTCTAATATAGTATTAGAGCAAGTTTGGTTTAGGTTATTAATTTCTCAGTTGTTCATCTGAATGTCCAGTTCCTGTTGCATTTGATGGGTAGTATTATGGTATCTCATATTGACTAAATATAAATTGCTAAAGGATTTATAAGTTGTAAGCGTCACTTATCTAAATGACTATTTTTAGTCATTTTGATATTGGTTGACTTAAATCCAATTCTTATTAATAAACTCTACACTTTATCCATATTAAAAATTCTATTAATGATGAAACAAATCCAAACAAAAAAATTGTAAAAATATAATTCTGTAAATCCATATGACACAAACCCAAAACTAAGAAACATAATGAATATGTTTAAGGGTGGAGAAACACGAAACCAAAACCTAGATATGATGCAGTGACGATCCTACTTGATTAGAAAGCAACAATGGTTCTAGAAAGGAGCGACGTTGATGACTGATAGCGACATCTCCCTCTCTGACAATAGTATCTCACCTTTGAATCTAGATCGTCTATCCAAGTTAATCTTGTGTTATTCTATCTAATATCTAAATGATGTCGTTTTGTATAAAAATTTGACAGGCGTTATTAAACTTTGGCTGACGCCTGTGGGACCCACCCATAGGCACCGTTTTTAAGCCACAGCCAAATGCCAGCTTTTGACTTGGAAAGCCACTTTTTGCCACCAACTGCCACCAACCAAGAATAATTATTAATCCATATAAATTTTGTACCATAAT
>JAOSBN010007531.1:0-18778 GCA_027563595.1 Erythroxylum suave | reverse complement strand
AACTTCAGATGATGAGGGGACAAAAGATATGAAGAATCCAAGTTGAAATTCCAAATCGGAAGTTTCCCAAATCTACTACGAAAGTTATGAGCGGTGGGCCCTCCAGGCCGTTTCGACCTCCGAATGTTGGGCTTCGGAAGCGGGGCCCAACATATTTACCTGCAGCAATATGTTGAGTTTTAATAACAACGTACTATTGTTTTCGCTCTTTAGTGCTGAAAGTGAGACATCCTCATAAATCTGACTCACCAGGTGGTAAAACAAAACTATTTTCGTAATCCGCTCACACTTCATTTTGCTAACGGCTTTAGAGCTTTCAGCATTTTGGTAGTAGCCTTAGAATGCCCCATTACACTAAATAAGATAAACAAAAATTATTTGGAAAAATATTAACAACTTAATAATAATTGAAATTAAAATAAAAGAAGGATAAACTAAAAGTAATTAATATGAATGAAAATAAAAAAGTTATTAAAAATTGTAAAAATAAAACTTAAAAAAAAAGAAGCGTGGTTGGTTAGTGTCTGTTGCTGCTGGTGTGATTAAAGGAGGGCTGTTGCATTATGTGTGAAGGCTGCTGCTTCTGTCGCAGGTGAGTGATATGGGTGAGAGAAGCTGTTGCGTCGTGCGTCTGACTCTGGAGCTGCGTGAGTGTTGTGGCGTGGATGTGTAGGAATGGACTTCATGAGTGATTGCTCCAGTGTGTTTGAGGGTGTGGAGTGTGTGGCTTCTGTGGGATGAGAATTGTGTGTGTGTGCTGTACAGTGAAGAGGGTTGCGTGCTTGTTGTGCAATGGAGAGGGCTGGGTTCATGTTGTGCAATAGAGAGGGCTACATGGTTGAATCATTGTGTGATGCGTGGGTGGAAAAAGTTGCTGGTGCGTTGGGGAGGTGAGGGCTGTTGGGTCGTGTGAGGCTACGACGTGAGTGCTCCAATGTTGAGTGAGTGAGTTTTAATGTTCCCGCAAAGAAGGGTCCCTTTTTAAAACTAAATTCTAATAAAGTAAAAAGGAAAAAAAATTTACAGGTTTTTTAAATAAATAAATAATGGAAATAATAAAGGAAAAAAATTTACAGTTCTTTTTTATTTTATTTTATTTTATTGGAAATATTAGAGTATCAACTCACAACACTAAATCGCATAAGGTGAGATCTCACCTTGTGAGATTTAGTAATCTAGAATTTCAAAACACAAAATTGCAAAAGACGAGGTCCGCCTTATGAGATTTAGTAGTCTGGAATTTTAAGATCTTCATTCCAGAGCACTAAATCACATAAGGCGAGATCTCGCCTTGTGAGATTTAATGTCTGTTTGGTTGAGCTTATATCTGTAGAGCTTTTGTCAGTAGAGCTTTTATCAGAAGAGCTTTTCTAAGAAGCTAGTTGACTGTTTGACTGTCATTTTAAAAAGAGTTTTTTTGAAAGAGCTTCATACAATAAACTGTTTGGCAACATAAAAATTAAAAGCACTTTTAATTTTAACTATGTTTTATTTTGTAATAAAAAATATTTATGCATATAAAAATTATTTAAAATATATTAAACAATATGCAAAGCACAATATATTAATTATTATATAATTTTAAACCATATGAAACATAAATGAAAATATACCTTACCAAATCTTTTGTATGAATTATAACATAAGTAAAACTAATATTAAAAATAAATATTAAAACATATAAAATTTAAATAATATTATATAAATCTCAATGTAAACGTGAAGATGTGTTTGAGGGTATTGTGGGAATTATATGTAAAGCATAAGGATAAAAGTGACTAAAAAATAGGCTCATTAATTGATTTGAAAAATCTACTTGAAAAAGTGTTTTTTTAAGAAGCTCCAAATTTGAGCTTCTTAAAAAACTATATTTTAGCTGCTAAAAAAGTTATATCTACCAAAAAAGTGCTTTTTCATTTTACAGCCAAACTCTCATTAAAAAAAAAAAGCTTTTGCGGTAAAAAAAAGTGCTTATTCACTCTCCAAAAGCTCAACCAAACAGACACTTAGTAGTTTGAAATTTTTTTAAGACCTCTTTTTCCTTTAAGCCAACAAATTTATGTTTAAAAAACAAACAAATGCATCAAAGAAAGAACATCATAAAATAAAATTATCATATTTTGGGTTGCCTCCCCAAAAGCGCAATTGTTTAACATCATTATGCTCGATGGGGCCGGTTCTTCTCAAACTTCTTCATATGATGGAGGTTTCAAATCAATATTCACCGCATTGGAAACCGTCATCTCTTTATAGAATGGTTTCAGTTTATGTCTATTAACCTTAAAAATCTTTCCGGTCTCTAAACTTTTTATTTCTATTGCACCATAAGAAATGATATTAGCAATAACAAATAGACCAAGCCATCTAAAACGTAACTTACTTGGCATAAGCTTTAATCGAGAATTATACAATAACACTTTCTGTCCCACCTCAAATTGTTTCCTCGAGATCGTATTATCATGGAACAACTTGGATTTCTCTTTGTAAATTTTCGAATTTTTGTAAGCATCTAGCCTTATTTCCTCTAGCTCTTATAGTTGTAACTTCCTTTCCTCTCCAGCTTTTGCCAAATTCATGTTGCAACGTTCCACCAACTAATAAGTTCTATGTTCAATTTCCACCTATAAATGGCAAGCTTTACTAAAAACCAATCGATAAGGAGACATTCCTATCGATGTCTTATAAGTTGTATGGTATGCCCAAAGAGCATTATCCAATTGTAAACTCTAATCCTTTCGACTAGGATCCACAGTCTTTTCTAAGATGAATTTCGCCTCTCTATTCGATACTTCTACTTGTCCATTCATTTGTGGAAGGTAGGCGGTGGCTACTCAATGATGTACTCCATACTTTTTGAATAGTGTTACCATCGCTTGATTAAAAAATGACTGCCTTGATTGCTAATGATGGCACGTGCGATTCTAAATGTATTAATAATTTTAGTTTTTATAAACATTACAATAGTTGCAGAATCGTTAGTTTTAGTGTCTTTTGCTATAACCCATTTGGAAACTTAATCAACAGCTAAAAGAATGTAAGAAAATCAACAAGATGAAGGGAAAGCCCCATAAAATCAATACCCTATATATCAAATATTTCGACTATAAGAATTGGGGTTTGAAGCATTTCATTTCTATAAGATAACTTACTTATCTTTTGATATCTGTCATAACTTTTACAAAACATATAAGCATCTTTAATTAAAGTATCCCAATATAATCCACTATTCAAAACTTTCCTAGCAATTCTTTTAGGGTAATGTAACCACCACATGCATATTTGTGACAAAAAGCTAAAACATAATTTTGTTCATTTTCTGGCACACAATGCCTTATAATTTGATCAGAATAGGACTTCTATAAGAACGGTTCGTCCTACACATAATATTTTGCCTCATTTACGGTTCATCCTACAAATAATATTTTGCCTCATTTCTTATCTTTTCCTTCCTAGACTTACTGATGTAATAAGGTAAAGTTCCAATAACTAAATAATTAACCAAGTCAACATATCGTGGAACCATACTTTTTATTTGGAACAATTGCTCAATAAGAAAAGTTTCGGGAATAGGTAAAATATCTTCATATCTTACTAACCTGCTCAAGTGATTTGCTACTAAAATTTCCACACTTTTTCGATCCTTTATTGTCAAATCAAACTCTTGAAGTAATAGAATCTATCGTATTAACCTTAGTTTGGACTCCTTCTTTGCCAAAAGAAATTTCAATGTTACATGATTAGAGTAAACAATAACTTTAGAGCCAAACATATAAGATCTGAATTTATCTAAATTAAAAACAATTGCTAAAAGCTCTTTATTAGTTGTAGAATAATTGCACTACGCATCATCCAATGTCCTAGAAGCATAGAAGATAATGAGACTTCTTTTCTCAATCCTTTAGCCTAAAACAACTCCCATTGTATAGTTGCTAGCATCATACATAATTTAGAATGGAAGATCCCAATTTGGTGGCTAAATAATAGGCGTACTTGTTAGTAGTGCCTTGAGTTTGTCAAAAACTTCCTTGCAATCCTTCCCAAAGTCAAATGGAACATCTTTTTGTAGCAACTTTGATAAAGGTATTGTAATCTTGGAAAATTTTTTAATGAACTTATGGTAAAATCTTGCATGTCTAAGAAAAGATCGAATTTCCCTAACGTTTGTAGGGTAAGGTAAGTTCACAATTAAATCCACTTTAGCTTTAACAACTTCTATGCCCTTGGATGAAATCTCGTCCTAAAATAATGCCTTAATCTACTATAAAGTGACATTTTTCATAATTTAAGACCAAATTTGTCTCAATGCATCATTTAAGAACCTTAGGTAAATGATTTAAACAATCATCATGAAATCATCTGTGAATACTTCAATGCAATTCTCAATATAATCAGAAAATATACTCATTATGGAACTTTGGAACGTTCCTAGAGCATTACAGAGACTAAATGGCATTCGTCTAAAAACATACGTTCCAGACTTGTGAATGTAGTCTTTTCTTAATCCTCTTGAGCAATTGTTATTTGACAGTAACCTGAAAAACCATCCAAAAATCAGAAACATGATTTACCAGCAAGTCTTTCTAATATTTAATCCGTAAAAGGTAAAGGAAAATGGTCTTTTCTAGTAGCTAAATTAAGCTTTCTAAAGTCTATGCATATTCTCCACCCATTTTATACCCTCATTGGTACCAATTCCTCATTATGGTTTCGTATCACTGTCATACTAGTTTTCTTGAGCATAACATACACTACACTTACCCATTCACTGTCCAAGATTGCATAAATTATACTTGCATCCAAAAGTTTTAAAATTTCTTTCATTACCGCATCTTTCATTGTTGGATTAAGTCTTCTTTGGGGTTCCCATTTTGGTTTATCATTCTCATATAAAAGAATCCTAGCATACAAATCGTCGGGATGATTCCTTTTATGTCCGTTAAGTTAAACCAATTGCAATTTTGTATTTTTTAAGTAGTGTCACCAATTTTTCCTTTTGAACTTTAGTCAACCTTTTTGAAATGATCACTGGTAATAACTCTCCATCACTCAAATAAACACATTTAAGGTGATCAGGTAGGGCTTTCAATTTGATCTTTGGAGCTTGCAAAATAGAAATTAGCATTTTCTTGTGATTTATATTAAGTTCAGCATTCAAAGTTTTCGAATCTATTTGCATTGCTGATAACGATTTTGAAACTTCACAAGTTTCATCAATTTGCTCATTCACTTCTGATTTGGCCTCTTCAATATTTTGGTCATTAAACATATCCTGCACAAATGAATCCACAATATCCATATGATATGTAGATTGAAGATCATTAGGGTATTTTATTGCGTCAAAAATATTGAATTTTACTATCTCTCCATCAAACTTTACAGAAGGAGTACCCTCATATACATCAATTTTCGTCTTGGCCTTCTTCATAAACGATCTACCCAATAGAATTGAAGCTGAATGTTCCACACCATCTTCATCCATTTTCAAGATGTAAAAATTCACTAGAAATACCAAACCATTAACTTGGACTAAAACATCGTCAAGAACTCCAATAGGAGGCACATACGAACAATCAGCTAGTTCAATAATCACATTAGTTTCTTGTAAAGAATTCAGATTTAAAGCTCGATAAATTAAGTATGACATGACATTAATAGATGTACCTAAGTCTATCATGGCACACTCATTTTTTCTATTATCAATAACACACAGAAGTGTAAACATACCTGGATTTTTGCATTTTTGTAGTAATATCCTATTTATTACAGCTAATACATTCTTACCCAAAATTATTCTCTCTTTGTTAGTTTTAGGTTGTTTGTGCATAACTCCTTTAAGAATTTTGCATATTTCTGAACTTGCTTGATGACTTCCATAAGTGGTATATTGATTTCCACCATTTTGAAAGTTTCTAAGATCTCTCTTTCATATTGATCATCTTTTGGTTTAGCCAACCTGCTAGGAAAAGGAGGTAAACATGCATTAATTGATATTGATGAAGGTGAATCATCTTTAATCTTTATTGATTCTTGAGTTAGAGTTCTTCTTTCTTTTGCCAATCATCATGCTTTTCTTCCTCCATTGGTAAACAAGTTCCAGATTGAATTTCCTTTCCACTTCTCAAAGTCATTGAACTCATATTTTCCTTAAGATTCACCATATTGAATTTACCCGTTGCTTGCACTTCCAATTTACTTACCAAGGTGGCTAATTGAGTGATTTGATTTCCCAAGTTTTGAAGGCTTGCCCTTGTTTCCTGTTGATATTGTTGTATATTATTAACAAGTGCCTTAACAATTTCATCTAAAGATATACCCGAGTTTGAAGATTGAGGATGAGCATATATAGGAGCTTGATGTTGTTTATTAAAATTGTGAGGTTGATATCATTGTTAACCTCCTTGATTTCCATAGCTCAAGTTTAGATGGTCCCTTTATCCTGGATTGTAATAATTGAAATTAGGGTCATACTTTAACTGAGGTTAACCAGGAAATTCTCCTATCACATTAGCTTCTTTAAGAAAGTCTTGTTCCAATGTGTAGCACATATCTATAGGATCTCTAGATAATGAACATATTCTACACACTCTTGCTGATTGCAATTGACCTACAACCATTTGACGAACTAGAGCAGTTAAATCAAAAATTTTATCCTCAAGGTGCGTGTTACTTACCTCATTCACATGCTTAATAGCTCAATCCATCCTTGTTCCAAACTGTTGAGAATTTTCAGCTATAATTGATATCAACTATTTGGCCGCTTCAGGTGTTTTGTTTTCCAGAGCTCCTGTACTAGCTGCATCAACCATACTTCGATCCATTAGCAATAGTCCTTCGTAAAAGTATTGAATCAGAAGTTGATAGGGAATTTGATAATGTGGACAATTGGCACATACCTCCTTAAACCTTTCCCAATATGCATATAATCTTTCTCCTATAATTTGTCTTATCCTACGTATCTCCTTTCTGATATTCGCTGCTTTTGATGCAGGAAAGAACTTCTCCAAAAACATTATTTTCATCTCATTCCATGTTTTTATTGAGCCAGATGGAAGATAATATAGCCAATCTTTTGCCTTATCTTTCAATAGAATCGAAAGACCCTGAGATTAATTTGTTCTTCTTTCACCCCTTTTGGCCTCATTCTAAAACAAACAACATGAAATCCTTTCAGATGTTTATGTGGATTTCACCTGCAAGACCATGAAAAATAGGCAGTAAGTAAGTCAAACCAAATTTCAATTTAAAATCAACATTAGGAAATTGAATGCATAAAGGTTGTTGATTCAAATTCTGTGCTGCTAACTCCCTCAATGTTCTAGGGTTGACATTTTCCATCTTTTCATCTGCTTCTTGAAAATTAAAGTCTTCACTAATTGTTAGATCTACTTTAACTTTCACATCTGAGGTGAATGATTGCTTCCTTGCTTAGTCTCTTTTCTCAAACGACGCACTGTCTTCTCAATTTCTGGATTATATTGCAATTGACATGTCTGAAAAGCACAAGTCATACAAGACAAAAGGTTAACAATAATTGTAAAAATAAAAACACAAAGAAACTAAGAAACTTGAAATAGTTCCCTAACAATGGTGCCAAATTTGGTTGGGTTGTTGAAGCCTCCAAAATAATTCTGATTCTCCAAAAATTTGTAGTAGTCATGGAACTAGGTCGAATCCCTGGAGAACTAAACACTAGTTTCTTAATTTCAATTAATAAAATAAGCAAGGTTGTAACATTAATAATTGGTTTAAAGAGAATATTTTCACAATTCAAGCAGTTAGTTTAAAACATATTAGGATAGTTGTAACAAGTCTCAAATTTTCCTAAATTAATTGGTTCAAACACAGTTCAAACACAACATCCAAACTAAAACTTATCATCTATTGACTATGTGTGATAACATTCTATATCAAATAAATGATAGCAATAAGCTCCATGAAAAAGACTAAACCCTAAATTAAATAATCGAGACAACTGCAACTATTCAATTTACTTTTCTTGATTATCATAAGTTAAATATGAAAATTTATAAATAACCTATTTGCTACTTGTACCAATCCTTCATGACAAATACGAATCATTGAATTCCTAGATAGCGATAAAATAATCAATATTAAAATGAATTGTCAGATTAATCGAATATCAATCATTCATGAAATATGAGAACTCAAAACAAGAAATACTTGAACTAAAACGTGAATAGAAGTTTGAAACACAGAACCTCACAAGATTACAATTAGAGTATTGAATCACCTTGAATTAGAACGATTGAGTTTAGCCATACATGATTTTTGCTCCAATAATAAAAATAGAAGAAAGATTAAGAATTGCGAAAAATGTAAGAATAGAAAATCTCTTTCTATTGTGAAGAACGTCCCTTTTATAGGGCTTTCTAGGTTAATCCTAACCTAACTCTAACATATAAAGATGTCTATCTAAAACGAATTCAAATTCCTACATGATAAGGATAATGCAACGTCTTCCAGTCAAACTCCAACTCTTCATTTGATCTAAAATTTGTTATTATCATCAATAGAGTCCTAATTTAATGCAATCTCCATATTTCATCTCCTAAAATAAAGCAAACATTAATTTCCATATTTAAGCATCATAATAAATCCAAAATAAATGTGATAATATCAAATAATATAACAAGATGAGATCTTATTAATGATAGAGAGCAAATTCCAATGAATTTTAGCTTTTCCAGCTTGCGAGTTTTTCTATACTTTTGACGTTTAAGGGCTATTTTTGGAACTAAATCAAGTGAGAAAACTCTAGAAAGCACCCTAGAAGCCTCAATAACTATGTCAAGACAAGAAAAGCATGAAAAAAGAGTAGCAACCACCAGATCAAGAGGAGACATCAAGAGAGCTTTAAGAATTCTAGATTTCTAGGTCAAGACACCAATTATTTTTTCTTTCTTTTCCCTTTATTTATTTAATTATCTTGGATATTTATTTGGATTGTTATGATGTTTAACATGATTATGGGTTTCTAAACCCATATTAGGGATTGTTTTTGAATTGCTTTGTTGAAATTTATTGTTGTTGAATACAATACACCTATTAATGATTTGTGATAATTGTTATGCTTACATTTGGTAATAAATCTAGAGAGTGACTCAGGTTACATGTGCTAAGTTGTACAATCAGATTTGATAACTTAATAGAGCTACAATTATCAGATTAATTAACAATTGAAGAGAGATCTTAATTGTGATATTAATTATCCTTAGGATTGCTTCAAATCTAATTGAATAAGTTATTATAAGTTTTGTGAATTCAGAGATTAGTGATTATTGAAATCAATTACGATTACTTGAATAGATCTCGAGAGAGGGTAACTAGAACTTTAGGATATCTAGGATTAAATATAAATTGAATCAACAAGGTAAAGGAAAAACAAACAAGGATAAAATTACTCATAAGTCTCAAACTTTGTTGAAACTTATTTTGTTGGTAGCTCAATTCTTTACTTGTTTCATTTTATCAGTTTTTTAATTTCAGTTATTTATTTTAATTCAAATCAATCTTTAATAATTTAGACAAAGTTCTATTCAATTTGTTAGGTGTCTATTAGTCCTTAAGGGAAAGATACCTTTGATACTACAAGATACTACCCGTATACTTACGGTATTGTAAGTTTTTATATTAAAACTTATCAATATGGAGGTAAAGGATACAAAAGCAAACATTGTTCATGAATTAAAAGCTTTGCTTGAAGCTTGGGAAACGTTGTTGGGATGTTGCGATGCTTAATTGATGTGATAAAGGACTCATAATTAGTTGGAAGTCCATTCAAGGTGAAGAGGACCAAATATCAGAAAGTTGTTCTCCAATAGCCACTAATTCATCTGTAGTTATAAAGATAAGGGAAAGAAAATCAGTGATGGTGCTTGAGCCTTTCTTCAATGTGTGCAATCTTTAATAGAGAAGAGAGCATTGTGAAGTCAATTGTTGCATAAAGTGATTAACAAGTTCAGGTCAGAGTTCATGAGTTGTGTGATAGCTAAGAGATAGTCGTGCGATTAAGGGTGAAAGGGATACAAAGCAATAGATGAGTTGATCAAAATTTTGCCATTTTTGGTATTTTGGAGATGGAGATTCCAAACTTGAAGCTGCATCTTATAGTGAGATAGTTCCATCCAAATAATCGATGAGGCCAAAGGTAATTAAATAGCTTGAATTTAATTTTTCCAACCAATACAATTTGTAGAATTTAGTGATGTTGTGAGAAAGCATGTAATTGGTTGAATGGTAGTATAAGTATGTTAGTGTCTGCCATTGATGATATTATTAAATTTTTGTTGGTGCCTTCTGTGAATAATTTGGATAATGCTTACAAAATTGTTGTTATTGTCTTTTGGAATAGTGTATATTGGTCTTGTTTGTGGTAAGGGAACACACACACACACACACACACACACACACATATATAAAGATGGTATGAGGACCTTGATATACATAACCGGAGATACATAAGGTGAGTTAGAATATAAAACTGAAAAGATTAAAGCATATTGAACCACCTTATTAGTTTTTTATCTAGAGATAAACTTTGATACTTAGAGATAATCATATGTTTTCACTTCCCTGAATCAACTTATGTAAGACTTTAAATGATATGACTAAAGGTAAGGAAGAAAATGATTGAAAACTTGAGAGAGAAGATATATATGTATATGAAATTAATGGTAGATATAACAATAACCAAGCAAAAAGTTTTGATTATTGCGCCTCTCTTTCCTTTTAATTTTTTTTCTTCTATTTAATTTCTTGTTATTTAGATAATTTTGAAGCATAAAATGAACAATTCTTGATATAATAGACTGAATCAAGTTTTACAATTAAGTTATGTAATTTTACAAACCTTCAAGCTCTCATATGTCCATCGTTAAATCAAGCATTTCTTGTTAGTTAAAATCCAAATCAATGTTCCTAGTTATTTTTTCTACTATGATAGAATTAAATACGCACACACATAGACATGTAAGAGAAAAAGAAAGAAAGAAAATCTTAAACAAGCACTTATAAAGTATGAAATGGGAAAAAAGTTTTTATTGTAGAAAAATTTTAAAGAGGATGTATTTTAATCGCAAATAGAGTAATCAAAATTAAAAAAGAGACTAATAAAATAAGCTATTACTTCACTTTAAATAAAAAATAAAGTTTATAACATTCAGATTATGTAAAAATTTAAGTTATATTAGTCAACACAAAAATGTCTTATAATATCAAATTTAGTTTGTATTTCTTTATTTTTCTCTTTACATAATGCTTCAATTATTTTCATCCTTATAGATATAGATATATGTGTGTGTGTGTGTGTGTGTGTCCAAAAAATTTGGACAAAATGTGTGATTATTGGGCCTCTCCAAATGTTTAGGTTTGTTTTCTTTCTCTTCACATTTGCTTCCATTAAATTTATTAAATGATTTAATGACTATCTTTTTTCTTTATTTAGGAAAAACGTGAGAAGGCCAAGGTGAACAGAAGAAAAATGAAAACTCCTCACAACCAAGGCTCCAAACCATTTGTCGTCGTGCAAAATGAATATGTAAGATATAGTTTGTAATTAAACACTATATTATTTATTGTGCATTGTACATTTTTTTTCATAAAACAGAGTGAGAAGGAACTACATGAACAAGTGTGATAGGATCACACTATAAATTCACTCACTATAAGGAAGGTCAAGGGTGGATGTTTGAAGAAGCGCAAAATAACTATGTAAATATAAAAATTTGTTTAAAATTGAAGTTTATTTATTTTTGTGGTATTAACTAATAATATTTGCATTGAATATTGTTTTGATTTTTAATTTTAGAATAATATGCAAGAATTGCTACAAACATCAATATCTGAGGGAAATGAGACAAATGTAGAAGACATTTGCAACAAGGTGCTAAGTACACGATCTGGATATATCAAAGGTCTTGGATTTGGTACTATGTCAACTGTTTCATCCTTAT
Organism: Erythroxylum suave; assembly: GCA_027563595.1. Taxonomy (NCBI): domain Eukaryota; kingdom Viridiplantae; phylum Streptophyta; class Magnoliopsida; order Malpighiales; family Erythroxylaceae; genus Erythroxylum; species Erythroxylum suave. The sequence goes on along the minus strand of JAOSBN010007531.1, from coordinate 6,806 downwards.
CAAGACCAACATATGTTTAATGTCTTGAAAAGGAAAGCAAATCACTTAAAAAAAGTTGGCCACGAATGAAAAGTACCTCAAACAATTACTTAGCCCCGATTATGTAAGCAATAAAGATGAAAACGAGGCTAGTGATTAAATTAATCTCTATATTTATTATTTGTACATCAGTATTTTTGAAGTTCTAATTAAAATCTTGTACATGAACAAATTTATTAATATTTTTTAATATACAATGCATCAAATTATCAATTATTTTTGTATAATATTTATAATAAATTAACAAAAAATCTAATTATTATATACAATAATATGAATTAAAACGTCTCAAATAATTATAATTCAATATGGTATATCATTTTGTTAAAATATGTATTAAAAATTTGACTATATTTACAAAACGTGGCTAAAAACATTTGGCTACCTTTTAACAAATGTAGGTAAAAATTTTTGGCTACACTTTTAAAAAGTAGCTAAAAATCATTGGCTACGTTTATGGAAATGTAGCTAAAAATATTTAGCTACGTTTTTGAAAATTTAGCTAACAAGTTTAAATTACGAAAATTAAGCATAGCTAAAAGGTATTGGTGACGATTTTCTAAAACGTCGTTAAAAGTTTTTTGCTACGAAACAAAGCGTAAGAAAAAACTATTAGTAATGATTTTGAGACTTTTAGCGATTATTTTTTCGTAACCAAAATTATTTTTTGTTGTAGTGTTAATTTCTTGAAGATGTTGTTATTTAGAGCTAAAAAATTAAGGTTAAGATTCTTTTGATAAAATTTATAAACTCATAATAGAATAAAAGATATGGAGCTTTCATATAATTTTAAAAAATTTAGAAAATTTAAAATTCTTGAAATTTTTTCTAGCTTTTAACGTTTAAAAAAACCTCATTTTCTTAGACTTTGGTTAGAAAATAATGATAAAACACGCATGATATGAACAACATATATGGACTAAACAAATATTACTGATATAGTAATTTAATTTAGCTTTTAAACTCAATTCGAACTAATTAAATTAAATTTACATTAATAATTTAAGATAATTATAATAAACCATTAGTTTAAGTCGAGTTTAGTTAGTTCAGTTTAAATTTAATAAATGAGTTATATTATTGTGTAAGTATCATTTGATTGGTTTATATGTAATGTTCATTTTGTGTATATTTCTTCATTATGTTTCTAGTTGAAGTCTAAAACAAATAAATTTTAGAAAATTAGAAAACTATAAGAATTTTTTTTCAAAAATTTTATAGACTAAGAGGTTTCCCAAAGTTTTTTAAATTACAAGAGGGTTTTTTATATTTGATATAATTTACACTACAACAAACACTACCTTAGGGAAGAAAATAAACGTCGCTAAACAATAACCAATCGTTGCAAATAATAATTTGCGACGAAAAAATATCATTGCCCAAATCGTCTCTGAATTCTAGTAGCAAAATAGCATCTTTAACGTTTTTCCAAATTCATCGCCAAAACATTTTTTCAACACTAATAAGTCGTCAGTAAAAAGTATAACCAACGAGAATTAGGAATGTCGTACATAGTTTTTTGCGACGTTTTTGTTTCGTAGCGAAAAGTTTTTCCTTACTAAAGTATATTCGTAGGTAATTATTTTTAGTGACAATTTTGTTTTGGTAGAAGAATAGTTTTAGCTACTAATTGTTTGTTGTAGGGAAATGTTGAGACGTTTTTACAATTATAGGTAAAAATATTTTGTGGCGATTTAGTTTTGGTAGCTAATACGTTTTTGTGACAAATTTGTTTTCGTAACAAATAGCTTTAGCTACTAATTGGTAGTTGTAGCAAATTGTTTTTAACGGTGTTCTTGTAAATGTGGATAATAACATTTTGTAACGATTTTGTTTTGGTAGCTAATATTATTTAGTGAAAAAATTTAATTTAATTTATTACAATTTTTAATCAGTTTGAAATATAAAAATTATTCATTTTATAATTAATGTTAATAATATTTTTTATATAATAATAAATTGAAATAAAATAAACATATAACATAAAATGCATTGTATATAAAAAAATATTTACACATCATTTACTAACTAAGAGTCTTTATTTGAGTCACTACCACTAACATATGCAGAACTTAGTATTTGTTTAACCATTTTTTAAGCTTGTTAACTTCTTTTACATCACGATTTAACTTCTCTTTTTATACATTGTAACTTACCCTTTAGTGCCTGGTTCTCCTCTTGAAGTGCCGTCACTTATGCTGATCTTGACGAAGATACACTAACAGGCTTACGCTCATACCCAAGACCTTTGATATAACCCGATTGTGTACCAAGAACATTACTGCAAATGTCATCCGCTTTGGGCTGATTCCCCTCAGACAATGACTTCTGCAATAACTCTTGCATCTTGTCCTATAATTTAAATTAAAAAATCGAGTTAACTGAAAAATTATTACTATTATATAGAAAAATAAATTGAAATATTAATTTATTTATACTCACATAATTACTTTATGCCTCTTCAAATGTCCAGCCTTGACCTTCCTTGAAGTGTGTGTGCTTGTACAGTGTGAACGTATCACACTTTTGACCTTGGAGTTGTGTTTGACTCTATAAGATGAATTTAAAAATTTATAACCAATTAGAATTTATTATATTAAAAATAAAATAATGATTGAAAACATTACACTGACAAACTCTTATCGGACAATGACAAATGATATGGAGCTGGTGTTAAAAGGGATCTTCATTTTTAGTTTGGTCACCTTGACTTTCTCACAATTTTCCTAAATTAAGATAATTAGTTATGAAATGTATAAACAAAATTAATGGAAGAAAATATGAAGAGAAAAAAAACCTGAACCTTTGCTGAGACCCAATAATCACACATTTTACTCCAATTTTCTGGAGTCTTCCAATCTGGAACATATTTCCTTGCCTCTTCATCGGAAGGAAAAGACTGGTAATATTTATGAAGTCAATATTAATGATCCTTCACCCTTTGTTTCAACAGTGAACTAACATTGCTTAAAACCTCAGGTGTGTCGATATCAACGATATTAAGCTTCATCTGTGAAAACATTCATCAGTTAAGTTATTTTTTTTGTAACTAAAATCACAATACATATAGTAAAATGTATTGAAATATTATCAAAACTATGTCTAAAGCATTTTGGAGCAAGTTGTCTCTTTTCAACTACCTGACATGCTGAAGGCAAGACAATTCATTCCTTACAACGACGCCTAACTCACTAGCCAATTTTACAACTCAGATCTTATCCATTGGGTGCCGTTACATGGGGTCAATCATCACTGACAATTTGGATTCGTTACAACATTCATACGTTGCAACTCAGCTTCTTTTGTCTTACCTCTACCTCATTTTTCGAAGTCAGTACTGGAACCTAAAAAAAAAAGAGAAAAAAACACTTAACATGTAATGAGCAATTTCAGCATAAATCCATCTGAGTTTGGTTAACAATAATAGACCTGAAGATCTCTCATGAATAGCAGACGATGTTGGTAAAGGTTGTTGCTCACTTTCTTCATTTGATGATGCAATTGCTGGTTGTTCTGTAGGAGGAGAAACTTTATTTGTCGTTACCACCCTCTTTCCTTAGTTTCTACCAGGTGCCATTCTAATGAACCTATGTAAAACGAAATATGAACATAAAGTATAATTGTAATTGAAAAATAATTAAGATTTTGTGAAACATTAAAACTATGCTTGTAGTCATGGTAAATTAACATAAATATAATATCAACAACATAAGGTAATTACAACTTGGAGTCATTTCAAACAATACAAACAGTTTATTTACATGCAAGCATCATGATCATGATTTTGAAAAACATCATCACAAGTGACACTTGAAAAATATGCTTTTAGTCATGGTAAATTAACATAAGTAAAACATCAACAACATAAGGCAGTTATCTTCTTAAAATTAGAAACAATACAAACAATTTATTTACATTCAATCATCATGATCAAGATAAAGAAAATTATCATCATTAAGTATATTATCATTTAATTCTTCATCACTAATATATTGGAGCAAAGTATCGTTATTGTCATTCAGGTAATCCTGAGTATATTCTTCATCTGTTTGTAAGATAAGATGGGCTTGGACTTCATTTAGTTGGACTATGTTAGGCTTGACATCTCTCCTGTGGAATGATGATATATTTGCATCTTACTAGAATGCCTTCGTTATTGAACTCTGATCCAATATCTTGATAGACTTCATCAGCATCCTCATCCTTATCCAATTCACCAATATCATTCCTTTGTTGAAACTTTTGAACAACCTTCCAATTGCCACCCAATATAGTATCGTTAATATAGAAAACTTGTTTGGCTTGACTTGCAAGGACAAAAGGATCATTATTAGTACCAACATTTATGCTAGTAATATGCTCGTTCACTCTCATGTTAGTTAAATCAAACCATTTGCATTTAAGTAAAACAACCTTCTTATCCTTGATGTAGTGCAACTCTATAATTTCAGATATGACATAGTAGAAGTCAATGATTTCGTTATCATGACATCCTTCAATGATGACCCCACTATTTTGACTTCTAACTCGACTATCTCAATCTTGTATGTTATCTCTCACCCCATTAACAATACAACCTATGCATGTCTTCCCACAAATATGAGGCCCACATGCCAAACTATATAATGTTGTTGTTGCATCTTGCACATTACAGTTATGTAACCATATCATTTATACGACAAATTAAAAATAAATATGAGTATAAGACATATTTTATATTTTCATAATATGTAATCAAAATGAAACTTACTCCATTTCTAAAACATGAAACAAACTTCTGCCTATATCTTTCTTCAACATTAATGATTCCTTTGTTGTGAATTGTGTCTTTGTACTCTCTATTTAAAAAAACACAGTAAGATCTTAGAGTTAATAAAGGAAATTGTAATATGATTGTTTGAATGAAAAGGAATATACGTACTTCATGTATGTATCAGCGTTTTCGCAATTGTACAAAATATACTAATGGGCAATTTCGAATTTATCTTTAGTTAACTCAATATATTTGCCCGCACCAAATGGCCTAACTTTTTAGGAGAAAATAGACAACCCACCATCGTCATTAAAATCAAAGTTATATTCTGGTCTATTAATTCTTATTTCCACATAACTTAAGTACATTGAACAAGAAAATCAAGGATTCATTTGCTATATAAGCCTCTACAATAGACCCCTCTGGTCAAGCTCTATTACGTATATACTGCTTAAGAGAGCATAAAAACTTGAACATAAATAGTTTTAAAACTTAGGAATTGTTACAAATAAATCATATAGGGAAAACTTGTTAAATTTAATATGAATGACCTTTCAATTGGAAGCATCTATCGAAATTGAATTGATCCATAAAGTTTTGCTCCCTATGGTAAATAAATTGCCAAACGAACCATAACATCAAAAAATGATGGGGGAATAGTAGTTCAAGCTTATATAGAATCAATGCTATGTCATTCTCCAATTTATCAAGTTCTTCAACTTTAAGTGTCTTGTAACATAATTGCTTAAAAAACTCTCGCACTTGACCTAAAGTAATGGACACATCCTTCGACAAACACCCACGTATTCCAATAGGAAGTAGTCGTTGTAAAAGTACATGATAATCATGACTTTTCAACCCTGATACTTTTTCCTCTTTGACATTCACATAATGACCTATATTGGATGCATACCCATCGGGAAATTTGACTGATTGGAGGAACTGAAAAAATGATTGTTTCTCACTTTTTGACATATTGTAACAAGCAAGCGGAATAAAGTATGAACCATCATATATTCTTTTCAAATGCAAATCTTTTCTAATATTCATGTCTTCCAAGTCTAGTCTAGCCTTAATAATATCTTTAGATTTTCGATCAATTCCCATGGCAGTCTCTAAAATGGACTCACAAATGTTTTTCTCAATATGCATAACATCAAGATTGTGTCTCAATAGTAATTCCTTCTAATATGGCAAGTTGAAAAATATGTTTTTTTTTGTCCAATTCAGTTCAATATCATTTCTCTTACGCTTTCTATTACTTGGGTGTTTTCTAGGTATAATGTCACCCAAATGTGACAGTTGGTAAACAATATCATCACCCGTCAACTGCATCAGAGCTTTACCCAACTCAACTGTGCCATTAAACTGTTTACTTCTTCGCCATCTATGCCCATGTTCTAAATAACGACGATGACCTGTATAACATATTTTACTTCATATCCTTTTTGAATATGTTTGATGATTACAGACAGGATAAGCCATATACCCTTTAGTGCTCTACCTTAACAAATTCCCATAAGCTGGAAAATCATTTATAGTCCACAATACAGCAGCATGCATTATAAATGTGTTACCTTTAACAACATTAAAAGTTTCTAATCCATATTCCCATAGATCTTTTAATTCATCAATTAATGGTTGCAAGTAGACATCGATGTCCTTACCAGGAGCAGTAGGTCCCGGAATAAGCAAAGACAACAACATAAAAAGCTTCTTTATACACTTCTACGAAGGTAAATTATATGGGACTAGAATCAATCTTGTCCAAATCATGGGATCTTTCTATTAAGCTTTTTCCATATCATTGAGTCTGCTGAATGATGCATAATGTTATCATCAATGCGTTTCTCTTTATGCTACCTCATATCTATGGCTATTTTTATTAACATAATGTTGGAACCCCTCCCCGGTCGGGTACGAGTCCGACGTCCTATGTGACAGCTGGACGCGCATCCCACGAGGGAGGAATTCCTCACCACAAAAGAGAACACAAATCGGGCTTATTTCATGA
>JAOSBN010007522.1:0-18778 GCA_027563595.1 Erythroxylum suave | reverse complement strand
TTCCCAAAGTGATGCTCGACTGAACACCATTTCCTCTTGAAGATGTAGCGATGGCTTGAGTTCGATGGGCTTCAAAAGGGAGTTATTTTACATTGTCATGTTTGATTACATTGTTATAGATTAGGGTTTATGCCTTGTATTTAGACTTTTCTTGATTAGAGTTTAATCAAGAGTGAACAATGCACTGTGTTACGGATTTGTTTATATAGAACTTGGATGCTCAATATAAGAAGTTTCATATATGTCTTTTTGGTGATTGTGATAATGCTCTTTTATCTACCCAGTTGTATTTGATATTGAGATTATGCTTGATTCAAATTGACCACTTACATTAACTTGTCCATTACACACACTAAGATGTATTCAACAAAGTTTTAAGAAATGGAGTTCATTGATTAAAACCCTGGACTTAAAGGGTTCTTTAAGTTTTATCATTCAGAAACTTAGTGAATTTTGCTCCCAAAGATTTATTTAGAACCATGATAGCCAAAGCTCGTTTTCAAGAGGATTTCCTCACATTTGATCATTGTTGGAGTTTTCACTTTTCTTTTTCCCAAAAATCCAAAAATACCTTTTTACACACTTTTCTTTTAATTAGTTCAAGTCTTTCAATTTAATCAAGACAATCTAAAACCCAACTCTTAATTAATTTAGTTTGCATTTCCTGACAATTAGGCTAGCTTAGATCATTTGCTCTAGGTTCCTATTAAGTGAGACGACCCGGGGTTGGACTCTATATTGCAATCCTTGGAATTAATTCTTTTGATTCGGTTCCCAAGGGAGTAATTCAAAGACTCAACCACACAGCCGATCACTTTAACATCACAATTTCAGAAAAGTTTTCATAAGCATATATTTCATAATCATAAATATACAAATGTAGATGCATATGAGACTCTAGATTCGTTATTGATTGTTGTGACTTAGTGCAGATGCAGATACAGATACTAGCACATTTGGCTCAGTCAAATATAGAAATCACTGAGCAAAACTCTATGTGCAAAATTATAAGCTTAAAGCTCTTTTAAACTGGCTACTCTGATCACAACGCCTTTATCTGAACATGCATTTTATGAAATGCATCACATAATAGAATGTGCCATGATTAACATTCACTTATGGTGCACAAACATAATCTTATAAACCTTAGCCTGACATTCAACTTTCGTTGAGTATTTAGAAATCATTCAGAATTCATTTGCAAACATATATCATTCAAATTTCATATGCAAATAGAACACTTCTAATACATTCCTGAAATATCAAACCCCTTAGACCATTAAAGTCCTGAATTCACATATAAATCACAAACAGTTCAATAATTGAAAGTTAAACACAATAAATCAATCCTAGGAAGATCATCCAGGTTGACTCACTATTTCTACCTTTAGCTTATTACCTTGAAGTCCCGAAAATGTTTGGAAGCGGTCTCTCTACGTGCTCCTCTATATGCAATCATATACATTTATCTGTCACTCATGTTCATTTTCATATGAATAATCAGTCATAAATACATTTATGAATGTATCATGTATCACACATGTTCAATGACAAATTCTTAGGTATGTTTCTTTGATACACATTATGAACACTTTACAACACCTTCCGAACATTCTTAACTCCAAAATTACACTTTACTCACCTCAATCCTTTCATTCAGCATCAACTAAATTTGATTAAGCTCTTATCTAAACCTTAATACCTTATATGGAAATATCCTAGCATTAGTTTGTTCAACTATTGCATAATCAAAACATTTCCATGAAAAACAAATCGCTACCCACAACCCTTTTCCTACATTTTTCTCTAGATTTCCTCAGGCAGATTTGTATGACTATTTTGACCCAAAAACTGACGCTTTTAGACAATAAGTTCTTCTAATCAAATGTTTCTCTATGTCTTAAGTTTTAAACTCAACAACAATCATTCAATTTGGTTCAATATTACATCAAAATACTACAAACTGTGCAAATTCGAAATTTTAGCTAGTGCATAATCGTCCATGTGCATAATCATGAACTCCTATGATCGAAGGATTAGTGCACGATCATGCTTGTGCACAATCGTGCACAACCCTGCTTGAAAGGTTTGTGCATGATTGTGCACTCCCATATTTGAAGGGTTGCACAATCGTGCACCCTTGATGTGCACTCTAACTTGTAAAAACCATATCTCACAGTACTAATATTTAAAAATTACAAACTTTATACTAATAGAATAATCTAAAACTTTTATGAAGAAAAATTTTTCTGACAGGGGTAGTGGTAATGCCTATGGCAAAGCTCAACTTCAGGCTAAATTTTAAAGCTTTTACTGATAGAAGTAAATTCTACTTCTTCATGAAAATTGTAGTCATATATTTCTAATTTAATCTAGATCAATATCCATCTAATTTGGATATTGAAAAATCAATTTATGTCTAAAATACAAATGTATACTCAATAAAACACTGCGTATAACACACTCCAACACACTTCATTGCCAAAACTCTATCATTTCTCTATCCTTTCAAGTTGATGATTCAATTAAACCTAAATTTCCAGTTCAGAATTCTCTAGTCACAGTTCACAAATTCATGAATAATCACAACCCAGAGCAGAACCTAATTTATACTTTTACATATTATATTTTCTGCATTTCCCTACTCTTCATTTGACTCCAATCATCACAATCCTTCATCTTGTAAATCATACATTTAACTCCAATCATCACAACCTTCATCCTGTAAATCATATCACCGAGTTTGCTTCTTCCTTTACCACGCACACATGCATCCACACCATTCATACATACATGAATGTATAAGCATGAAAATATACACCACTCATGCATGCATCCATGTACAAACATTAAAATCTCATCAAAATGTCATTTACACTACTATAAAACTTAGAGCATAACTTACTTGATTTACACTTCAAATCCTTTAGTAAAATTCTAGAAATGGGTATAGCAAATGAGAGATTTTGGTGGATGGACTAAAGATAAGAATAGAGAAACAATTAAAAAACTCAAATGGTTGAAGACTTTGCAAGTTGTTTCGGTGATGGATAAGCCAACAACACAAACATGCACAAGTTGGGTGTTTAAGTGATGGGTGAGCAAGAAAAAGATTGGTGTTTTCGGTGGAGACAAAACAAAGGAGCTACAGAAACTTCCTTACCCAAAAACGTGATTTAGGTGGCTTCATTCATCATTAACACATGTCATTTTGCATGTCTTACATTTGTCATTCATTTGATTAATCCATATGTCACTTACTAATTGCTCCACTTATCACATAGTAATTTATCCATTTGTCACTCCATAATTAGTCCATTTTTCCTTCATCTAAGCTACCAAATGTCACACTTCCATTTTTCTCTCATTTCTACATTTTTCCTAGTCCAAATTACCCCCAATTTTTCATAAATTTCTAAAATGCCACAAAAATGCTAAATCAATTCTAATACACATCAATTCAATTTTTAAGACAAATAATCCACAATTCACATTTTAATCGCATTAAAAATCATTTATACCCGAAAAATGTCAGTGAATGCATTTACAATTATTTTGATGAGTGTCAACATTAATCACATACATGTGTATGTCATATGATGCATAAATGCACTTCTAAATTCTCAATAATCTCATGTATAATATCCTAGGGTTCCCCTGATTATAAGATAATGGATGTTACAATCAAACTCCATCATACTAACTTTAAGCCATTGAGAAACCTCCAAGATCTTTTTAGTTGTATTCCTCAACTCTATCCTACATTTGGATAGCATCTCCTTCTTATTTCCATTCTTCTTCGTATATTACTTTATCCTTAAGTTGTTCCACTATGTCCCCTTTTAAATTCTACCATCTAACTCTAATGCACCTCCTAGGACTCTGTTCTTTCTTTAACCCTTAATTATAAGATCCAAAACTAACAATCTATGTTGAGTTGATAAGTAAACATTTGGTTGAGTTGATAAGTAAACATTTGGTACCATCTTACAATCCTTACACCTAGGTTGAGTGCTCTACCTTACAAAGAAGTAATCAATTTGTGTTTTCTTATTTCTACTCTTAAAAGTCACCATATGCTCCTTGTTTTTCTTGAAAAAGGAATTGCCTATAATAACTCAAATGCTATCGCAAGATCCAACAAGACAGTTCCACTATCATTCCAATCATCGTACTCAAAACCCCTTATGAATCCATAGATACCCATATAAGGTTACCCCTATATAATCATTAAAGTATCCTCCTAAAATAACTCTCTCGTTAAAAGGGATCTTTTGAATCACCTCATCTAGCTTTTCCTAGCTTTGACATTTAAATTGTTCATCGAGGTGTATAAGCACACACCACATTAAAAACAACACCTATTATCGTAATCTTTAAGGACATAATCCTACCATTAGTCCAATATATGCCCCATAAGATGATTTATCAGTACCTATCCCATTCTTTCATCTTGAACACCCTGAATACCAAAGTTTGAACTCGTTAATCTCTTTCACTTTGTGTCAGTATGGGCTACGCAAGCGGAGGATGGTGGATGCTTCTATAGTTTGGTTCCACCTTACCTTTAACTTGAATTTTGGGTAGCAAAGTGATATCAAAGCCTGTTTCGACAACAAAAGCATCTAAAAGTTTAGTAAAACCATGGCGAATATAGAACCATCTTCAAATAGTGACAATGACAACTTACAATATCATTCTGTAAACATTGAATAGGATATAAAACTTCAACTTGACGAAATTACTCTATTAGTTAATAAATTAACACTAACTAATATTAATAATACTCCCTTATCTTATTTAAAACTAATTACTGATCAAGATGAAACTATTTACGGTTATGAATCAGACCAAGAAATTTACACAAATTAGAAAAAAGATGAGAATCAACCAGAATCTAGTCAAAAGGGAGAAATAAGAAAAAGAGAAACTCAAAATAGATATAACTGGAATTATAAACCAATAGAATTAGATGAAGACTTAAATCGTTTTGTATATTATCGAAAAAATAAGTTTCGACAATACCCTACAGAATATACACCAAAACATATAACCTTAAGACCAGATGGAATTCTCAACTTAGATTGCGTAATAGCATAAGAAAAATTATTATTTGAATGGTCAAGTCAATTGGCATTAATTATACAATTAGAAAAACAAACCTTTTAAAGGATTACAAAATATCAGTACTTTATGGAATTTTATTACATATATAACTACTGGTATTGTATTAAATTTTTTATTAGACAATGAAATACCAATTAAAAATACTACTGAATTCTTAAATGCCTCGAGCCAGTAAAAGCTTTTCAAATAGTCACTAATGAAATTTATAAAGAATTTATTGGAAAAGATGTTACGTCTTATAAACAAGAAATTGAAAATGAAGAAAGAAAAAATACTTTATAGCATTTAAATAATATGAGAATATAGGATATCTGTCATCTAGAAGAATATATTTGTGAATTTAAAAAGTATTATTATACAAAAATTACCTTACCTAATTAATAAAACTATCGAAGAATTATTTTTAATAAAACAAACTACTAATATCGTTGCTTATAATCCAGGTGGTGCCATTTCTATTACTAAAGAAGTATTATCTCAAAAATGTTTAGAAGTATAATTACACAAAAAATTAAGACATAAAGATATTCAATTATGTTGCTCAAAATATTCAGAACTACCACAACAATAAGTATGTGACTTTTCTACCTATTCCCAACATAAAAAACAGCATCGATATAAAAAATATATATGGAAAATATATCCAACTAAATATAAAAGATTCTCTTTTCAATCTTATAAAAAATATTTTAGATGAAAATCTTATCGTATATATAAACCTAAAAAGAAATATTGTCCGAAAAATAAGAAAAAATGTAGATGTTGGTTACGTAAGGAAGAAGGTCATTATACAGATAATTGTTCTAAAAGAAAGCAAAATAAATTCAAAGAAAAACTTAACATTTTAAATTCAGCAATAAAATATAATTTAGAACCAATAGAATCAGATTATGAAACAGATTCAACAATTTCTTCAATATATCAATATGATATCCAAAGCTCAGACTCTTAATCAACAAATAAATCCAAATACAACTTTTATTCAAGTGCAAATTTAGAATAAAAAACTTAATGCTTATATAGATACAGGTGCTACACTAGTATTAAATAATTGGAAAAAACTTAACAAAGCTTTACAAATAAGAATAACTATTGGAAGTATAAAGTATAGATGGTATGTTAGTTATTATAATAACATTATCATTGAAAATTATACATTTATAATCCCTTCCATTTATCAACAAGAGTCAGGACTACCATTAATTTTAGGCAATAATTTTCTTAAATTATACAATCCTTTTGTCAATATTTACATTACATAACTTTAAAAACACCAATAATTAAATCTTTAAATCAAAAATCTCTAATCCTTAAAATTCCTATTTATCATACAACATATTATAAAACACTACAACTAGTAACCAAGAAATTAAATCGGTTACAATTTAATTTATTCGATAATATAAATTTACAAGATGAAATAGAAATATTAATAGAAAAAGTATGTAGCGAAAATCTGCTAGATCCTATCAAAAATAATAATAATCAATTAATAGAAATGAAACTCAAAGACCCTACACAAGAAATTAATATTAGAAATAATATACCATATACATAACAAGATGTACATGAATTTCTAACCGAATGCTTTGAATTATTACAAAAACAATTAATTTCTCCTAGTACAAGTAAACATTCAGCTCCAACATTTTATGCAAATAATCATTCTGAACAAAAATGAAGAAAACGACGAATGGTAATCAATTAAAAAGAATTGAACAAAGCCACAGTAGGTGATGCATATAAATTAGCTTGAAAACATTATATTATTAATCGTTTAAAAGGACATTATTGGTTTACTAGTTTAGATACAAAATCAGGATACTGGCAATTAAGACTACATGAAAATACAAAATCATTAACAGCCTTTACATATCCACCTCAAAAACATTATCAACAGAATGTATTACCTTTTCGATTAAAACAAGCCCCTGGTATTTATCAAAGATTTATGGATAGTAATTTAGAAGGATTAAATGAATTTACCTTAGCATATATAGATGACATTATTTTTCTTCAAATTAATGCAAAGATGATCACCTACATAAAGTAAAAAAAATTATCTCGACGTTAGCAGAAAGGATTAATTCTAAGTAAAAAGAAATTAAATTAGAACAATAAAATATTGAATATTTAGGTATAGAGTTCCATAATGGATTTCTTAAATTACAACCAAAAATTCTTGAAAAATTAAAAAACTTTCCTAATAAATTAAGAAATATAGCCGAAGTTCAAAAATTTTTAGGATTATTAAATTAGATTTCTAATCAAGGATTTTTAAAAGATTTAGCTAAAGAACGCAAAACTTTACAACTCAAATGTAGTACAAAAAGATAATGGTCATGGACTGATGAAGATACTGATAAGGTTAAATTATTAAAAAATCTTTGTACAAAGTTACCAGAATTATACAATTATTCTACTAAAGACAAGTTACTTGTACAAATAGATGCAAGTATGGATACATGGGCTGGCTCCCTATTGGTAAAACCACCCAACTCAAGGAAATATCTTTTATGTAAATATATCAATGGGACTTTCAATCTCGCTGAAAGGAAATATCCTACTCATGAAAAGGAAACATTAGCATGTCTAAAAACTTTACAAAAATGGAAAGTAGACTTGTTACTTGTCAACTTTCTAATACAGACAGATTCCAAGCATCTATGTGGATTCATCAAATATAATATTAAAACCAATTATAATCAAGAATGACTAATTCGATTGTAATTGGAATTAACTCAATATAATTTTCAAATTCAATATATTACCTCTATTGCTAATAGTCTTACAGATACATTAACTAGAGAATGGAAGCAACTATCCTCAGCTTAAAGGATTCATTAACCAAAAAGGAGGCATAATTGATAGAACTTCAACACCAAGTTGGATTAGTTACTAAAGAAATCAACCAATTACGAGCTACTATTTAACTTTTGGAGAAACAGTCGATTCCAAGTATTCAACCCATCATCCACAACAAATAACCCAAACAATTACTTCTCCTCATATACATCCAAATCTTATCCTAGCCCAAAAGAAAGAAGACCACAAAGAAAACAAAACTTATGTTATCTTTGATGGACCTATGGCTAGACTTTGTGAAGAATGGTATAAAGCCTCAATCCATATCACTGGAAAACCATATATTGTCCACAAAGCATACAATATCAATACTGAAGCCGAAAAAGCCCTAACAGAATTCAAAAACCTAATATTAAAACCCTAATATAAACAAGTCTTGGAAAAACCACCTGTTGAGTCAAAAATGCAAAATTTAGGAAAGCCCATCAACATGGAAAAAATCAATGCTATACCTATAAAAGCCTTAAAGGAAGAAATGAAGCAAATTACTCCTAATATTTTTTATGACTGCTTTCAAGCTTTAAATGAATGGACTGAAGCTATATTATCCATAGAACCATGGATGATATGGACCTAAAGCAATTATCTTTCCTGAAGCAAAACCTCTCACCACTTATCTGTTCTTCCAAAGTGGTTTAATCGATACTACCTATCTCACCAATTTACATATCTTAGCAGAATTTCCTGTTGCATTTATCCAAACAATCAAAAACAATAAAGACATATTTTCTAAGGAAAGAGAGATCTTTATTAAAATCTTTAGCACTTATCCAATCTTCACCAAAGCAGACAAATTGCAAGATTCAAAAATCCAAATATCAAGGATGGCTTATATCCAAATCAGCACAAGCAATGGTATGTATCCACCAATTGATGAACCCCCCAAATATGAAGTCAGTTAGGATTTAATCAACCAATTCAACCTTAGCTGTATTGAAGGAATCTAAAACCAATGCTTAAAAATTACTTCTAAGTCACTTTTAAAACTTAATTATCGAGGACCCAATGTACTGATGACTTCTACATACTGAAGCCCAATAGCTACAGAATCATTACAACTCATCAAACAAATGGAAGCACAATTTTCTCATACTTCTGGAATATTTGAAGAATTATCTACCGACTAGAAGCATTCTGTTGGCCCTGAATTTTTTATTATTTTTTATTATTTATTTAAGTGTGAATCAAATGAATATGATGTTTTCATTAATTTAATTTTTGGAGTTTAATTGTTATGTTAAAGTAGTAAGAATATTGGAGGGTAAAATTGCAAGATCACTTAAGGAGGGAAGAACCTAAGCATTAAAGGAAGGGCAAGATGGACTTTTAATACTCATTAAGGGTAGAATAGGAAGAAGAAGAGTTGCCTTGCAAATAGAAGAAGAAGAAATGAAAATTTAGAGAGGAAGATGAGAGAGTTGTCATGGGACAAGAAGAAAAGAAGAGAAAGTTGGCTAGGTTGCCATATTTCTTAGTTCTAAAGAGTGATTTTGGAGTTGTTCAAGAAGGCAAAAAGAAAGAGGAAGATTAAAGCATACATTTGAACCAAGAAATTCATTAATTGACTGGTGAGATTCAAGTTAAGTGTATGATTTTACCTTTAGATTTTTGGAAGGGTCTTAATGCATAAAGCTTAAGAAATGCATGGGATTAAGTATTCTAGGATTAATGTCAGTGTATGCATTTTCTTTGAGTTCACAATTGGAAGTCAGTTGAATTGGGATTTTGGCAATACTGAAGGAAATCAAGAGGAGCAAGAGGAGAGGCATCTTTGAGCTATTGATAAGCAAGGAAGTTCAAGGTGGGTAACATTTTTATAATTGGATAATAAGTCATTAATGTTTCTTCAAAATCAAGAAAATAAATGTGTTAAATTGTTTCATAAATGTGCATACATTGCTCTTCAATTGTTTTGATAAAGTGTTATGTGCTTGTCATGTGAATGTTGTGTAGAGAAATCATGAAAAGAATGCGAAAATGATTTTATTTTCTTATATTATGTTTATGAAATCCCTTTTCGAAAAACATGTCATTTTGGGCAACAAGTTTACAAGATATGAAATTTATGTTAGGTGGGTTTGGTTTGGTCCATTCCATTGTCAAGCACACTTTGACTAAAGGCTTCCTCCGCCTGCCCACAAGTGGCATGGAGCTCCTTCAAAGACTCCCTCATGTTTATGACTATGCAAAATCACAATGTGGGATTACATTAGTTCATTCTGTTCATGACTTCACAGGACCATTTTATGGGAATGTGTTAGCTCGTTTTGTTTATGGACCTCTCAAACCATTTTGATGTGCTTATGTGTTGACAAGTTTATTGAATGCATGATTTGAATTGCTCTTAAAGTGTTTGATGATTTGATAATTGGGAAATATGTGTTTCATAATGCATGTACAATTTTTTCAATGGTTTTTACTTATATTGGTTATAAGATAATTACCCACGAGCTTTAAAGCTCACCCCATTCCTTCCCATCTACAGGTGATGAGTAAGGAATTGAGTGATCGAGCATAAGGGCATTACTCCTAATATTTGCTTATTTTGTAATTTAAAGTAGTTTTTGTAAAACAAGGCTTTAGTTACATTTTGAGCAAATCCTATTTTGTATGAATTATGTATTTTTTGGATTATGATGTATGGTGGCTTGAAATGCCCATAAAAGCCTTATAAAACTCTTATCTTTTGATGGAAATGAAATATGATTGTGATTTGTTCATGATCCTCAAAGTTTGTACATTTCATTTATTTTCAGCATTCATAAGGGCAAGATTTTGGGTTCTAAGTTATAGGGCAAATCCATATCGATCTAGGCCGAATGAGACAAAATTGTCTTATGGGAAGTGGTAGATTATCTTTTTAGCTTGTTGTTTTATGATGTAAAGTATGAAGTTGTTAGAAATGGGGATTGGGAGATATGATCATTCTAAGGGGTAGTGTTGTGTTGGATGCATGTAGGACAGCTACAGTGAAAGATGAGAATTTATCGTATGTGATAAACCAAGGGAGTAAGATTCAGGAGTTTAATCAAATCAATTGATAATGGAATGCTAGAGGAGTTCATATTACATGTATAAGAAGTGATTTTGAGAGGATTACAAGTAAAAGTGGTATGGGGTGTTTGAATTTGGAATGGGAGAATTAAAGGTTTCTCCGTGGCGAACCAATTTCATCCGCAACGAACTTTTCTGGAAGCGTACTTCTGCTTTTAATTAGTGATTTTGTTGCGGCGAAGTTTGGAGTTTAGCCACAGTGAAGTTTTCCTGAGAGGTCCTTAGAACATTATCCTAGTTTTGCCGTAGCGAAGTTATTTAGTATGTCGCTGCCAATTTTTCCTGAGAGCACTTCTAAGTGTCTCAAATTCTCCGCGGCTAACCTACCCATGCTGATGCTGAAGATTTTCTTATAGTTTAAAGTTTTCGACTTTCCTTTCACTTATTTGTTACTTGACTGTCTTAAACCATCTCCTCAGGATAGGGACAAAATGGAACTTAGGTTCATCCCTTTTGAGATGTTATTTGGAAGTAGATGAACCAATGAGGGTTTGTGGAAATAGCCCTACAAGGAAATACACGGGCTCAGGTTCTATGCCATCGGGAATCGCTGGGCTTTGGAAATAGGGTCTAACATTCTTATGGTATCAAAGCGACTAAGTTTAGATCCAGGTTGGGGACTAGGTTTAAGAGTATCCTAGGCTTTGAATGAGTAGTTTTTAATATATGAAATGAACATGTATTGTTTTTCAATGAACCTCATGCATTGCTTTGTTTTGTTTTACATGATTTGAAGTTGTTGTTTTTAAAGTATAAACTAAGAGTTTTCTTAAAATGTTTTCAATTAAAGGAGTAAATATGCCACCTCAAAAAAGAACTCGAGGAGCTCGAATTCGATCTGGCTCGCACTAAGGAGTTATAGATGAATTGTTTGTCCCGCAAGACACGGGGACTCATTCTGCTCCTGCTTCTGAGGCACCTAGTGTGCAACATGAAATGCCACCACCTCCTCCTCCTATGCCTACTATGGATCCGTAGTTTTTTCAAGCCTTTGCTCAGGTTTTCACTTATGCCATGGCCCAAGGGTCACAAGTTTCGATGCCAGCTTCAGTGGAGAGGAGTGGACAGTATGATAAGCTCCGCAAGTATGGAGCCGTAGATTTTAATGGTACCACAAATCCGGAAGGGGCTAAAGCATGGTTGAAGAGAATTGAGAGAGTCCTGCTTCAGATGCAGTGCTCGGATGAAGAGAAACTCGATTATGCAGTGAGCTTACTACAGGGGGACGCACTGCATTGGTGGGAATCAGTGCCTTACACTCTGGTTATGCCTCTGGTGTTATCATGGAGACATTTTGTAGGAGTGTTCAGGAAGAAGTATCTCTCCAGGGTTTATGTACAAGAAAAGGTCAGAGAGTTTCTAAATCTCACACAAAGGGACATAAGTGTAAGTGAGTATGAACTGAAGTTCACTCGGCTTTCCCGATATATGACCAACATTGTGGCAAATGAGGAGGAAAAATGCTGCAAGTTTGAGGGAGGACTTCATTTAGGGATTAAGGAGAAGGTGCTGATCCATAACTTCTGTAACTATCAGCAGTTGGTAGATACTGCACTTCAGGTCGAGAAACTAGAGAATATCAAGTCTGAAGTGAATAAGAAGAGGAAGAACTGGGAGCAGTCTTTCAAGAAGGGAACGAGTGCTCCAATGTCTGAGAGGAGTACAAGGAGTTTCCATACTCGAAGTGAGGTGGGGAGTAGCGCCTCTACCAAAAACCTGAAATCAAGGGCAACTTCGACGCAAATCTTAAATGAGGGAGGCAATAGTAAGGTGGAGAGGCACAGTTATACAAACCCTTAATGTGAGCATTGTGGGAAGTTTCACAAAGGAGAGTGCTTCAAATTACTTGAAGCATATTTTCAATGCGGGGAGAAGGGACACATGATCAGGGAATGGCCCCAGATGATAAGGCAAGAGGGGTCTCAGTTGCAAGCCCCAAGGAGAGCAGAAACAACGGGAACCAGGCTAGTCACAGAAGTGGACAGTTTTGGGGCTACAAGGAAGGCTATTCCTCTAGTAAGGCTAAGGGGCCATGCATAAGCCAAGGTGTTTACCATGACTAGAGAGGAGGCTGCAGCTACAACTAAAGTTGTCACGGGTATGGCTTGTTTATTCAATTATGAAGTATATGTTTTAATTGATTTTGGTTCCATGTATTCATTTGTTTCTACAAACATAACATCATGTGAAGTGAATTTGCTGCCTTTAGAAGATCCATTGGTTGTTAGCACTCCTTTAGGGAGGAAGGTGATAATAATTCAAGTGTATAGAGATTATGAACTGGTTATTGAGAGTGCTAAACTGGTAGTAGACTTATTGCGTTAGAGCTAAAGGGTCTAGATGTTATACTGGGTATGGATGCTATGGAGAAATATGGGGCAAAGTTAGATTGTGGTCTTAAAAAGGTAGAGTTCAACTTTGGTAATGGAGAGAGAGTGAATTTTAGAGGAGACAGAAGAATGCCATCACCTAGAATGATTTCAGCTTTGTTAGCTGACAGGATGATGAAAAAGGGGTGTGAAGCCTTCTTGGCACATGTCATGGATACAGATTTGGATGAAAGGAAGTTAAAAGATTTTCCGATTGTGAGGGAGTTTCCCGAAATGTTTCTAGAAGACTTACTTGGTTTGCCACCAGTGAGGGAAATTAAGTTTACCATCGACTTGATTCCCGATACCGCACCTATTTCTATACCGCTGTATAGAATGGCTCCAACTAAATTCAAAGAGCTCAAGGAACAATTGGAAGAGTTGTTAGAGAAGGGGTTTATAAGGCCAAGTTCATCACCATAGGGAGTGCCTATCCTATTTGTTAACAAGAAGGATGGGACATGGCGTATGTGTATTGATTATCGGAGACTAAACAAGGTGACCATTAAGAACAAGTATCCTCTGCCGCGAATTGATGATTTGTTTGACCAATTGTAGGGGGCACGTGTTTTCTTTAAAATTGGTCTCAAGACAAGCTACTATCAACTTAGAATCAGAGAGGCTGATGTAAGCAAAATAGCTTTTAGGACTCATTATGGGCACTATGAGTTCCTAGTCATGCCATTTGGATTGACTAAAACTCCAGCTACATTTATGGAAAATATGAATAGAGTCTTCAAGGAGTATCTGGATCAGTTTGTCATAGTTTTTATCGACGACATTCTGGTTTACTCCAAAGATGAAGAAGAACCTGAGAAACATCCCTGGATAGTGTTGCAAACAATGAGGGAGAGGGAACTTTATGTCAAATTTAGCAAATGTGAATTTTGGCTTTATAAGGTAACCTTTCTTAGGCATATGATCTCAAAGGATGAAGTACATGTTGATATGAGGAAAATTGAATATGTGATCTTGAAGGATGGAGTACATGTTGATCCGAGGAAAATTGAAGCAATGGTGAAGTGGCATGCACCAAAGATAGTTACGGAAGTCAGGAGTTTTATGGGTCTGGCAGGCTATTATAGGACGTTTGTGGAAGGATTTTCTATGATAGTTGCTCCGATGACCAAATTATTAAGCAAAAATCAAAAGTTTATCTGAAGTGATAAATGTCAAAAAAGCTTTGAGGAGCTTAAGCACAGATTGATAAGTGGTCCAATTTTGACCTTGACTATGGGAGATGAGGGTTATACAGTTTACAGTGATGCTTCAAGGAAGGGTTTGGGTTATGTGTTGATGCAGGGAGACAAAGTAATAGCTTATTCCTTGCGGCAATTAAAGCCATATGAGTTGAATTATCCGACCCATGATCTGGAATTGGCAGCAGTGATTTCTGCTCTGAAGATTTGGAGACATTATTTGTATGGGGTTCAGAAGAGGATTTTTACGGATCACAAAAGTCTCAAATACTTATTGAGTCAGAAAGAGTTAAATTTAGGATAGAGAAGGTAGTTAGAGTTGCTTAAGGATTATGACCTATTAATTGAATACCATCCAAGAAAGTGGAATGTGGTGGTAGATGCTTTGAGTAGGAAATCCTCCATAGCCTATGTTCAAACAGTTTATTTGCCGTTATTGATAGAGATGGCCAAGCTGAAAATAAGTTTGACATAAGAGGAGTCAGATTGCATTTTGGTAAATTTCAAACTGAGACCAATACTCAGGGAGAAAGTTAAGGAGTTGCAAGCACAAGATGCAGAATTGAATAAACTCTAAGGAGAAATTCAGAATGGTAAGAAATTTGAAGTGGTAGTGAGGGATGATGGACTTATGGTTATAGGCAATAGACTTTGTGTTCCGAATGTCAAGGAGGTAAAGGATGAGATACTTGATGAGGCACATAATGAGCCTTTTGCTATGCACCCAAGTAGCACCAGAATGTACAAAGATTTGAAAGAGTATTTTTGGTGGAAAAGCATGAAAAGGGATGTAGCAAAATATGCAAGTAAGTGTCTAGTATGTCAGCAAGTCCAGGCTGAACAGCGGGCACCTTCAGGCAAGTTAAAGCCATTGTCCATTCCCGAGTGGAAGTGGCAAAGGGTGATTATGGATTTTCTGATGGGTTTGCCTAAGACCAATAGGAAGCATGATACTATATGGGTTATTGTTGATCGTTTGACAAAGTTAGCCCATTTTCTAGCAATTAAATAGACTGATTCTCTGCATATGCTTGCAAAGAAGTACATTGATGAGATAATGAGACTGCATGGGATTCCAGATTCTATAGTTTCTAATAAAGATCCTCGATTTACTTCGAGATTCTGGGGAAGCTTACAAGAGGCTCTTGGAACCAAATTAAATTTTAGCACTGCTTTTCATCCCTAGATAGATGGTCAACCTGAGAGGACCATTCGGATCCTTGAGGGAATGCTCAGGGCATGTGTGATGGATTTCAAAGGAGCTTGGGATGAGCATTTTCCATTGGTCGAATTTGCTTACAATAATTCATACCATTCAAGCATTCAAATGGCTCCTTATGAAGCACTATATGGGAGGAGATGTAGAACTCCTATATGTTGGGATGAAGAAGGAGAAAGGAGATTAATGGGACCAGAGTT
Source organism: Erythroxylum suave (assembly GCA_027563595.1). Taxonomy (NCBI): domain Eukaryota; kingdom Viridiplantae; phylum Streptophyta; class Magnoliopsida; order Malpighiales; family Erythroxylaceae; genus Erythroxylum; species Erythroxylum suave. Next base: position 2,745 of record JAOSBN010007522.1, on the reverse strand, counting down.
ACTTCAAATGACAGTTGACAAGGTCAATTTAATTAAGCAGAGGCTTAAAGCAGCACAAAATAGAATGAAAAGCTATACTGATGCACACCGGAAGGAAATAGAGTATGAAGTGGGTGAGAAAGTTTTCCTTAAGACATCTCCTTGGAAAGGTGTCATGAGGTTTGACAATAAGGGTCAGTTGAGTCCAAGATATGTGAGTCCTTATGAGATTCTTGAAAAAATTGAACCACTAGCCTATAGGTTGGCATTACCACTAGAATTATCACAAATACATGATGTCTTCCATGTTTCCATGTTGAAGAGGTATAGATCAGATCCCTCTCATATCATTTAGCCCATTAAGGTCCAGTTAAGAGATGACTTAACTTATGAGGAGACTCCAGTAGAGATTTTAGATACCAAGGAAAAAGTCCTCAGGAAAAAAGATAGTTCAACTAATCAAAGTCCTGTGGAGAAACCATTCCGTGGAAGAGGCTACGGGCGAGCCCTTGGAAGCTATGAAGGAGAAGTATCCACATCTCTTTGATGACTCAAGTAAGAATTTCAATGAGAAATTTTTTTTAGGGGGGAGAAATGTTGGCGCCAAATTTTTATTATTAATTATTATTTATTTAAGCGTTAATCAAATGAATTATGATGTTTTGATGAATTTAATTTTTGGAGTTTAATTATTAAGTTAATGTTAGTAGCATTTTATTATATGGTTTAGTGGTATTAAAGTAGTAAGAATGTTAGAGGGTAAAATTAGAAGATCACTTAAGGAGGAAAGAACCTAAGCATTAAAGGAAGGGTAAGATGGAAGAAGAAGAGTTATCGTGCAAATAGAAGAAGAAGAAACGAAAATTTAGAGAGGAAGAAGAGAGAATTGTTGTGGGAGAAGAAGAAAAAAAGAGAACGTTGGCTAGGTTTCCATATTTCTTAGTTCTATAGAGCGATTTTGGAGTTGTTCAAGAAGGAAAAAAAAAAGAGGAAGATTAGAGCATACATTTGAGCCAAGAAATTAATTAATTGGCAAAGATTCAAGGTAAGTGTATGATTTCACCTTTGGATTTTTGGAAGGGTCTTGATGCATGATGTTTAAGAAATGCATGGGTTTAAGTATTCTAGGATTAATGTTAGTATATGCATTTTCTTTGTGTTCACAATTGGAAATCATATTGAATTGGTATTTTGGCAATATTGAAGAAAATCAAGAGGACATGCAAGAAGAGCAAGAGGAGAGGCATCTTTGAGCTATTGATAAGCAAGGAAGTTCAAGGTGGTAACATTTTTATAATTGGATAATAAGTCATTAATGTTTCTTTAAAATCAAGAAAATAAATGTTATAAATTGTTTCATAAATGTGCGTACATTGCTCTTCAAATGCTTTGAAAAAGTGTTATGTGCTTGTCATGTGAATGTTGTGTGGAGGAATCATGAAAAGAATGCGAAAATGATTTTATTTTTTTATGTTATGTTTATGAAATCCCTTTTCAAAAAACATGCCATTTGGGCAGCAAGTTTACTAGATATGAAATACATGTTATGTGGGTTTGGTTTGGTTCATTCTGTTGTCAAGTGCATTTTGACTAAAGGCTTCTCCCGCCTGCTCGCAAGTGACATAGAGCTCCTTCAAGGACTCCCTCATGTTTACAACTATGCAAAACCACTATGTGGGATTGCGTTAATTCATTCTGTTCACGACTTCACAAGACCATTTTATGGGAATGTGTTAGCTCGTTCTGTTTATGGACCTCCCAGACCATTTTGATGTGCTTATGTGTTGACAAGTTTATTGAATGCATGATTTGAATTGCTCTTAAAGTGTTTGATGATTTGAGAATTGGGAAATATGTGTTTCATGATGCATGTACATTTTTTCAATGGTTTTTACTTATTATTGGTTATAAGATCGTTACCCACGAGTTTAAAAGCTCACCCCCATTCCTTCCCATCTACAGGTAATAAGCAAGGAATCGAATGATTGAGCATAAGGGCATTACTCCGAATTTTTTCTTATTTTGTAATTTAAATTAGTTTTTGTAAAACAAGGCTTTAGTTACATTTTGAGCAAATCCTATTTTGTATGAATTATGTATTTTTGGATTATGATGTGTGGTGGTTTGAAATGCCCATTAAAGCCTTATAAAACTCTTATCTTTTGATGAAAATGAAATATGACTGTGATTTATTCATGATCCTCAAAGTTTGTATATTTCATTTATTTTCAGCATTCATAAGGGCAAGATTTTGCATTTTAAGTTTTAGGGTAAATCCATATCGATCTAGGTCAAATGAGGCCTAATTGTCTTGTGGGAAGTGGTAGATTATCTTTTCAGCTTGTTGTTTTATGATGTAAAGTATGAAGTTGTTAGAAATGGGGATTGGGAGATATGATCATTTTAAGGGTTAGTGTTTTGTTGGATGCATATAGGACAGCTATAGTGAAAGATGAGAATTTGTCATATGTGATGAACCAAGGGAGTAAGATTTGGGAGTTTAATGAAATCAATTGATAATGGAATGTTAGAGGAGTTCACATTGCATGTATAGAAGTGATTTTGAGAGGATTACGAGCAAAAGTGGTATGGGGTGTTTGAATTTGGAATGGCAAAATTGAAGGTTTCGCCGCGATGAACCAATTTCATCCGCGACAAACTTTTCCAGAAGGGTACTTCTGCCTTTAATTAGTAATTTCACTACGGCGAAGTTTGGAGCTTAGTCGCAGTGAAGTTTTCCTGAGAGGTCCTTAGAACATTTGTTAA
>JAOSBN010007512.1:0-18779 GCA_027563595.1 Erythroxylum suave | reverse complement strand
TATTTTGTTTGTTGTCTTCTTATTCATTATCTGAATAATATTAGTTCATTCACTTTTATCTTTCTAAAATTATAATTTTTTTTATCATCCAAAAGGGGGAGATTGTTAAGTCAAGAGGACTTCACGACGATTAATTTTGATGACAATCAAATAATTATAATGTTAGAAATAAATGAATGTTTTGATAAGTGTGCTAAGTGTGCAAAAGAAATGCAAAACACAGAAGAAGTGAAAATACAGAAGAAGCAGAAAACACAGAAGTAGTGAAAACACAGAAGAAGTGAAAACACAGAATAAGTGGAAAACACAGAAGAAGCAAAAACACAGAAGAAGCGGAAAACACAGAAGAAGTGAAAACACAGAAGAAGTGGAAAACACAGAAGAAGCAGAAACACAGAAGAAGCGGAAAACACAGAAGAAGTGAAAACACAGAAGAAGCGGAAAACACAGAAGAAACAGAAAACACAGAAGAAGCAAAAAACACAGAAGAAGGGGAAACACAGAAAAAGTGAAAACACAGAAGAAGCAGAAAACACAGAAGAAGTAGAAACACAAAAGAAGCAGAAAACACAGAAGAAGGGGAAACACAAAAGATGTGGGAAACACTGAAGAAGTGAAATCACAAAAGAAGAGCATAACACAGAAGAAATGGAAACACAGAAGAAGTAAAAACACAAAATAAGTGAAAACACAAAAGAAGCAGAAAACACAAAAGAAGAGGAAAACATAGATGATACAAAGAAGAAGATACGCTAGTACATTGGACAGTTAGTTTATTGGAGTTAGTTACATAACTCAACTAGATAATAGTTATCAAGATTCAGGAAGCATTTATCAAGAATTAAGAAACAGTTGGAGACTTAAGCTATAAATACTAGCCGTAGTCGAAGATTAGACAATCTTACAACCTTTGAGAGAAATCATTGATCTTTGAGCTTTCAAGTGTTTACTTAGAAAAGAAAAATTCTGAAGTGCGTTACTAAGAGAGCTAACCCTACTGTAACAAAAGCTCACAATATCTTTCTAGTGAGAGAAAGAAAAGTCTAAGAGCCTAGAGAGGACTAAGTTAGCAGAAAGAATACTTTGTGAAAGAGACCTGAAGAGGCTCTGGAAGGGAAGAAAGAATACTTGTAATTTGTCGAAGTATAGTGAAATACTCATACGAACTCTGAGGATTAGACATAACCCATGGTTTGAGGTGAACCATTATAAAAATCACAGCGTCTATCTTCTATCCTTTTCCTTTAGATTATTTTTTGTTAAACAAGTATACAGAAGTTATTTGCGATTTAACTTCGTAACAATTTTTGTATAACTTTTGTGATATTCTTTTAACAAGTTACAGAAGTTCTTAACAAGATTTTGTATTCACGAAAAGGATTCATAATTCAACCCCCTTTCTTGTGTATCTTGTTTATTGTACGAAAATTCTATATTAACGTGTGATTTACTTCATTTCTTTCAACTAGCCATTACTTGACTTGCATGCTTAGTCGACTTGATGGATTTAATTTTGAATAACTTCGATGTTATCTTTGCCAAAAATCTTCCAGTGATCATGTGGCTAATATACGACCTTCATAATAAGTAGGATCTTTTCACCTTAAGTTTATAAAGAAGGTTCCTACAAGAAGGAAAGAAATTATTCCAAGATTTTATTTTCTTTTAAGAATTATACCGTTGTATATATATAAGGAAATAAATGCAATTTGAATTTTGAAATATTATAAGGTTATCATCGAAATCTTTAAATATGAACATGGAGCTAACAATCCCCCCCTCCCCACCCCTTTTTGTTGATTAGAAGCAATAATATATATACTTTTAAAAATTCAAAAAGATAATGGATGACTTCAAAAGATACCTAAGTCTTTTATATGTTCAAACATAATTAGAAAAAGCCTACCTGTTAAGAAAGAAGCCTATTAATTATGTATCACAAAATTTCACAGTAGAATCAATCATAGATATAATTAAGGTAGCATCAAGAAATCATATCATATATATTAAAAAAAAAGTCCCAATAAGCTCTCCCCCTTTGTCATTATCAAAATAAAAAAAATAAAGAAATGGGGAGGAATTGAAATAAAACAGAGTATAAATAAAGAAGATCGATTGTCACAGTCAGGAGGAATTTCTCCTCATATGAATTTGCAAATCTAGGATTTGGTTTTGGCTGCTGTCAATTAGTTAGTTATAGCGAATCTCCCTTAGTGATTGAAGAAATTGACCATTCATGCTATTTTCGTTCTTGGGGGGAACAGAAGCCTATCGCTCTAGAGTAGGACTTGCAATTTCTAGTATCCTTTCAGACCTCTACTCTGAGGTAGGACCCAAAAGGCCAGCTACTCTTTCAATTTTTTTCTCTACCTAAATATTTCCCTTGAACTTATACTAAACTGACATGGAATAGAGGAATGAAACTTTCTAGCCTCATACCACATTGCATTTTCAAACGGAATGTCCTAATAGGCAAAGATATTGGTCAACAACATTCTATAAGTTAGACCTCCAGTAACGTTCTTATGGCTTTCCTTGTCTACCATGAACTTAAGGATCATTGTTGGGAGATTCATTTTGTTTTCCTTCAATAGATTGTATACCACATACGTATCTAGGAGACTAAATCTTTCTACTAAGCTACTTTGTAGAAAAATTGAGGTAGCTGATATCAATGCAAGGCACCTAGGCAGTAGATCCAAATTTCTAAGACTTCTTATGCAATTAAGATTTCATAAAATAATTTAAACCAAAGTTCGTTATACCACAGAAATCCCTCACTTATGTTAATAAAATTTTTAAGATTATTAATAATTAGTCAAAATATCTCTCTAATTAAAATCCTAACTGTATAAAAAAAATCAAAACTAAAGGAAAAATATGAAACTAAATGAAACATGATTGAATCCTTTTTAACCTTCATGGAGTCCACTTTAGATTGATGGAAATTCAATTAAGTATCCTTGATTACTCTTTATTCTTTCTACCATTCTAGGTCATTTAATTGTGCCCCTTAAGCTTCCTCTTTGCTTTCCCTTTTAGCTTTCCCTTTTATGGTTTGAAAATTAGGTTTCTAGTTGGTACACAGATGTGTACATAGGCATCTTCATAGACATATTCTTTAAAATCCATAAGATCTTTGAATCTGGAGAAAACATGAGCTTACAATATGAAAATGGACAATTACACGTTTGTGTTAATGCCTAACACGAGCATGTTTAAGACTATATAACTCTCTAAAACTTTAAAATAACTTGTCTTATGTAAAAGATAACCATGTTGAAGTACATGAGCAAGTATATGCGTGTGTTAATACCTCTTTACCTTTTTTGCAGCTTTATAACTTCATTAATACCTCTGTACCTTTATCAATTAATCGAGCTCTCTTTCTAATTAAAACTCTATTGCATTAATTGATTTATGAATTTTATCATTAGGTTTAATCCTAATCTAGAAGATTTGTGTTGACCTATATCTAGCTTTGCATGTAATGTTGACCTATATCTAGCTTTGCATGTAACTCCTGTTGGGCATCATTTTCTAGAACCTAACCTCTGTCTTTCCTTGCGCTTGTGTTATGACGTCATCACAGACGATGCGTCTTTACCTTGTTTCTGTCTTTCCTTGTGTTTGCCTTTCCTTGCGTCTGTCTTTCTTTGCGTCTATGTTATGACATCATCCTAGACGATTCCTTGCATCTGTGTTTTCCCTTGCATCTATGTTATGACATCATCACAGATGATTCCTTGCGCCTGTGTTTTCCTTGCTTCTATGTTTTCCTATCATCTGTGTTTTGGTGACGTCATCACAGATGATTCCTTGCATCTATGTATTCCTTGCTTCTATGTTTTCCTATCGTCTGTGTTTTGGTGACGTCATCACAGAAGATTCCTTAAGAAAAATTTAGGGGTCATCTGTGATGATTTAGGGGTCGTCTGTGATGACATCATAACAGACGATTCCTTACGTCTGTGTTTTCCTTGCTTCTATATTTTCCTATCGTCTGTGTTTTAGTGACATCATCATAGACAATTCGTTGTGTCTGTGTATTCCTTGCTTCTATGTTTTCCTATCATCATCACAGACGATTCCCTGCATCTATGTTTTCTTTTTAAGGACCCTAACTTCTAGTCCGAAGGTCCAAAAATTTCATGCTATATATCCTCCTAAACTTGACATAATAATTTAACTCCAAATAAAATAATCCCTTAAGGACCTAATAATTTATTTAAATCATGCTTATTCATAAAAAAAAATTTAGGGGGCCAACAACTCCTTTAAATTATATAAGATCTATTCATAAAAGAGATATCTCAATCTTAATTACACAAAATCAAACATGAATTAATACATGAATATTAATAATTCAAAAACAACAAATAACACGTAATTGAATCTAAAGAATAAATTAAATTAAGATAAAATTATAGCAAGATCTATATTGAGGTTTATCTTCTCCAGATACTATAAAGAATTTAGTTCCTAATCATCAAACATAAAATCAAAACTAAAGAAAAATAGAAAATAAAAGGAAATATGATAAAAATCCCTTTCAATCTTCAAAAAATTCACTTTAATTTGATGGAAATTCATTAAAAATCCAAAGGGGTCTTCTTGCTTGTTCTTCATTCTTTATAGTTTCTTAAGGCTTACAATTATGTCTCCCGAGCTTCCTTCCTTCTTACATTCCCTTTTGATGTGATCTCTTATAATTCAAAAATTAGGTTTTTGGGTGGTACAAAGGTATGTATACGAATGTGGTCATGGCTGTTTAGTTAAAAAATCATGAGATACTCAAATCTATTGTAAACACAGGCTTAAAATAAGAACAAAGGAAAGTACACAGGCATGTTCATCTCTGACATGGGTGTGTTTATGGATGTGTAACTCTTTAGAACTTTAAAATGACCTGTCTTACGTGAAACATGACCAACTTACAGTATAGAGGCTCGTACTTCTTCAACATAGGCATGTTCATGATCGTGTTACTCTTTAAAACTATAAACCAACTTGTATTACATGAAATATGGCCATATTGAAGTACATGGGCATGTTAATGCCTATGTACTTTTCCTATAGCTTCATAACTTGGTTTAAATAGCTTTAAATTGCCCCCAAACTTGTCCAAATTTCTTGCTTTTTGTTCCAAATAACTGAACTATAGTCTAAAAATAAATTATGAATGGTTTAAATACCAAAAAATAAAAATACTTAAATAAATAAGAAAAATGCACTAAATATAAAACTAAAAATATGAACAATTAAACCTTTATTAAGTTCCTTCAAACTTAAGTGTTTGCTTGTGTCATAGTACATTATCATAAATTACATATCGGAACACCCTGTGGATATTCTAGTATATAATCTATAATAATGAGGTGTTAACTATCTCACCTTCACATTATAACATGGTAACATATCCAACAAGTCATGGCTCAACTATTGTATATAAAAGTCACCCAAAATTTAAAAATAAAAATCCAAACTGTATTCCTCATTTCATTTCATAAATCTGAACGTATTTACATTGTGGCTTTTAAACACCCATATATGTACATCATCATATCCTAATACAAAATATGTGACATGAAAGAGGAAATTACATAAAAAGTCTATCTAAACTTTCCAATCCCAGCTGATCGACCTTTGGGCCATTTTTTCTTCTTCCCAAAAGTACAAGACTATACTTTTTGTAGTGTCTCTTAGTAGGTAAAGTCCTCTCTTGATCCTGAAATGTCAACGTGCAATTTTGGGTGAGTTTTGCAAACTCAATGAGGTAACCATCATCGATGGTTCACTCAATGTATGCAACACATCAATATATGCAACATATAATTCACATCTTTGCATTTTTCTATAGAGCATCACATATCATGTTTAGAATGATCATATAAGATATTTCATTCATACAAGATACACATTTCAATTATAAATGGAATGCACATGAGACTCACTTTCATTTATTATTTTCGTTATGATCAAGTGCCTTTTTATCTAGCCCATATCCCTTAGTGGATACCGGGCTATATCAGATGATGTCCCATAACCCTTAGTGGATACTGGGTACATTCACAGCTGAGCCTGAGGCTCTTATCATTGTCTGAGCTTTAAGCTCTTTATATCGGCGACTTCCGTCACAACTGCCTTTATGTTTCATGCGTTCAAGTATTGGAATGCTTCAAATTCTCTTATTTTTAATCAATCATATTCGCAATGATCTTTGGACCTTGGTCTGGCATTCAGAGATCACATTCAGAATCACTTATTTGCTCATGTCCACATATAAGTAGCACTTCAATATTGCATTCATGCATCACAAGTCTCGGACTTTCAGTGTTCGAAATTCAGCAAGCAAATCATGTTCATAGATAATTCAAATCAGAAATTAAGTAAACAAATAATTAAGTGAGACCATCTAGGTTACTCACAGGTTGCTCCTGAAGCTATTGCCTCGAAGTTCCGGCAACATCTGGATGTTAACATTCCAACTGCTCCTCTATATCAAGCAATATACACATATTACACTTTTACACAATTATAAGTGTTTGTTAATGCACATGTACGTATATGAAATATGCACAATGCATGTTCATGACAATCCCGGGTATTGCTCTATTATTCTCGTCACGTAAACATTCATATTTCCTAACTCACATAAGTATCATTTATACTTATGGTTTATACCTCAATAAAACCATTAAAATTGAAATTCATAACTCATTTCCTCAATTCATATTTTTCTTAAGACATACTTTTGGGTCTACAGTTCATGATCAATCAGACCATGAAAATGAAATAATTTGGCCATAATTCCTTCTAGAAAGTTCTTCTCATATCTGTTAAGTTTATAATGACTCCATCATTCAATTCGGTTCAGTACTCTGAAAGTTATACTCCAAACAATTTCGTACTATTCTTATACTGAAACAGTGCCCTCTACTCAAATTACACCCAAACATTGAAATTTTTAGAGACAAAAATAAAATTCTATTTCTTCAAAAAATTTGTAACCCTATGTCTCTAGTTTACTCTAAATGAAAAATAATTCCATTTGTGTACATATGGATCAAGATATTGTCAAAATACCGAAGTGTGTTCAGTGAAAATACCCCAATTATGAAATTCCAGAACTCCTCATCAATTTCAACTCAAATTTGTCACTCAATCTCTCCCAATTGATTTTATATGGTTATAATTTGGTGGAGATGTAAAAAACGTGTTTTGAATCAGCTCGTTCAAATCCTAGGTCATTTGAAGGTTAGGAGAAAAAGATATGGACAAAAGATCAAAGGATGTTCGAAACAACTCCTTTATTTTTCAAAGCTTCGGAGTCGCCATTGTGATCATTAAGCAAAGTGTCAGTCATGTCTCAGTTGATTGCGACTTCCCTCATGCTTTAAGAAAGTTAAGATTGTGATGCATGATCATGATCTGTGTGTTTTCTTCCCTCTTTTTCTTTCGAATTGCAGCTCTTCCTCTCTTCTTCTTCTTCTTCTTTTCTTTGGCTAAAGGCAACATCTCTAACTCATATCAACCCCAATTTTTTAAAGCTTCATTGTTGGCCCCGAATTATTTTTACTTTAGTAAGCATGATTTGAATAAATTTTGCGGTATTGTTAGATAAATCATTTTAATTGGAGTTAATTATTATGTCAAGTTTAGGAGGATGTAATCCATGGATTGATGGAATTAAAGTGTTGAAGTTGTAAGATGCAAAAGGGTATTTTTGGAAGATTACTTAATGATAGAAGCACTAAGGCATTAAAGGAAGGGTAAGGTAGACTTTTCTCACCCATTAAGGGTAGAATGGGAAGAGGAAAAGATTGTCTTGTAAATAAGAAGGCTAAAAACGTGAATGAAGAAAGGAAGGAGAGAAAATCAAAAAGTAAAGGAGAGAGAAAGAGGAAGAGAGGTTTCGACAAAGTTAGAAAGAAGAGAGCTTTGAATTAGGTCACGAATTTTCTTAGTCTTAAAGAGAGAATTAGAGGTTACTTAAGGAAGGAAAAAGAAAGAGGAAGGGAAGAGCTTTCTTTAGAGCCAAGTATCTCACTAGTTGGTGAAGATTCAAGGTAAGTCGATTTTTTATCTCTTGGAGTTTCAAAGGATTTTTGGTTCAAAGAGCGTGGGGAATGTATGATTTAAGTATCCTAGGGTCAATTTGATACTTTTAGTTCTATGGGTTTTCAAATTGGAATTTCTATTGAATGATAACTTGGTTTGTTATAAGAAACCAAGCAAGCTCGATCCAAGGAGAAGAGGAAAACAACAGTGAACCTTTTTGTCAAGCGTCTTAGGTGGGTAAAATATTTATGGTTGTTGTGTAATTGGGTAAATTCTTGCCTATGTGTGTGTATGTGTTTTGCATGAAATTGTTATGATTGTTTGAAATTGAAATAATTGTGCATATTTGAAATTGCATGATGCTTTGTGATCATGTTATACCTTGAAAAAGGTTATAACAATTGAAATTGAATGAAAAGAAGAAAAAGCAAGAAATATAAGAAAATTGATAAAATGAAAGAAGCACAAGAGTCCAAATTGTGATTGACTAAATTGAGCATGAGAATATGAAATTGCATGGAAATGAATATTTGCTTTTGTTTGGGCGAGAGTGGAACCGTTTCGTAGTCATATGCATGCCGACGTAAAGCCTTCTCCCGGCTGCCAGCTTGTGGCTTATGAGATCCAAAAATGGGCTCGTTTTGTTCACGGAGTAAACTTCGTTTTCTCTGTTTTGTTCACAGAACCCTTGAGTCAATTGTTTGTGCATTTGCATTGTAGCATGATAAGTTTGATGAAGTTGAGTATTATGCTTGATATGTTCCCTGTGATGATGTATTGAGATTTGAGTTATGAACGTATTTATGTATATATATATAATGGCTAAAAGTATTTTAGCCACTGAACTGCGTAGCTCAACTCCCAATGTTCCCTCCTCAGGTGCAAATCAAGAAGATCAGTGATCCTTGTATGGCAGTTGGACTCCTAGATAGATATAAATCTTTGTATTAAGTTAGTGATTTTGGATAGCTTTATAAGCATACCATCATGAGCATCTTATGTATTTTGTTTTAATTTAACAAGTTTATTAGCATGTATCAAAATCTGACTATGACTAAAAATGAGAAAGTGAAATTGAGTTTCTTTCCATGTCTGATTTTATTGTTATTTTAAAGATTTGGGAAAATAAATTATATACGTGCATAATCTTATTTGTGGAATTGCCAAGGGGTGTTAGTCTTAGAGAAGCATATTAGAATTAGAGAGATCGATTGGAGAGATCACTTTTGAATTCAAGGAAAATATAGAGGAAGAGTACCGTCTATGCTGACGCCATCCATAGACGCAAAGGAAAAACACAGACGAAAGGAATCGTCTGTGATGACGTCATATCCAGATGCAATGAAAGACATACGTGAGAAACATAGATGCAAGGAAAAACACAGACGAAAGGAATCGTCTGTGATGACGTCATATACAGATGCAATGAAAGACATACGTAAGAAACATAGATGCAAGGAACACAGACGACACATTAGAACATAGACGACCCGTCAGAACACAGACGCAAAGAAAGATAGATGCAAGGAATCATCTATGTTATTCATAAGGAAAGACATATGATAAAACACAGACAATAGGGGAGTCAAATCCAGATGATAAAAGTCAAAGATAGACGATAAAACACAGACGAAAGATAGACGGTAGACGAAAGACAGACTATAGAGATGATAAGTAGAACTCAGAAGAAGATGTTAAGAAGTTATGGTAATTGACCCAAAGCATGTACACATGCAAATTGTGGACTCACCAATGCTATCCTTGACATATTTGGGCTCGAATGGAGATGAGCCTAAAAAGGGGTTAGTTATGAATTCAAGTGGTTATGTGCAAAATGATTGGATCTCCGAAATGAGATGCAATCGTCGAGCTCCTGAAACGGGGTCCAACATCCATTAACTCAAAATAATCATACAAAAATAAAATCCTAAAATTAAAACACAGACATCAAAGTAGAAAATTCATTCACGCATCTCATTCACATTTTTGTACATTTCTTCTTTCATTTTTCTGCATTTTCATCTTTTTGCATTCTTTTCATTTCTTCTTCAAATTTTCATTTTATTCAATATTTCTCATCTCCATACACTTATTTCTAAACTATAAATTCATTCATAAGTACTCATTTCAATGGTACCTTATCATATATTGATCATTAAAACCAAAAATTCAACAAATATTTATCTTCATACTATATTCATAGTGAACATGAAAAATGTCTATTTTTCTTATGATTATGAAATGTCAATAAATTACCATTTTTTTCATAATTCGAAAACTCTAAAGTTTTAACAAAATACTTACTTGATAAAACCCGAAAATCTTCAAAAACTCCAAGAAGCCCTAATTCCTCATGCAACCACGTACATCATCTTAAAGGAGGTTTAGGTCAGGATTTTCTTAAGGCAAAAGAAATAGGTAACAAGGTAGGACTAGCAAAATGTAGATAAAAGCAAGGTGTAACATTAGTGAGAAAACCGTGAAGAGGATGAAGCTTAGAGAAGAAAGCCATGAAGAAGGAAATAAGACATGACAAAAGAATGACTTGGTCTTCCAATGATAGAAGAATGACCTGGTCATTGAAAAGTGTAATTGTTTAATGAAAGTAGAACTAGACAAGTGACACTTGTCACTTATCTAACTTCTAAGGCTTTAACTAAGTTCTTAATGAACTAGTCTCATAGTTCCCATCTCTTTATTCTTATTATCTCTAAAATTCTTAATAACATCTTCTCACGAATTTTAAAGTCATCTATAAAATTATTCAATATCATTAATTCTTATTTCTATTTCCATTTATCAATTTTACTTGCTAAGTGGCATTTGTTTTCCTAATTCAATAATATCCAATAATTTTGGAAATTTTTTTTCTTAAATTCACCAAAAATTCTAAATTACTAAATACATTCTCCAAATAAGTCTTTAATACAAATAAATAATAATTCTCAATAAAATCACATTCCACATATATATAAATTAATTATATCCAGAATGTCAATGAATGCATATACAATCATTTTCATGTGCAAAAATACCTATGTTCAAATGTATGTATATGCAATATTATGCATGAACAGGAAATGTATTTTCTAATATCTCATATTTACTATTTTAGCTTTAACATAGGTAACGAGATGTTAAAACTCTCCCCTCCTTAAAAGAAATTTTGTACTCGAAATTCTCACTTGATTGTTCAAACAGGTGGGGATATTGCCTCCTCATATGCTCCTCCATTTCCCAAGTTGCTTCCTTAGTTGATTGATTCCTCTAGTGGACTTTCATCAATGGAATGATTATGTTCCTCAACTTCTTGATCTGAGATCCCACTATCTTGATCGGCTCCTCAACATAGTTTAAATTATTAGCAACCTCAATCTCTTAAGTCGGTATCACATGTACCGGATCTGATCGGTATCTTGGGAGCATACTTATATGAAACAAATTATGTAATTGAGACATCTCATTTGGTAAAGCTAACTTATATGCTAAAGGTTCTATCCTCTCAATAATCTCATAAGGAGCAATGTACCTAGGGCTTAACTTGCCCTTTTTACTAAATCTCATTGCTCCTCTCCATGGTGACACTCACAGGAACACTTTGTCTCCTGCACTATATTGCATATCCGGTTGATGTTGATCCATATAACTCTTCTATCTATCTTGTCGACAGTATCCTGAATCAATTCTGGGCCTTCAACTATTCTTAAGCCCTCTTTATCCCAATAGAAAGGTGATCGACACTTTCTTCCATACATGCCTCGTATGGTGCCATTTTGATACTACTACGATAATGGTTGTTGTATGTAAACTCAATTAAATCCATGAGTTGATCCCAAGCTCCTTGAAACTCCAATACAAAACCTTTAAACATATCCTCAACAATCTTGATTTTCCTCTCACTCTGTCCATCTTCTTGAGGATGAAATGTCGTACTGAAGTTCAACTTTGTGCCCATAGCCGATTGTAAACTTTTTTAGAATCTCAAAGTGAATCTAGGATCCCTATCCGATACAATGGACACTAGAACCCCATGCAATCTAGCCACTTCATTCATATATCTTTGGGCCAACTAATCTAGTGAGTTATTCTCTCTCACAGGTAAGAAATGGGCCGACTTAGTCAATTGGTCTACTATAACCCATATGACATCATTCTGCCTCGGAGTTTTAGGCAACCCCATAATAAAATCTACGGTAATTCATTCCTATTTCAACTCTGGAATAGGTAACGAATGTAGCTTTCCTATTGGAGCCTGATGCTTAGCCTTAACTTGTTAGCATGTCATACACTTAGAAACATACTCTGCCAATTGCTTCATCATTTCGAGCCATCAAAAATACTACTTCAATGTGTTATACATCTTGATAGTACCAGGATGAATAACATAGGTGGCCATATGAGCTTCCTCTAGAATTTCAACCACAATGTCTCATCTCTCAACTCAAACTTAGAATCCGAATTCATCTTCACTTTTTCTATAAGCTTCACCATATTAGGATCTTTCCTCTAGACTTTTTTGATTCTATCATGCAACATCATCCTTAAATTTAGTGTGGCTATCAGTGCTTTATTATGCTCTAGATTCAACTCCACATTCAAAACTCTCAAATAAATCAGGTTTGATAACCTTGATAACTGAATTTGACCGGCACTGGTATTAGACTTCCTGCTCAGAGCATCAACCGCCACATTAGCTTTCTGCGGGTGGTACTCAATCATACAGTTATAGTCCTTCAATAACTCTATCCATCTCCTCTATCGTATGTTCAACTCTTTCTAGCTCAACAAATATTTCAAGCTCTTGTGATCAATGTAAATCTGAAATGTCTCTCCATATAGATAATGTCTCCATATCTTTAGAGCAAAGACAATTGTAGTAAGCTCTAAATCATATGCCGGATAGTTAATCTCATGAGACATTAATTGTCTTGTTGCATAGGTGATCACCTTGCCATACTGTATCAATACACATCCCAATCCTTGAAGCGAAACATCACTATATACCACATATCCTCCGGTCACCGATGGAATAGTCAGCACTAGTGCCGTAGTCATTCTATGTTTTACCTCCCCAAAGCTCTTTTGACATTTCTCATTCCATCTGAATAATACATTCTTCCTCAGAAGTTTTGTCAGAGGGGCTGAGATCAAAGAAAACCCCTCGACAAACCTTCGGTAATAACCGGCTAATCCTAAGAAGCTTCAAATTTTTGATACATTTCTTAGAACTTCCCAATTCATCATTACCTCTATCTTCTTTAGATCTACCTGCATGCCTTGTCCAGTCACTATATGTCCTAAAAACACTACTTGATCTAGCCAAAATTCACACTTACTGAATTTGGCAGACAACTGTTTCTTGCTCATAATCTGCAGTACTACCCTCAAATGTCTGGTATGTTCTTCTTTATTCTTTAAATACACCAAAATATCATCGATAAACACTATCATAAAGCAGTCCAGGTAGGCTGAAACACCTTATTCATCAAGGTCATAAATATTGCTAGGGCATTAGTTAACCTAAATGGCATTACCAAAAACTTGAGGCGCCTATACCTACTCCTGAATGTACTTTTAGGTACATCAACCTCTGCTATCTTCAACTGATAATACCCCAATCTCAAATCCAGCTCAGTAAAAACCTGAGCTCCCTGCAACTGATCAAGCAAATCATCAATTCTAGGCAATGGGTACTTGTTTTTCACTGTCACTTGATTTAGTTGCCTATAGTCGATGCATAACCTCAAAGTCCCATCCTTCTTCTTTACAAGAAAAACTGGAGCTCCCCAAGGTGAAACACTAGGTCTCATGAATTTCCAGCAACTCCTACATTTAAGCTTTCAACTCCTTTAGTTCCTTAATTTCCATCCTATATGGAGGAAGGGATATATGAGCAGCACCTGGAACTAAGTTAATTGCAAACTCCGTTTCTTGATCTGGAGGCAAACTAGATAACTCGACAAGAAACACATCCTGGAATTCCCTAACTATAGGAATATCCTACACATTTTGCTCAACTCAAGTATCGATGATGTGGGCCAGATATGCCTCACATCCACCTTGCATCATCCTCAATGCACTCATAAATGATATTAACATAGCTAGCATTGCTTGACTAATTTCTCTGAAAACTGCTCTTGGTTGATTAAGACATTCTAGTGCTACCTCCTTGGTATAGCAATTCATGATAGCCCTATGAGCAGTAAACCAATCCATGCCTAAGATAATATCTATCTCTCTCAACTGTAGTGTAATCAAGTCTACCTCCAATTCTGTTTGATTAATCTAAATCAAGCATTTCCTGCAGACTTCTCCTGTAACCATAGTACTACCTATCAGTGTACTCACCTCTAATCTATACTGTAATAGCTCTCCATCATAATGCAACCTAGATATCAGATATGGTGTGATAAAGGAATGTGTGGATCCTAGATTTAGCAATGTAAATGCTTCATGATCATAAATAAGTAATGCACCTACATCAAGATCTGAAGAGTCTTGTGCCTCCTGTCTAGTCATGGCATAGACTCATGCCTAAGACTTTGGTCGACTGCTCCACACCTTAGTCCTGATAGAAGGACTCCCAGAGCTCACTCTGCCTATCACAACTTTTCTGTCTAGACCCACTATCTTAGCTCTGCTAAATGGTAGCTTCACTTACTGATCCCCCTCTCATACCAGACTGAGCTCTAGTAACTACAGGGCAATCTCTAATTATGTGCTTTAGAGAGCCACATCAAAAACATGCTCTTAATAAGGCCCAACACTCACCATTGTGCTTTTTCTCATATTTCTCACAAAGGGGTAATTGACTCTATGCTGTATCCCTTCCATTGCTAGATTGTATAAGACCTCCCCTCTATCTAAATCCCAACTGTCTTGATCCAGCTGATGGTTTGAAAGTTCGGTTCTGGCGCTTCTTGAATCTTCTACCAGAACCACTTTGAATCTCACTAGACCTCTTCAATCTGGACCCTTGCCCTGACTCTACTTGTCCCTCTTTTAGTAGTTGCTCAATTCTAATTGAGGCAACCCTCAACTTAGTAAAACTGCTCAGCTAGTGATTGCTAACCTTGTTCTAATCTCCATTTTCAACCTATTTTCAAATCTCCTACACTTGTCTTCTTCTGTAGGAATTGAGGTAGTAGCATACCCTACCAACTCAATGAATCGAATCTCATATTCTGCCACTAACATCATACCGTGCTTCAAACCCAGAAACTCTTCCATCTTCTATCCAAGTAGATCTTGGGCATGTAGTTCTCCTTGAAGATCCTCAGGAAGTCTTACTGAAGTAAATCACGTATAATATGTAAAATACACAAGAAGGGGGGTTGAATTGTGTTAAATCGTCTAAGATAATAATCTTTAAAATCATCTTGATTTTCTTGAAAAATTCAGACGATTACAAAATAATGCACTTAATTCGATTGAGTAATGTAACAGTAGAAATAGTATCTATTCTTCTAACAATAAGAAATTAAGAGATAAGGGTTAGAGAATGTGAAACCACGATTTATACTGGTTCACCCTTAACCTTTCGGCTACATCCAGTCCTCAAAGTTTATCTAAGATTTCACTATCTCCATCAACTTTACAATTATTGTTTCTACACTGAAGTAAATCACACGTCAATAAGATACTTGTATACGATAAGCTAGATACATAAAAAGGGGGGTTGAATGGTGTATCCTTTTCGTAAATACAAATAATGAGAACTTCTTGAACTTGTTAAAAGATTATCGTAAAGTTTATATGAAACTTGTGATTGAATCAAATCACAAATTACTTATATAGTCACGTTTAACAATAAAAGACAAACTGAAGTAAAGAGCTAAGAGTATAGACGCTGCGATTTTATACTGGTTCACCCCAAACCGTGGGCTACACCGAGTCCTCAGAGTTCGTCTGAGTGTTTCACTATACCTCACAAAGATACAAGTATTCTTTCTTTTCTAGAGCCTCTTCAGGTCTCTCTCACAAAGTATTCTTTTTTCTGACTTAGCCTCTTCAGGCTCTCAATCACAAAGTATTCTTTCAATGACTTAGCCTCTTCAGGCTCTCAATATTTTCTCTCTCTAACTAGAAAGATGTTGTAAGCTTTGTTACAGTAAAATAGCTCGCAAATAATCTCACTACTGATTTTTGTAAGTAAGCACTAGTATGCTCAAAGATCAAAAAGCTTTCTTCAGATAGTTGTCTAATTCGTCAGACTTGTCTCGCTTTTTCTCACTTTTTCTAACTTGATATTCTTCGACTTCGACTGATATTTATAGTCACGATCTGTATCTGTTTCTTTTGAATCTTGACAACTGTTTCTTGAATCTTGACAACTGTTAGTTAGTTGAGTTCTGTAACTAACTTCAACTAAGTAACCGTCCATATTTTGACGTAACTTCTTTTGAGTATCGTCTTTGTCTTGTACTTTACGCTTCGAATTTGTTTTGAACTTTTTCTGGTTTGCATTTTATCTGTGCACTTCGTCTGGTTTGCGTTTCTTCTAGTTTGCATTTTGTCTGTGCACTTCCTCTGGTTTGCATTTCGCCTGTTCATTTCGTCTGTCTTTCATTCTTTCACTTTTGCACACTTAACACACTTGTTAAAACATTCATTTGTTTCTAACATTATTTTTATTAGTTTATCCTCAAAATTAAGACATCGTAAAGTCTACCTGACTTAACAATCTCCCCCTTTTTGATGATAACAAATAATCATAATTTTAGAAAATTCAAAGTGAATGAATTCTAATTTTGTTCATATGATGATTACAGAATTAACATATAAATAGGAAAATAACAAACGATGAATGAAAAAATCATAAGCAAACAAAAATACACAAAGATACACAAAGAAAAAATACACAGATCTTTTCTCTATCTTCCTTCTCTTTTTTTCTTCTTTTCTTCTTCTCATTTTTCTTTTCTCTTTTCTCCCCCAAAATTCAATCTTTTCTCCCCCTTATTTTAATATTTTCTCCCCCTTATTTATTAGCAATAAAAAATTTTCCTCAGATGCTTCATTATTTCAGAGAACATTCGTTGCATGTCAGTTATGATCACATTGAGGTCCTACTCTATGGTTACCCGAAGGTAGGCCACTTCCTCATGTAGATCGCCAACAGAATCTTGTAAATTATCAACCTTGTCATGAATTTCTTCAATTTCCTTCATCAAGGTCTCTTGATTCCACTGCTATGACTGACTTCCTTCTTCCATTTCAATAGTAGTATCTTGTGGTGCACTTAATGGAAAGAAGTGTGTAGCAACGACTGTTTCTGAGGGTAAAACATCTAATTCTATAATTTGCTTTCTCCACAGTGGTTGTAAGCTTCCTTTCAGAACTTATCAGTCCCATTCTACAAATCGTTCCAGCATTAATAATGCTTTTAATATTCATCTTTGTTCTGTTCCCTCTATCAAGGAGTATTCCAGAATCTTTTAAGATTCTTGTCAACAGTATGCCATATGAAAAAACATTCGAATCCTTCTTAATCTTCATCATATACTTCAAAATCAGATGCGGAAGGTTTACTGCCTGATGATAGAGTAGATAAAATAAACATTGCTCATCTACTAACGACACAACATTCTTAGATCCTACCCTCGGTAGAATGCAGTGTAGAAGTAGCGAGTGTAGAACCCTAGCTTTCGGAACAACATTCGATGCCTTCTTGTACTTTGGGTTGCTACTCCCATAGAGTTGTCGATTAATCGCAGCCTTCTCAGCATGGATTTCATCCATCCATCTAGTGTTGTGAGTCAGTTCTGCTCCAGTACATGAACATCCACACACTCTCCCGAGTAGCTCTATTGTTACGATAACTGACAATCTGTCCACCGTCGATACTACAGTATCGTCTACAATCTTCGCATTCTTCCAAAACTCATACACTTCATTCAGATAAACTAGTTCTTGAACCTGAAAGAAGCCTTTCCATCCAGTAGCAACAACTTCTGGTTCTATGTCCATCTGATTCCTCTTCAAGGATTGAAAATCCACAAGTCTTCCATAAATCATAGCTTGCTCCATTGTACTTCTTTAATAGGTAGAGGTTTCTCAAGAGATGAAATTACTATCCGATGTCGAGAATGAGAGACAAGGGGTTTCGTATCAAAAGCAGAGTTTTAAGAAATCTTTTTCCAGAGGATTTCAAGAGTATTCTAGAGGCTATTGATATTCTAAGAATGAGAGACAAGGGGTTTCGTATCAAAAGCAGAGTTTTAAGAAATCTTTTTCCAGAGGATTTCAAGAGTATTCTAGAGGCTATTGATATTCTAAGCTCTCTAAGACGGTTTTCTTTTCGTTTTCCCTCCAAAATAATTATCGTATGTAACTTGTAGTTACCATCTTTTGAAAACTTAAGACTTTTTATCTTCCTCTTATAAAGTTCGTCTAGATTATGACGTGTCAGATGTTTGATCATGCAGCACAACCATATTGAGATTTCGTCTGATTTCCTTAAATCTTTCCTCACACAGAGTGTTGGTAAAAATATTCGCCCACTGATGATTTGTTTCCACAAACTAAAGACTAACAGCTCCCTTCTGTACATAGTCTCGTAAGAAATGATGTCTGACTTTTATATGTTTAATCCTTGAGTGTTGTATTGGATTCTTTGATAGATTGATAGCACTTGTGTTATCACAGAAGATTGGGATCTGATCTTCTTTTATTGAATAATCTTCTAGTTGATATTTGATCCATAAAGTCTGTGAGCA
>JAOSBN010007501.1:0-18780 GCA_027563595.1 Erythroxylum suave | reverse complement strand
TAGGATAAGATCGTGATCTTAGCTAGTAGAGTTCTACTAGGATTAGTCATCTAGAGGAGCCTATAAATAGCTCATTAACGGTAACAGTTATTGACATTCAATCATTGAGAGAGCACAACGAGAGAAATCACTCAGAGGAGAGAGCTTTGAGAGAGTTGAGAGCTTTTGGGGAGTTCCCATTGTAAGGACTTCGAGTAGGGAGTTCCTTGAGAGTGCTTTGGGGAGGAGGTACTTGTGTCTTTTGTTAACATTTTATGGAGAGTTAATAAAAGATTGGCTTCACCCATATAAATCTCTAGTTGTTTTCTTTTCTCTATTTTACACTTGTGTTCTTTTGTGTGTGGGAGAAACACTTTAAACACTTATGTGCACATGAGGTGTTCGAGGGCTAGTGGAATTGATCGACGACATTCACGTGCGAAGGCTAAATCTTGCTTTAGCATAATGAAGTGGGGTTGCCGCACGAAGGTGGGCACGACTTGGGGTGAAAGTTGGAGTCCAAAGTAGAACTTTGTGACACCTACCGTGGTGGTGACGGGTAACAGAGAATTAGGATTCAATTCCGGAGAGGGAGCCTGAAAAACAGCTACCACATCTAAGGAAGGCAGTAGGCGCGCAAATTACCCAATCCTGACACGGCGAGGTAGTGACAATAAATAACAATACTGGGCTCCATGAGTCTGGTAATTGGAATGAGTACAATCTAAATCCCTTAACAAGGATCCATTGGCGGGCAAGTCTGGTGTCAGTAGCCGCGGTAATTCCAGCTCCAATAGCATATATTTAAGTTGTTGCAGTTAAAAAGCTTGTAGTTGGACTTTAGGTTTGGTCAACCGATTCGCAACGAGGACCACGAGGTGTGCACCGGCTGCTATGTCCCTTTTATTGGCGATGCGCTCCTGGCCTTAACTAGCTACGTCATGCCTCTAGTGCTGTTACTTTGAAGAAATTAGAGAGCTCAAAGCAAGCCTACGCTCTGTATACATTAGTATGGGATAACATCATAGGATTTCGGTCCTATTTTGTTGGCCTTTAGGATCGGAGTAATGATTAACAGGAACAGTCGGGGGCATTCATATTTCGTAGTCAGAGGTGAAATTCTTGGATTTATGAAATTTGAACAGCTGTGAAAGCATTTGCCAAGGATGTTTTCATTAATCAAGAACAAAAGTTGGGGGCTCGAAGACGATCAGATATCGTCCTAGTCTCAACCATAAACGATGCTAACCAGGGATCGGCGGACGTTGCTTTTAGGACTCTGCCGACACCTTATGAGAAATCAAAGTCTTTGGGTTTTGGGGGGAGTATGGTTGCAAGGATGAAACTTAAAGGAATTGGTGGAAGGGCACCACCAGGAGTGGAGCCTGTGGTTTAATTTGACTCAACATGGGGAAACTTACAATCTCCTGACATAATAAGGAATGACAAAATGATAGCTCTTTCATGATTTTATGGGTGGTGGTGCATGCCTGTTCTTAGTTGGTGGAGCGATTTGTCTAGTTAATTCTATTAACAAACGAGACCTCATCCTGCTAACTAGCTAAGTGGAGGTGACCCTCTGTGGGCAGCTTCTTAGAGGGACTACGGCCTTCTAGGCCAAGGAAGTTTGAGGCAATAATAGGTCTCTGATGCCCTTAGATGTTCTGGGCCGCACGCACGCTACACTGATGTATTCAATGAGTCTATAGCCTTGGCTGACAGGCCCGGGTAATCTTTGAAATTTTATTGTGATGGGGATAGATCATTGCAATTGTTGGTATTTAGTGAGGAATTCCTATTAAGCGGGAGTCATCAGTTCGCGTTGACTACGTCCTTGCCCTTTATACACACCGCTCATCACTCCTACCGATTGAATGGTTAGGTGAAGTGTTCGAATCGTGGCGACGTGTGCAGCTCGTTGCTGGCGACGTCACGAGAAGTCCACCGAACCTTATCATTTAGAGGAAGGAGAAGTCGTAACAAGGTTTCCGTAGGTGAACCTGCGAAAGGATCATTGTTGAATCCTGCAAGGTAGAATGACCTATGAACAAGTTGTCCCATGAAAAGAAGAGGGAGCCTAAGGGTGAGAAATCTCCCTAAAGCCTCTGCCTGTGCTGGCAACAGCACGGTTCAATCAACCAACCACGGCGCTAGTAACACCAAGGAACATGATAACGAACAAGCCTGCTCTCATCGCCCCAAGAACCGGAGGTGGACAAGAGGTGGTTCTCGCTTCATTATGAATCAAAATGACTCTCGGTAACGGATATCTCGGCTCTCGCATCGATGAAGAATGTAGCAAAATGTGATACTTGCTATGAATTGCAGAATCCTGTGAACCATCGAGTCTTTGAACGCAAGTTACGTCTGAAGCCTTTCGGCTAAGGGCATGTCTAGTTGGGTGTCACGCAACATTGCCCCCCCTCTCATCAGCCCGATCTTGGGAGACAGAGGAGGGGGTAGGACCTGGGCTCCTGTGAGATTGACTGCTCATAGTTGGCCTAAAATCGGAGTCCGTGGCGATGATCACCACGACCAAAGATGATTGAGCAAAGACCCTCAAGAGGAGTTATGCGAGCTCGTCGAGTGAAGGTTTAATGCAAGTTTATGCCCTGACACAATTTGATCACGACCCCGACTTAGGTAGGACTACTCGCTCAGTTTAAGCATATCAATAAGTGGGGGAAAAGAACCTTAGTAGGATTCCCTTAGTAACAGCGAGCGAACCGGGAAGAGTCTAGCCTGAGAATTGGATGCCCCTGGTGTTTGAATTGTAGTCTAGGGAAGTGTCCTCAATGACGGACCAAGTCCCTTAGAAGGGGGGGCCTAAGAGGGTGAGAGTTCCGTCGTGCTCGGACCTTGTCACACCACGAAGCACTGTCTACGAGTCGGGTTAATTGGGAATGTAGCCCAAATTGGGTGGTAAATTCCGTTCAAGGCTAAATATAGGTAAGAGACCGATAGCAAACAAGTACTGCGAGGGAAAGATGAAAAGGACTTTGAAAAGAGAGTCAAATAGTGCTTGAAGTTGTCGGGAGGGAAGCGGATGGGGGTCGGCGATGCGCCCCGGTCGGATGCGAAACGGTAAGAGCCGATCTGTCGATCGACTCAGGGTATGGTTTGATGCGGGTTACGGGGTCATCCCAAGCCCAAGCTTTCAACACAGTTGTGGAGATGTCACCCTCATGATTGTGGAACATAGCGCGCTCTCATGTGGTGCACTCCCGGTATCGGTTTGTGGGCTCCCCATTTGGCTCGTCTTGAAACACGGACCAAGGAGTCTGACATGCGTGTGAGTCAACGAGTGAGTAAACCCGTAAGGCGCAAGGAAGCTAACTGGTGGGATCCCCTCGTGGGTTCCACCACCAACCGACCTTGATCTTCTGATAAGGGTTCGAGTGAGAATATGCCTGTTGGGACCCGAAAGATGGTGAACTATGCCTGAGCAGGGCAAAGCCAGAGGAAACTCTGGTGGAGGCTTGCAGCAGTATTGACATGCAAATCGTTCATCTGACTTGGGTATAGGGGGGAAAGACTAATCAAACTGTCTAGTAGCTAGTTCCTTACGAAGTTTCCCTCAGGATAGCTGGAGCTCGGCACGAGTTCTATCGGGTAAAGCCAATGATTAGAGACATCGGGGGTGCACTACCCTCGACCTATTCTCAAACTTTAAATGGGTAGGACGGTGCAGCTGCTCCATTGAGCTGCGCCACGGAATCATGAGCTCTAAGCGGGCCATTTTTGGTAAGCAGAACTAGTGATGCAAGATGAACCAGAATCTAGCTTACGGTGCCTAACTGCACACTAACCTAGATCCCACAAAGGGTGTTGATCGATTAAGATAGCAGGATGGTGGTCACGGAAGTCGAAATCTGCTACGAAGTGTGTAACAACTCACCTACCAAATCAACTAGCACGGAAAATGGATGGCACTGAAGTGCGTGACCCACACCCGACCAAGGGCTAGGCCCCAATGAGTAGGAGGGTGCGATAGTCGCTGTAAAACCTAGGACGCAGGCCCGGGCGGAGCAGCTGTTGGTGCAGATCTTGGTGGTAGTAGCAAATATTCAAATGAGAACTTTGAAGGCCGGAGAGGGGAAAGGTTCCACGTGAATAGTACTTGCACATGGGTTAGTCAATCCTAAGAGACGGGGAAGCCCTTCTGATAGCGTGCTTGTGCATAAGCAACAAAAGGGAATCGGGTTAAAATTCCCGAACCAGTATGTTGCGGCTGTCCAAAGACGTTGGCGGGGGCCTCGGGAAGAGTTATCTTTTCTGTTTAATAGCTCGCCTACCCTGGAAACAACTCAGTCATAGGTAGGATCTAGAGGTTGGAAGAGCACCACATGTCATGCGCTGTCCGATGCGTCCTCAGCGACCCATAAAAATCCAGAGGATTGAGTGCCTCTTGTGCCTAGTTGTACTCATAACCAGATCAGGTCTCCAAGGTGAACAGCCTCTGGTCCATGGAATAATGTAGGCAAGGGAAGTCGGAAAAATGAATCCGTAACCTCAGGAAAAGGATTGCCTCTGAGGGCTAGGCCCAGGGGTCCCAACCTCGAACCCGTCGGTTGTTGATAGACTGCTCGAGCTGCTACTGTGGTGAGAGTGGGTCGCCGCGTGCCTACTGGGGGATGGACTGGGAACGTCTCCTTCGGGGGCCTTCCCCAGGCTTTGAACAATCGACTCAGAATTGGTGCAGACAAGGGGAATTTGTTTGTTTAATTAAAACAAAGCATTGTAATGGTCCCTGCGGATGCTCACACAATGTGAATTCTGCCCAGTGCTCTGAGTGTCAAAGTGAAGAAATTCAACCAAGCACAGGTAAACGGCGGGAGTAACTATGACTCTCTTAAGGTAGCCAAATTCCTCGTCATATAATTAGTGACGTGCATGAATGGATTAACGAGATTCCCACTATCCCTGTCTACTATCTAGCAAAACCACAGCCAAGGGAACGGGCTTGGCAGAATCAGCGGGGAAAGAAGACCCTGTTGAGCTTGACTCTAGTCTGACTTTTTAAAATGACTTGAGAGGTGTAGGATAAGTGGGAGCTGGGAACAACGAAAGTGAAATACCACTACTTTTAATGTTATTTTACTTTTTCCATGAATTGGAGGTAGGGCGTCACCCCTCCTTTTGGACTTAAGGCTGTTCGACAGGTCGATCCAGGCGGAAGACATTGTTAGGTGGGGAGTTTGGCTGGGGAGGCACATCTGTTAAAAGATAACGCAGGTGTCATAAGATGAGCTCAACAAGAACAGAAATCTCGTGTGGAACAAAACAGTAAAAGCTCATTTGATTCTAATTTGCAGTACAAATATGAACCGTGAAAGCATGGCCTATCGATCCTTTAGACCATCAGAATTTAAAGCTAGAGGTGTCAGAAAAGTTACCACAGGGATAACTAGCTTGTGGCAACCAAGTGTTTATAGCGACGTTGCTTTTTGATCCTTTGATGTGGGCTCTTCCTATCATTGT
Source organism: Erythroxylum suave (assembly GCA_027563595.1). Classification (NCBI taxonomy): domain Eukaryota; kingdom Viridiplantae; phylum Streptophyta; class Magnoliopsida; order Malpighiales; family Erythroxylaceae; genus Erythroxylum; species Erythroxylum suave. Next base: position 13,320 of record JAOSBN010007501.1, on the reverse strand, counting down.
GAAGCAGAATTCACCAAGTGTTGGATTGTTCACCCACTAATAGGGAACATGAGCTAGGTTTAGACCATCATGAGACAGGTTAGTTTTATCCTACTGATGATAGCATCATAATAGTAATTCAACCTTGTATGAGAGGAACTGTTGATTCGTACAATTGGTCATCACGCTTGGTTGAAAAGCCAGTGGCGCGAAGCTACCGTGCGCTGGATTATGATTGAATGCCTCTAAGTTAGAATCTGGGCTAAAATCAACACGTGTGCCTGTCTCCAGATTGCTGACCCTCAGTAAGGGCCTTTAGACCCCCAAAGGCACATGTCATTGGCCAAGCCCCCCTCATGGACAAGCGGTGGGGATTGCCCTGAATCGAAATTCCCACCGAGCGGCGGGTAGAATCCTTTATAGATGACTTAAATATGCGACGGGGTATTGTAAGTGGCAGAGTGGCCTTGCTGCCACGATCCACTGAGGTTCAGCCCTCTGTCACTTCGATTCGTCCCTCCATTTAACTCTTCGCCCAATCTTGGCCACCCTAACATATACAAACACTTAGGTAAGAAAAATAATCTCATCTTTAGCCATGAGGGTAAACTCGAAGAGGTGGTGGGACCGGTTAGATGTTTATAGTCTAAAAAACCTAGGAAACTGTATGTATGAAAATGAAGTGGAAAATGTTTATTGAAGGCACTTGTTGAAAATCAAAGAGCACCAACATTGCACTTATCATCAATCCAATGAACTTAGTCCACCACGATGGAACAAACCAAAGAGATGGTCGTAAGGAAACTTTAATTAGTGGAATAGCCTGCTGGTATAACTTCGATGCTAAAATAATCGGCACAGATGCTAGGCACCTTGGGTGAGAAAAACAGTCCTTTGGTAGAAAACAACCTGTTGGCATGGTCGTTAGGCAACTTCGGTGGGCAAAACAACTCGTTGGCACAACTGTGAGGCACCTTCGGTGAGAAAAACAACACCTTGGTGCACCTTCGGTGGGAAAAACTACCCATCGGGCACCTTTGGTGGGAAAAACATCACCTTGGTGCACCTTTGGCGGGTGAAACAGCTAGTCGACACAGTTGCTAGGCACCTTCGATGAGAAAAATAGCATCTTGGTGCACCTTCGGAGGAAAAAATAGCACATTGGTGCACCTTTTGTGGGTAAAACATCCCGTTGGCATAGCCACTAGGCATCTTTGGTGGGAAAAACAGCCCATTGGGCACCTTTGGTGGGAAAATCAGCACCTTGGGTGCCCGAAACAGTCCCTTGGCACGATCGGTAGGCATCTTCATTAGGAAAAATAACCTATTGGGCACCTTCGGTGGGAAAATCAACACCTTGGGTGCCCAAAACAGTCCTTTGGCACAGTCAGTAGACACCTTCAAAGGGAAAAATAGCTCGTTGGGCACCTTTGGTGGGAAAATCAGCACCTTAGTGTACCTTCGGTGGTCGAAACAGTCCCTTGCATTGTCGGTAGGTGCCTTCGGTGGGAAATCAACACCTTGGTGCACCTTCGATGGCACGATCGCTAGGCAGTTTCGGCGGGAAAATCTGAACCTTGGTGCACCTTCGGTGCATAAAACAGCCCATTGGCACGGTCAATAGGCACCTTTGGTGGGAAAAATAGCTGGTTGACCACCTTTGTTGGGAAAATCAGCAACTTGGTGCAGCTTTGATGGTCGAGACAGTCCCTTGTCCCGGTCAGTAGGCACATTTGGTTGGAAAAATAGCCCATTGGGCACCTTCGTTGGGAAAGTCAATACCTTGGTGTACCTTCGGTGGCTAAAACAAACCCTTGGCACCTTCGGTGGAAAAAAAAAACCCATTGGGCACCTTCGTTAGAAAAATTAGCAACTTGATGGATCTTTGATGGCTAAAATAGTCCCTTGACACGGTCGCTAGGCACCTTCGGTGGCCGAAACAGCCCTTGGCACAGTTGCTAGGCACCTTCGGTGGGAAAATTAGCAGTTTGGTGTTTCAGTAGCCGAAGCAGTCCTTTGGCACGGCTGTTAGGCACCTTCGGTGGCTGAACCAGTCCCTTGGCACAATGGTTAGGCACCTTTGGGGGGGGAAAATAGCCCCTTGGGTACCTTCGGTGGGAAAATCAGCATCTTGGTGCACCTTCAATGGCCGAAATAGTTCCTTGGCATGGCCAGTAGGCACCTTCGGTGGGAAAAATAGACCGTTGGGCATCTTCGGTTGGAAAATCAACACCTTGGTGGACCTTCGGTGGTCGAAATAGTCCCTTGACATGGTTAGAAGGCACCTTTAGTGGGAAATTCAACACCTTAGTGCACCTTTGGTGGCCAAAACAATCCCTTGGCACAGTTGCTAGGCACCTTCGGTGGGAAAAATAGCCCGTTGGGCACCTTCGGCGGGAAAATCAGTACCTTGGTGCACATTCAGTTGCTGAAACAGTCCCTTGGCATAGTTAGCAGGCACCTTCGGTGGGAAATATAGCCCGTTGGCACCTACGTTGGGAAAATCAGCTCCTTGGTGCAACTTCGGTGGTCGAAAGAATCCCTTGGCATGGTCGCTCAGCATCTTCCGTGGGAAAAATAGCCCGTTGTGCACATTTTTTGGGAAAATTAGCTCCTTGGTAGACCTTCGGTGGCCGAAACAGTCCCTTGGAACGGTCGCTAGGCACCTTCGGTGGGAAAAATAGCCCATTGGGCACCTTCAATTAGAAAATCAGCATCTTGGTAGACCTTCAATGGTCGAAACAATCCCTTAGCATGGTTGCTAGCCACCTTCGGTGAGAAAAATAGCTTGTTGGGCACCTTTGTTGGGAAAATAAGCACCTTAGTGGACCTTCAGTGGTCGAAACAGTCCCTTGGAACTATGGGTAGGCACCTTCGGTGGGAAAAATAGCCCATTAGGCACCTTCGGTGTGAAAATCAGCACCTTGGTGCACCTTTCGTGGCCAAAACAGTCCCTTCACACGGCTGGTATGCACCTTCGGGGGGAAAAATAGCTCATTAGGCACCTTCGATGGGAAAATAACCACCTTGGTGCATCTTTGGTGGTCGAATCAGTCCCTTGGCACAGCCAGTAAGCACCTTCGGTAGGCAAAGTAGTCCTTTGGATGCCTTCAGTTGGAAAATCAGCACCTTGGTGCATCTTCGGTGGCTGAAACAGTCCCTTGGCACGGTCAGTAGGAACCTTCAGAGGGAAAAATAGCCTGTTGGGCACTTACGTTGGGGAAATCAACTCCTTGGTGCACCTTCGGTGGCCGAAAGAGTCCCTTGGCATGGTCGCTAGGCTCCTTCGGTGGGAAAAATAGCCTGTTGTGCAACTTTGTTGGGAAAATCAGCACCTTGGTAGACCTTCGGTGGCCGAAACTATCCTTTGGAACGGTCACTAGGCACCTTCGGTGGGAAAAATAGCCCATTGGGCACCTTTAGTTGGAAAATCAGCACTTTGGTGGACCTTTGATGGCAGAAACAGTCCCTTGGCACAGTTGCTAGGCACCTTCGATGGGAAAAACAGTCCGTTGGGCACCTTTCGTGGAAAATCAACACCTTGGTGGACCTTCGATGGTCGAAATAGTCCTTTGGCACGGTCGCGAGGCACCTTTGGTAGGAAAAATAGCCCGTTGGGCACCTTCAGTGAGAAAATCAGTACCTTGGTGCAACTTTGGTGGTTGAACCAGTCCCTTGGCATGGTTGGTAGGCACCTTTGGTGGAAAAAATAGCCAGTTGGGCACCTTCGTTGAAAAAATTAGCATCTTGGTGCACCTTCGGTGGCTGAACCAGTCCCTTGGCACAGTCGCTAGGCACCTTCGGTGGGAAAAATAGCCTGTTGGGAACCTTCGGTGGGAAAATCGACACCTTGATGCACCTTTGGTGGCCGAAACAGTCCCTTGGCACGGTCACTAGGCACCTTCAGTGGGAAAAATGGCCCATTGGGAAACTTCGGTGCCAAAATCAGGTCCTTGGTGGACCTTCGGTGGCCGAAATAGTCCCTAGGCACTATGGGTAGGCACCTTCAGTGGGAAAAATAGCCCGTTGGGCACCTTCGGTGGGAAAATCAGCACCTTGGTGTGCCTTCAGTGGCTGAAATAGTCCCTTGGCATAGTCGCTATGCACCTTCAGTGGGAAAATAGCCTGTTGGGCACCTTCAGTGGGAAAATCAACACCTTGATGCACCTTCGGTGGCTGAAACAGTCCCTTGGCACGGTTACTAGGCACCTTCAGTAGGAAAAATAGCCTGTTGGGCAACTTTGGTGTGAAAATCAGCACTTTGGTGGACCTTCGGTGGCCGAAACAGTCCCTTAGCTCGGTGGTTGGGCACCTTCGGTGGGAAAAATAGACCATTGAGCATCTTTGGTGGGAAAATCAGCACCTTGGTGCACCTTTGGTGGCCGAAACAATCCCTTGTCACGGTCAATAGGCACCTTCGATGGCTGAACACAGTCCTTTGGCATGGTCGCTAGGAACCTTTGGTGGGAAAAATAGCCCATTGTTCACCTTTGTTGGAAAAATCAGCACCTTGATAGACCTTAGGTGGCCAAAATAGTCCCTTGGAATGGTCGCTAGGCACCTTCGGTGAGAAAAATAGCCCGTTGGGCACCTTTAGTTAGAAATTAGCACCTTGGTGGACCTTCGATGTTTGAAACAGTCCCTTGGCACGGTCGCTAGACACCTTCAGTGGGAAAAATAGCCCGTTAGGCACCTTCGGAGGAAAATCAGCATCTTGGTGAAACTTTGGTGGTCGAATCAATCCCTTAGCACAGTTGGTAGGCACCTTTGGTGGGAGAAATAGCCCATTGGGCACCTTCGTTAGGAAAATCAGCATCTTGGTGTACCTTCAGTGGTCGAAATAGTCCCTTTGCATGGTCAGTAGGCACCTTCGGTGGAAAAATAGCTTGTTGGACCGCTATGTTGGGGAAATCGACACCTTGGTCCACCTTCGGTGGCCAAAAGAGTCCCTTGGCACTATTGCTAGGCACCTTTGGTGGGAAAAATGGCCCGTTGTGCACCTTTGTTAGGAAAATCAGCACCTTGGTAAGCCTTTGGTGGCCGAAACAGTCCCTTGGAACAGTCACTAGGCACCTTTGGTGGGAAAAATAGCCCGTTGGGCACTTTTAGTTGGAAAATTAGCACCTTGGTGGACCTTCGATGGCCGAAACAGTCCCTTGGAACGGTAGCTAAGCAACTTTGGTGGGAGAAATAGCCCGTTGGGCACCTTTAGAGGGAAAAACAGCATCTTGGTAGACCTTCGATGGCCAAAACAGTCCCTTAGCACGGTCGTGAGGCAGCTTCGGTGGAAAAAATAGCCAGTTGGGCAGCTTCGGTGGGAAAATCAGCACCTTGGTGCAACTTCGGTGGCCGAGCTAGTCCTTTGGCATGGTTGGTAGGCACCTTAGGTGGGAGAAATAGCCTGTTAGGCACCTTCGTTGGGAAAATCAGCATCTTGGTGCACCTTCGGTGGCCGAAACAATCCCTTGGCATGGTCGCTAGGCACCTTTGGTGGCCGAAACAGTCCCTTGGCACGGTCACTAGGCACCTTCGGTGGGAAAAATAGCCCGTTTGGCACCTTCAGTGCTAAAATCAGCATCTTGGTGGACCTTCAGTGGTCGAAACAATCCCTTGGCACAGTGGGTAGGCACCTTTGGTGGGAAAAATAGTCGGTTGGGCACCTTCGGTGGGAAAATCAGCACTTTGGTGCACCTTTGGTGGCTAGAACAGTCCCTTCGCACGGTTGGTACACACCTTCTAGGGGAAAATAGCCCGTTGGGCACCTTCGGTGGGAAAATAACCACCTTGGAGCACCTTCGATGGTCGAAACAGTCCCTTGGCAAGGTCAGTAGGCACCTTCGGTAGAAAAAATAGCCCATTGGGCACCTTCAGTTCGAAAATCAACACCTTGGTGGACCTTCGATGGCCAAAATAGCACCTTGGTGGACCATGAAATGTCACAAAGTCTCCCTTTGTAATCTCCCACACAATTGCTTCAACTAAAAAGTATCAATTGGTCCCTTGCTCAAGCACCCAATCTTCCCACCAATACCTTCAACCAACCCGACATGTGACTGCTTCGCCAATTCTCCATGCAAAAATTTTCAAATTTACAAAATGACTTCACCATAATTTTCAGCCATTTTTTGGAGGTCTCCCTTAAAATTTGGTGTCATTTGAACTTGTTTTCGATTTTTTGTGATTTTTTAAAATTTACTCAATTAAAAAATCATATAAAATAATTTGCTACTCAGAATGCTCTAAAATTTTAATCGAAGGTGCATTTAGTTATTGTGAACATGTCTGCAAAATTTTAGATCAAAATTCCAAGTATTTTTTAATTTAAGGGGGTACCAGCTGAGACATTCCAATGTCACCTTGTGGTAAAGGTCAAAATGCCCCAAATGCCCTCTAGGGGGTTTTGACAACCTTGGCCCCAAGTCCATCCGCACGTCAAAACCAACTCAGCAAGGGGATGCGTCGTCATTGATTCCTTGCACTTGATGCCCTTGAGCACGCCTAAGCATGGGGGTCGGTCCCCCAATATTCCAACATTCTGAGTTTCACTAGGCACCACACCGTACCAAGGTTTCTGAAATGTCGCCTTGCCTTCTTGACCAGTTCAATAATCGAATTCCTCGCCTATCCTTAACAAACCGGCCCTTCGACACTCCTAAGAACGATGTGGTGCACAATGCAGGTGGATGACACCCTTGATCAGATCTGCTAAAGAGCACTCGCGCACCAAAACTAACTCAGTAAGAGGATACATCGTTGATGATTCCTTGCTCATGATGCTCTCAGTTATGGCCAATCATGGGGTTCAACCCCCTGAAAATCCCACATTTTGAGCCCACAATCTGAATATCGCCGAGCACCATACCATACTTAGGTTGCCAAAATGCCGCCCTGCCTTCGGACTAGCTAAGCAACGAATCACCTCACCGATCGTCATCAAGAAGCCGACCCTCTGGCACTCCCGAGTACAACGTGATGTCTGCATTAACAAGGGGCCAACACCCATGATTGGGGATTCCCAACTGTACCCGCGCGTTGAAATCAGCTCAGCAAGGGGATGCGTCATCGCCGATTCCTTGCACTAGACACCCTTGAGCATGCCTAAGCATTAGGGTCGGCCCCCCGACAATCATGGCCCGGACCCATGCTTCGTGCTTCTCGTGTGAAGAACGAGGACTAAGTTTTAATTTGGAGTAATTTTGGAACATGGGACCTTCCCGTAAGTAACCAAAGCATAATTTGGGGCCATTCTCGTCTACCGCCAAAATGCCCATCGATGCCTGACCAGCGGTGCATCGCGTGCACCCAAACTCAACCATGAACAGGCCGCATGTCAAAATAGGCTTCAAAACCCACACCGATAATGCCCATTCGTAGCATTTGCGTGGGTGCTTTTTGGCAGACCTGATCATAGGTTTCATCCACCCGCTTTGTGCTCCATGTCATACTTAGGAGTGCCGAAGGGTCAGTTTGTTAAGGATAGGTAAGGCATTCAGTTATTGAACTGGTCGAGAAGGTAAGGCGACATTTTGGCAACCTTGGTACGGTGTGGTGCTTATCAAAACTCATAGAAGTTGGTGCTGTTCATATTAATACTCGGATTGTTGGATTATCAATTGTCCCTTGCTACTAAATTCTCGCGCTTCGCGGTGCGAGCCTGGTTTTGTCTGGTTACTTATCGTGCTTAATTGGTGCACTTGAGCATATCGGGCCATGTTGGGCTGGATGGAATTGTTGCCTAGTGTACGTAAAGCGCATGAGTGGTGTTCGGATTGCATAGGCGGACGGGCTCCATGCTAACCGCATCGAACCATCTTCCTTCTTTCCCCTTCATTCGATTCCCGCTTGCCGCGGGCTAGTTAGGATTTGATCAGTTTCCTATGTTAGGTACCAAAATCGGCGGAATTATAATTTTTGGATGATTGTTTTGACCTTGCATTTGTACGGATGCGGGGTTGACCAAGTAGTGACCTATGTGTGCAAAACATGCCTCTATTAGGGGTGTTGTGTTCCACAGATGGGGAGCTAGTGTTCTTGGATGCGGTAAGCTTTAATGGGCGGAGCAACCCTCCTAAAGCCCTTCAGAATAGCTTTGTCCCTTGTCCCAAACGACGTTCGCACCCGTTCTCGACACCTACCAAGGTGATTGTGCGGGGAAGCGACGTCACGAAGGAATGCTACCTGGTTGATCCTGCCAGTAGTCATATGCTTGTCTCAAAGATTAAGCCATGCATGTGTAAGTATGAACTATTTCAAACTGTGAAACTGCGAATGGCTCATTAAATCAGTTATAGTTTGTTTGATGGTACCTACTACTCGGATAACTATTGTAATTCTAGAGCTAATACGTGCAATAAACCTCAACTTTTGGAAGGGATGCATTTATTAGATAAAAGGTCAATGCAGGCTCTGCCCATTGCTTTGATGATTCATGATAACTCGATCGATCGCAGGGCCATCGTGCCAACAATACATTATTCAAATTTCTACCCTATTAGCTTTCGATGGTAGGATAGAGGCCTACTGTTAGACCCCTAAGTCCAGTTTGTGGGTTCATGCGAGTGTTGGTGAGCCTTAGCCAATGCTTGGTATGGGGGTCGGCACGAGGAAGGCGTGTTGACAAGGGAACAAGGCAAAGTCTTGTGAGTTGATGAGATTCAATACATGGGCCTGCGTAGGCACGCATTGGCGGAAATCTTTGACAAGACGTGAGATTCGGATGTGATGGTGCGTAGAGTTGGTAAACTAATTCATGCGAGACCTGAGGGTGCACGAAGGCACTTAACTTCGGTGAGACAGGTCGGAGGCCTTGGTGAACACATCAGCAGTGACGTGGCAACTGTGGATGATGTGGCATATGATGATGTGGCAAATAAGATCACATTGGATTAGCATTAGCCTTAAGAGATAAAGATTATCTGGAAGGATCATTTGAAGATAGAGGAGATCTTCGCGGATAGGGATAATCATTCCAAGATAGGGTTTATCTTTTTAATGTGATGTAACTTAATCCTAATTAGATGAGGATGTCATCTATTGGTTAGATTGATGTAATCTTATAAGGATAAGATCGTGATCTTAGCTAGTAGAGTTCTCCTAGGATTATTCATCTGGAGGAGCCTATAAATAGCTCATTAGAGGTGAGAGTTATTGACATTCGATCATTGAGAGAGCTTAGTGAGAGAAATCACTCAGAGGAGAGAACTTTGAGAGAGTTGAGAGTTTTTGGGGGGAGTTCTGATTGTAAGGGCTTCGACTAGGGAGTTCCTTGGGAGTGCTTCGGGGAGGAGATACTTGTTTGTTAACATTTATGGAGAGTTAATAAAAGATTAACTTTGGCCATATAAATCTCTTATTGTTTTCTTTTCTCTATTTTACACTTGTGTTCTTTTGTGTGCGAGAGAAACACTTTAAACACTTATGTGAGCGTGAGGTGTTCGAGGGCTAATAGAATTGATCGACGACATTCACGTGAGAAGACTAAATCTTGCTTTAGCGGACCGAAGTGGGATTGCCACATGAAGGTGGGCGACATGGGGTGAAATTTGGAGTCCAAAGTAAACCTTTGTGATGGTTGGCATAAGAGCTAATCTATAGCGATGGATGGTGGAAATAATCTGACTAAAAGGGTCACTAGAATAGAGGAGATTGTTGAGTCTCTAGCCCCAATGGATGAGGGAGTAGTTCCTTTGTTGGAACGTATTGTAGCTTTGGAGAAGGAGCTTCAAGCAACTATGAGAGCGCTCGAGGAACAGATGAAGGCTCGTGAGGAGATAGGCTATGACCTGTTGGTGCTTAGGCGTGCAATGGAAAAGCACAAGACCGGTGTCCAAGTGGAAAGCACTATGGTGAAGGTGCGAGAGCCACAAGTTTTCGATGGCAAACGGAGTGCCAAGGAGCTCAAAAATTTTCTGTGGGACATAGAGCAATACTTTGTAGCGGCAAAGGTGGTAGACTCGGAGAATGTGTCGATGGCAGCAACGTATATAGTGGGTGATGTGAAGCTGTGGTGGAGGATGAGACTCTCTAATGATGTTAGTGTAGGTAGACCTCCCATTGATATATGGTACAAGCTGAAGAAGGAGCTAACGGACCAGTTCCTACCTAACAACACTTCTTGGCTCACTAGAGAAGCTTTGAAGGGGTTGAAGCAAGATGGCTCCGTGAGAGAGTATGTGAGGGAGTTCACATCGGTGATGTTGGACATGCGGAACATGTCAGTGGAGGACAAGTTGTTCAACTTCATTAGCGGCTTGCAAGGTTGGGTACAAATGCAGATTCAGAGGCAAAACGTGAAGGACCTCCCTAGCGCAATAGCGGCAGCAGATGCTTTGGTGGATCTCCAAGTGCCACTACCAATTCTACCCAGCGGAAAGGGCAAGAAAAATGGTGGAATTTGGGATGGCAAGGAGAAAGGCAAAGAGAAGGTGGGAGAATCTTCTCAACAAAAGAAGAAGCAATCGAAGGGGAAGGTTGCATGCTTCATATGTGAAGGGCCGCATTATGCTCGAGAATGCCCGAAGAAGAAGAAGGGTGAGGAGCAAATGAACTCCATAGTCGTGAAGGATAAAGAAGGGAGTGATGAAGATAACTTAGGGGAAGGAGCCATCAACAGCATCACATACGTGATTGTTATAGGACTCGTGAAGGAGAAACTATGCAAGAAGAAACTCGACAGAAAGAGGAGTTGGTACGTGGGAGATGTACCAATGGAGGAGAAGGCTTGCTCCAGTCTTTGAAAGTTGGAGAAGGAGTCTTTGAGGGAACCACTCATGGAGGACTGCCCATAGATTATTTCGACGAGGGCGTTGAATTCTTCTAGTGGGGGTGTTTTGTTAGACCCCTAAGTCTAGATTGTGGGTTTGTTCAAGTGTTGGTGAACCTTGGCCAATGTTTGGCATGTAGATCAACACGAGGAAGGTGTGTTGACGAGGGAACAAGGCGAAGTCTTGCGAGTTGATGAGATTCAATACATAGGCCTATGTAGGCATGCATTGGTGGAAATCTTCAATGAGACGTGAGATTCGGATGCATGGGTATGTGAAGTTGGTGAACTAAGTCATGCGAGACCCAAGGGTGCATGAAGGCACTTAACTTCAACGAGACAAGTCGAAGCCCTTGGTGAACACATCAGTAGTGACATGGCAACTGTGGATGATGTGGCACATGATGACATGGCAGATAAGATCACAGTGGATGGGCATCAGTCGTAAGAGATAAAGATTATCTGGAAGGATCATCTGAAGATAGAGGAGATCTTCACGGATAGGGATAATCATTCCAAGATAGGGTTTATCTTGTTAATGTAATGTAACTTAATCCTAATTAGATGAGGACGTCATCTATTGGCTAGATTGATGTAATTGTATTAGGATAAGATCGTGATCTTGGCTAGTAGAGTTCTACTAGGATTAGTCATCTAGAGGAGCCTATAAATAGCTCATTAGAGGTGAGAGTTATTGACATTCGATCATTGAGAGAGATCAATGAGAGAAATCACTCAGTGGAGATAGCTTTGAGAGAGTTGAGAGCTTTTGGAGGGAGTTCTCATTGTCAAGTAGGGAGTTCCTTGGGAGTGCTTCGGGGAGGAGGTACTTATGTCTTTTGTTAACATTTTATGGAGAGTTAGTAAAAGATTGGCTTCAGCCATATAAATCTCTTGTTGTTTTCTTTTCTTTATTTTACACTTGTGTTCCTTTGTGTGTGAGAGAAACACTTTAAACACTTGTGTGCGCGTGAGCTGTCCGAGGGATAACGAAATTGATGGAAGACATTCACATGAAAAGGCTGAATCTTGCTTTAGCAGATTGAAGTGGGATTGCCGCACGAAGGTGGGTGCAACTTGGGGCGAAAGTTGGCATCCAAAGTAGACCTTTGTGACACCTACATGGTGGTGATGGGTAACAAAGAATTAGGGTTTGATTCTGGACAGGGAGCTTGAGAAACAGCTACCACATCCAAGGAAGGCAGCAGGTGCACAAATTACCTAATCCTGACATGGGGAGGTAGTGACAATAAATAACAATACCGGGCTCCATGAGTCTGGTAATTGGAATGAGTACAATCTAAATCCCTTAATGAGGATCTATTAGAGGGCAAGTCAGGTGCCAACAGCTGCAGTAATTCCAGCTCCAATAGTGTATATTTAAGTTGTTGTAGTTAAAAAGCTCGTAGTTGGACTTTGGGTTAGGTCGAACGGTCCGCCGTGAGGTGTGTAGGCGGACTGGCTGCCTCATCCCTTCTACTGACGATGCGTTCCTGGCCTTAACTGGCCAGGTCGTGCCTCCGGTGCTGTTACTTTGAAGAAATTAGAGTGCTCAAAGCAAGCCTACACTCTGTATACATTAGCATGGGATAACATCATAGGATTTCGGTCCTATTGTGTTGGCCTTCAAGATTGGAGTAATGATTAACAGGGATAGACGGGGGCATTCATATTTCATAGTCAGAGGTCAAATTCTTGGATTTATGAAAGACGAACAACTGAAAAGGCATTTGCCAAGGATGTTTTCATTAATCAAGAACAAAAGTTGGGGGCTCGAAGATGATCAGATACCGTCCTAGTCTCAACCATAAATGATGTCGACCAAGGATCGGCGGATGTTGCTTTTAGGACTCCGTCGGCATCTTATGAGAAATCAAAGTCTTTGGGTTCCGGGGGGAGTATGGTCACAAGGTTGAAACTTAAGGTAATTGGCAGAAGGGCACCGCCAGTAGTGGATATAGTAAGGATTGACAGACTGATAGCTCTTTCTTTTTTGATACAATGTAAAATTATATTGATAAAAAAATGAACTATACACGGTCTATTAGGGCATACCCCGACCTCTAAACAAGTCAATAAAATTCCTGTCAACAATGAATAGGGAGTCCAGAGACTAAGTGGCTATAAGTATATTAAGAGGAACAAAAGAGTGACTATGGTCAATTTTCCAAAATGGTAAGGAATGGCCATTTTGGGAAGTGACCATGTCGATACTGAAGAGCCCAAAACAATGCAAAAGGAGGCTAGTCTAGCAGAGAACAAATCAACATATACAAAAAGGGACCAATCCAAAACAAAGAAGGGGATGAATAAGAAATGACCAGCCCAAGGTGCTGGTAGTTTCTAAATCATCACAGCAGATGAACAGTAACTCCGTCGGTGAACAGTAACTCTAGCAGGTGAACAGTGTTTCCAGCGCCAACATATTAATTCTGGCGAGATTCCAGCCAGTGTAAGTGTTGGACCCCGATTTTTAAGTGGAATTTAGAAATAATAAGTAAAAAAAAGAAATGAGTGTTATTATGTATATGTTTAGGTATAAATGTATTTATACTTAAAGGAAAGTGATGAGGAAAGAA
>JAOSBN010007431.1:0-18790 GCA_027563595.1 Erythroxylum suave | reverse complement strand
TTCCAAATTACTATCTTACCCTTCCCATCGGTGATGGGATGTTACAACTCTCCCCTCCTAACAAAAATTTCGTCCTCGAAATTCTTATCTGTTTGATTGAACAGGTTATGATACTGTCTCCTTATGTGCTCCTCTGTCTCCTAAGTTACTTCCTCAGTTGAGTGGTTTCTCCATAGGAATTTCACCAATGGAATAACCCTGTTCCTCAACTGCTTAACTCGTGATCCCACAATCTGAACCGGTTCCTCAACATAGCTTAAATTGCTAGCAACCTCAATCTCCTGAGCCGGTATCACATGTGTCGGATCTGATCGATATCGTCGGAGCATGCTCACATGAAAGATATTATGCAACTGAGACATCTCATTCGGTAAAGCCAACTTATAGGCCAAAGGTCCTATCCTCTCAATATATTTCTGGTTTTGATGAAATGAAATGAGGAAAATTTTTGTTTCAAAAACATTATGATTTTTATACTGATGTTTTATTATGATGCCATGTGAGGTGTTTGTAGTGATTGATTGTAGCTCACTCTTATCGTAGGATATGTACCGGAATGACCTGCAGACGTCCCGATGTGTACCTTGCAGTAAGGGGCACTACATTATTTGATCTTGATGAATCCTTTATTGAATCTATCACATTTGGGATAACTCAATTATAGCAATGAAAGGAAAAGAAAAGGTTAGTATAAAAACCAAAACTAACCAAATTAAAACTTATTGTAAATGTTTGTATTAGATTTAAAGACAAACGCGCCCACTATACAAAAATGGTAAGAAAAAGGCCATGAGATCTTGATTAGGGATAGGTTTTGACAAGTTAAATATGTTGAACAAGGAATGATTTAAAAAGTAAAAATGAACAAAAATATGATGTTCCCTGATAAATGATTAATTGACTATATTTATATACCCATATTTCGAGTGTTTTACTTATTAGTTAATAGTTTTATAGTAATTTTGGAACTTATTTCTTTTTAAGTGTATTTGTAGGTGATAATTTCCATTATAGATAAAAATAGAAGAATTTGGATGAAATTATGTCATAAAATGAAGATTTGAACCAACTTTGGAGATACATGATTGTGTATGGCGATCATATAAGTCACTATAAATGTGTGCAACTTTTAAGAAATTGTTTCTTCCTGTAAAAAGACACCTGATTTTGCCATTAAAGTCACTATGTAAAGTCATAAATTGACAATTTTTTATAGATACACGGTCACCTACATAACCGTGTAAGTGAACATATGTATCCCAAAAATCCTACTTTTTACCACAAAAGGATATTATTGAATGATATATGAAAAAAAAAGCATTTTGTCTTATAAGAAACTCCAGAGAAGAGGCAATTGTAAACAAAGTACAAAGAACACATAAAGATTACATCACAAGATCCGATAGAGAACATCCTCTAATCCAAATTGCAAGAATCATTATAAACAAAAGGGGGATATATAATATGAATTCTTTTATTTCTATTTGTTCTCCTAAATATTTGATATTGGATGTGATTTGTATGTTTAGGAATTAAATTTTTTAGTACCTAGGTTTAATGAACCCTAATTTTGGATGATAATATGATACACTTATTTATTTAATGAAGCTTTATGGATTGGTTTATTATGATTCAATTATGTGTTATATTCTTGAACTAATACATTTGAAATACTAGTCCAATATTTGATTTCATATGACTGAAATTGAGAACTTCTTCCATGTGAATAGATCTACCATAATTGGAGGGAGCTACATGCAAACCTAGAGGTAAGTCGACATAAATCCTCTAAATTCAGGTTAAACCTAATAGTGAAATTCAAAAATCAATAATGTAATTTTAGGGTTTTAACTAGAAAAGGATTTTAATTAATCAATTGAAGGTTAGTTTTTAATAGTCTTGGGAAAGATATTAACATAAGATAGGAATTTTCGTAGTCCAATTATCAATAATTTAATTTTATGATAAAGGATTTGTGTTTATGATATCATATGGGGATTCATCCCTTAGGTACTACTTATTTGATATTGACCAATAAAAGTATTTTCTTTATCTATGTTCATTATTATATCTATTTTATTTTATTTTTTTAATTTTCAACAAAATTCAAAATTTGATTTAGTAGTTATATAATAAAAAATGGCTACGGCTACACCGTGTACCTATGGTTAAACATTATAAATTTTTATAAGTATAAAATCAATCAATCAAGTTAAAAGCTACATCTAATATTCAGGGACTATAATATTAGACGTAGCTTTTATTAACCTGGCCATTTTTAATTTATTTTGTTTTACTCTTTGTTGTAGTTTATTTATTTATTTTATTCATTCTTTGGTTTTCTTGTCTTTCATAGATCGTAAGGTCAATTTATGACCCAAAGTAATCCATCAAGCTTAATAGATGAAGATCTAGAGATTGAGAGAACAACTCATAGAAATCTCCACATAGAATAACTTAGAGAGTTCGAGTTAGATTAGAAAATAACAAATCCTTTTTGTCTAGCTCACTTCCTTTCTTCGTATTTTCATTAAGGGGTAACGCAGCCAATGGTTGAATTCTTTGCCTAGATCATCACTTACTAAATGTGATTAACAAATAGAGAAGTTTCTTTTTAAGTACTTTTTACTAGTGAAGACTATCAAGCTAAAGAATGACATCTCCTCGTATTCCTAAACTAATTCATAAGCATTATACGACATATGGTGGAGGTTCAAAGAGATGTTGAGGAAATGCTCACATCATGGTCTACCACCACTATGGATGCAAATTCATGCTTTTTATAATAGCCTAAATCAGAATACAAGAAAGACGATAAATGCAATAACTAGGGGTACTCTAAATAATAAGACACTAGAAACAGTTCATGACCTCATTGAAGATATGGCTCTGAATAATTATCAGTGGTTCTCCTCTTGAGTAAGACTTAGCAAGCCAACTGGGGTATATAAAGTAGATGTAATGGCACAATTAGTAAACCAAGTGAAAGCTTTAACCATAAAGATTGATAGACTGACTATGAATCCTTAGTGTGAAGTTATGCAATGTGAGGTGTGTAAGTTAGAACATTCAGGTCAAAATTGTCAAGCATTATAGCCTAAATATATGGATTACATAGGGAATGTGTCTAGGCCCTAAAACAATTCATATAACAATACATATAATCTAGGATTAAGGAATCACCCTAATTTTACTCGAGGGAATCAGAGGCAGACAAGGAACAACCCTATACTAGGATTTCAGTAAAAAAAAAAACCTTAAGCTAAGAAGTCATCTCTAAAAGATAGGATGTTTAATTTTTTTCAAAATTCAAACACAAGAGATAAAAGCATAAAGGCTTCTATACGTAACTTAAAGGATTGGTTGCAAAATTAGTATCTAAAAGAACACAAGGGAATTTGACTAACACCACTAAAACAAATCCTAAAGAATGTATCATGGCAATCACCCTTAGGAGTAGAAAAGATCTTTAAGATGAAAATGAACAGATTAACTTTTTCTGAGTTAGTCAACATTGAATTAACCGCAAGTGAATGATATAACTGTAGCTAGTATCGATAAATACGAGTTGATTTAACAAGGACAATGATTACCAGTAGTTACATTTATTATATATTATGATTTTTAATTAAAAGAAAACAAAACTTAAACAACTAGAATAAATGGGCAGTAAGTTTGAATCAGAGAATTAAGGAAGCACCTAGTAAACTTTCGCTATCAGAAAATTATTATCTAGGTTTCAAATCCCTTAAAACCCTTAATAGATTGATCTTTTATTATGTAACTATTTTTTTATTTATTAGACCATGAAAATTCCTATGGTATGCTAATACCTAACCTTGAGTCTATTAACAACTATTCTTAAGGTTCTTAATCAAATTACTCAGGTTAAAGTTTATCATATTGCTTTACCAGTTTATGAATCCCTTTATTATGTTTGACCCTAATATGGAAGTTTTAATTCATCCTATCTCTAGGGTTCCAATCAACTCCTTCCAATTATGTTATATCTATTGATAAATAAGATATCTTAACCTTTATATATAAAATCAATTTATGATCTAATATTTCAGATCTATTGAAACATAAATAAAACACGTAATCAGATCACAATGTATCAATCAAATCAATTACATTAATAAAAGAATCACATTGTATTAAAGCATCAACATAGGGTTCATAGACACTAAAGGAATTTAGTTACACATAATTGAAAACAAAATCAAACATAAATAAAAAAGAATCTAATTGAAAACAATGGGTTTATAATTTTAAATCTCCTTGGTTGTCTTCTATTGAGTATTCTTAGGAGGTAGAGGTTTGATCTTGTATTTTGATGGATCTTATGATGAATTCTTCATGTTTTTTACTTTTTTGTATCAAAAGTGCCCCTTGAGTTGCCTCTGAGTGTTTTGGAATGCCTTTATATATATATTCCTCTTATTTGCCTTTGAAAATGTTTTTTTATAGTAAATTCTAGGGTTTTCGATGATACAGGGGCTAACAAACAACTGTGCTTCAAATCATGCATAACCAAAATCTCTTAAAATCATAAATCTACACAACCTGAGAGACGTGCATGGGATGATGCGCGATAGTGCATCCCTTCTGTGCTTTGAATCTTTGTTTTATTTTGTGTTTTCTTTTAAATTATTCTCCTTTAAGCTTGTGAAGGCAATTGTACTCTGTAAACACACTTGAAGTGAATTAAGTACCAAACATATGATAAAAGTATAATTTATCAAGCAAAAATACGTCAAATATAAGGTATAAATATGATCAATTATGCATCAATCAAACATCCCCACATTTAAGCTTTTTCTTGTCTTCAAGCAAACTGTAATCAAAATTATCAATCTTGCACATCAAGGCCTTATCAATTTTGATTTGTCCATTCATAGTATACATCATTTTATCCTATTGAATCAAATTAATATACAAGTAATATCAAATTATTCTAAATTTAACTTTTCTAAGCAATATTAATATTAATCACATCATAATCTCATTGAAGTCAAAAGCACTAATGTTTACACGCTTACTAAGATGTCACTCAATGCACTCCAGTGTTTAGGGTGAAAAGTATCAAAACTTTCAATGAATGCATAGTATAATCCATACTATAGGCTTGTAATAAAATCACGTCTCCACCACTTATGCATAAACTAGAAACCAAAATCTAAAGGTCTTTATACAGGTTGTAATGGGGCTTAGGTATGGTATGATTGGGATATTCAAAATGGTTAAATTGAAGGAAATTTACTACATGATATATTTTAAGACTTATTTACAAATACACATTGGTATTTTCATTGCAACTCTATTAGTACCATAAACTTATTCACAATTTTGATCATTTTTTATGTTTTTCTCAATCAATCAATTATAAGTATTCAGTACCACAATTCAAGAAATATTGGACCTTTCAAGATTTTCAACTCTTTAACAAGTAAATAACGTAAATAACATTCAAGGTTCGAAACGATAAAAAGTTCTTTGAAGAAAATTAGGATAAAGGTTAATATATGGGTAAAATCAATGAAAAGGGCTAAGACTCAACTTTGTTATTACTAAACGATAAACTATCAATATGGTAATAATCAAAGAAATAGGTTGAAACAAATTGTTAAATATAAATTCCTTTATCATATCAATGCTTCTAAATTAACAATATGATCTTAATATGTATAATAAAATTAAGTTCTAGAATTATTCTACCATACATGATAGAACACATGAAAGAATACAAAAACTTAAAAATTTTGAAAGTTTGCTCTTAGGCTCAAAAGCTCACAAGAAAGATGGCTATATATATTTAAATAATATGCAATATCATTGAACTTGAATATTTCAATGAATACTAAAAATATGACTTATTCTAACTATCATCCTTTTCCATACCAACTCAAATCAATATTCAACAATGAAATACAATACTTATAGATAATTTCAACCAATTTAGAATGTTACTTATAAAATTTAATAATTAAGATTAAATAAGCTTAAAAACCATCAATAACAATTCATTAAACCTATTACCACACTTAAAGTTATACATTGTCCCCAATATACATAACAAAAGTTTATATAAAAGTGAGATGGTTTTTTAGTGCTTTCCTTATTGTGACAATTTTCTGTTTTCATATCCATCCAATTTTAAACTACATCCTTGAAAATATAAACAAGAAAGGCATAAAAAGAACATGGAAATAACATGAAATAAAATCCTATACTAACACACGAAATAAAATCAAAACAAAATAAAAATAAAACCTATCCTGATTCATGGGTTGCTTCCCTTGCAGTACTTGTTCAATATTGTTAGCTTGACGTACCCTTTATTTTTAACCTCATCCTAGATCAATAATGAGTGGCTTGCTTCTACCCATTTCTCCACATAGGGGGTTGTAACTTATAAGTAAGCAACCTATTGCAAGATAATAGCAAGGATAGAATTTATAAAATTTATTACTCTAATCATATGTAATAGTGCCCATTGTAATGACAAATTGTTAATATAAAAAGGAATAAAAGAACTCTCCAAACCATTGATTGGCTCAAACAATTTGTCTAGAAAAAATGGGAACCCATTGTACTTAAGGTCACTATCAATGCCTCCTTAGTAGTTTCCTTACTTGGTTCCTCCGCTAGTTCTTCCTTAACAACCATTGTATGTCCTTCTTCTTCTTTGTCCTAAACAAAGGTTTTTGAATTATCTTCTTCAATTATTTCCTAAAGCTTGTCCACTTTCTCTTTTAGGATGAAGGTTTCTTCGTCTTTGCCTTCAGGAAGCTCTTTTTGGAATGTCCCTCCATTTATGAAGTAAACCTTTACCTTTTCTTCACTTTTGAATTCATGTTGGTTAGCTTTCATTTCAGCCAAGATTTCTATTATTTTGTCTATGATACTGTCTTCCTCTTCCTCTTCCTCTTCCTCTTCCTTTCCTCTTCCTCTTCCTCTTCCTCTTCCTCTTCTTCTTGTACTACGTGCTCTTTTTCAGTACTAAAGTTGTTTTTCATTTCACATTCAGTAGGATCTTCTTCAGTAGTACTAGGCAAACTCCCTTGTATCTCATCAAATATTATCTCTGCCAACTGGTCCATTTGATTCACTAAATTCTTTATACGAGCCTCTATGTCCTGATGCCTTATGGTTATTTCTTGAATGAAATCGATCACCATATCTTCCAAAGTTAACTTGTTAACTAGAGGAGTATGGTTCTTGATGCTATAAATATTTATTCAGAGTGTGATCATTTCATCCATAGGTATAGGAGTTGCTCCACTCAGAATTGTAGTTGTTCACATATAGTGCATCTTAAGATGAATTGTACATGTTCAGTCACTCCCATATATAGATCGATGCTTGACATTCATGATTGTCTTAAGTACTCCCATAAATGTCACAACATAAGATGGACATCAGATGAGCCTCCGAAAATATGTGAGAACACCCATTTCTCCTATGTGGTGATGTTTCGTATTACGAAAACATATGATGGCTTCCATAAAAGTATTGTCTGCTCCATCCTTCCATTGTGCAAATCCTATAATAAACCATAAACTTAAGATCAAGTAAAGAAATTCAAAATAAGTCATAGATATAATACAATACAATAAAAATAAAATAAAATAAAACACACAAAATAATGATTAAAGTAATAACATTAAGGTGTTCCTAATATCAAAGTCCCCAGAGATGGCACCAAAAACTTCATTGACTTTATCTAAGTTATTTAATGTTGAATTAACCACAGTGCAAGGCATAGCAGTAGCTAGTACTGGTAAATGCGGGTTAATTTAACAAGGACGATGATTACCAATAGTTACAATTATACTATTATCTAGTCTACAAATTCATTATGATTTTTAATTAAAAGAAAACAAAAGTTAAACAACTAGAATAAATGGGTAATAAGATTGAATTAAAGAATTAAGGAAGCACGTAGTATATTTTTGCTATTAGAAAATTAGCATCTAGGTTTCGAATCCGTTAAAACTCTTAACATATTGATCTTTTATTATGTAATTGCTTTATTGATTTATTAGACCATGGAAATTCCTATGGTATGTTAATAGCTAACCTTCAGTCTACTAACAACTAATCCTAAGTTTGAAAGGTTAAAGTTTATAGGATTGCTTTACTGATTTATGAATCCCTTTATTAGGTTTGACCCTAATATGGAAGATTTATGTCTTCCTATCTCTAGGGCTCCAATCAACTCCTTACAATTATGGTATATCCATTCATAAATAGGATATCTCAACCTCTATGTATAAAATAAGTGTATGATCTAATATTCTAGATCTATTTGAATAGAAATAAAGCACGTAATCATATCACAATATATCAATTAAACCAATTACATTAATAAGAGAATCACTTCATATTAAAGTATCAACATAAGGTTCACCAAACCTAGACACTAAAGGAATTTAGTTACATATGATCAAAACGAAATCAAACATAAATAAAAAATAAATTGAAAACAATGGGTTCATAATTTTAAATTTAGTTACATATGATCAAAACGAAATCAAACATAAATAAAAATAAATTGAAAACAATGGGTTCATAATTTTAAATCTTCCTGGTCATCTTCTATCAAGTATTCTTACAAGGTAGAGATTTAAACTTCTATTCCAATGGATTTTATGATGAATACTTCATGTTTTTTGCTTCTCTGGATTAAAATTGCCCCTCAAGTCACCTCTAAGAGTTTTAGAACTCCGTACATATCATCCTCCAATTTGCCTCTAAACAAGTTTTTTTATAGTTAATTCTTGGGTTTTGGCTTATGCATGGGCTAATGCAAAGTCATGCATCAAACCATGCATAACAAAAAATCTTTGAAAATTGCAAATCTGTATGGCCTGAGAGAAGTGCACAGGATGATGCATGCCTATGCATCCCTTTTGTGCTTCAAATCTTTGTTTTATATCATGCTTTCTTCTGAATTCTTCTCTTTTAAGTTCCTGAAGGCAATTGTACTTTGTAAACACACTTGGAGCAAATTAAGTATCAAATATACGATAAAAGTACAATTTATCAAGTAAAAATACACCAAGTATAAGGTATAAATATGATCAATTATGCATTTATCTTGAACCCTAATAGAAGAAGGCATTCACCAAGAGTCAAGAAAAAGTTAAAGGTTAAAGTCACCAAAAAAAAGACAAGAAATTTTAACCTTCCACCCTTTATCCTACCAAAGTGAAGAAAGGTCGAACGGATGAGGAGTTTGATAAGTTCCTTGAACTATTTAAGCAACTCCAGATTAACTTACCCCTTATTGAAGCTCTTGTGCAAATGTCATAGTATTTGAAATTTTTAAAGGAGCTAATAGCAAACAAAAGGAAGTTGGAGGATTTGGCGACTATAATGCTGAGTGCAAGATGCTTAGTAATTCTAAAAAGCAAGCTACCAATGAAGCTTATAGATCTAGGGAGTTTTACTATCCCTTGTCAAATTGGTACTTTAAAAATAGATAAAGCTTTGGCTAAACTTAAGGTTGGTATTAATAAGATGCCTTAATTGTTATTTAAAAAATAGGATTAGGTGAACTAAATCCTACTAGGACAAGTTTACAATAGGTAGATAGATTAGTAAAGCATCCTAAATGCATAACAAAGGATATTCGTATTAAGGTTGACTTTGAGATTACTATCATAAAGGAAGATATAAAGGTACCTTTAATCCTTGTTTAACCCTTTTTAGCGACTACTAAGTCGATTATTGATGTTGGTGAAGACTTTGTGATTATTAATATAAAGGAAGATATAGAAGTACCTTTAATCCTTTGTTTGACCCTTTTTAGTGACTACTAAGTCAATTATTGATGTTGGTGAAGGCAAGTTAATAGTAGAGGTGGGGGATGAAGAGGTTGTATTTAAAATGTTCAATGTCATGAATCCTAACCTTAAACTCGTTGATGTAAATGAATCTAGTGAATTATATAATGATTAACTTTTAGACATTTCAAGGACTCCTCTTTTAAAAGTCCACCGAAGCTTTTTGCAAGTTCAAAGCAATAAATAAAAGAAAAAATGTGACAATAGGTAGCTTACTTCGAGTTTATGGAACCTACAATAAGACTACAAAAACTTAGTCTTTATAAGTTGCTTTGAGCATGAAAGATGCGTCAAGCTAACGACACTAAACGTGTGCCACTTAGGACACAACCCAAGAATTAGGATAGGTTTCATTTTATTCAATTTGTTTCCATTTCTGTGTTATCATAAGATTTTATTGATTTTTGATGTGTTTTATTTTAGGATATAAAGCATTTATAGTTGATTTTTTCATATTTTTTATATTTAGGGTATATGTCTTAAAGTTTCATAACTTTAGGTGAACAATTTTTAAGTTTTTTCTAACTATTTTGTCTAATGTACATATGTACAAAGATCTACATTGTCTTTGGACGCGGTCGTGTATATTCTGTATCTTTTAAAAAAATTTCACACTCATTCACAAAGAGTTACACGTTTATTAGATAGTCTTATGTAAACTTACATGGTCAACTGTATGACCGTGTAAGTCCATGAAAAATTATGCTCATGTCCCTTGAATTTTAAAGAGACAGTGACTTACTTGATCAGCTACACGATCGCTATCCCACTGTGTAAGTCTATTACAGTAATAAAAAGGCCCTAATCTCTTCATTTTCTCTTATTTTTCCTCTTTCGCTCTACATCCACCATCGCCCCTTCCACTCTCTAACCACCTTTTAATGTTTTTCTTACCAAATTGCAACATCCAAGTTCTTTTATTGGTTTCACTTGTTTATGCATGAATCTTCAGGTATTCTGCAAATTTTAGAGATTTTCGACCTCAAAAATTCTATGGTTAGGGTTTTTGCGATTTAGTATTTAACTGATTTATTTTGTGCTTGATTGTAGTTTAATAGTTGAATTTAATCCTTTCCAATATGATTTATTGGTTCAACTTGATAAATTGTATGAGAATTGGATGAAATTTCAATTGGGTATGCAATTTTGCTCACTAAATGTTAAATTGACTTACTGAGCAATTAGGACTAATTGGTTGTTTCCTATATTTAATTGAATTTTTATCTAATGTAACTTCATTTCAGTTTTGAATTTTACATGAATTATATGTTCAATTTTGTTAATTTTAGGTAATTGTTAGATTAGGTATGCTATTTTCAATTTAAGTTTAAATTCATGATTGAATTGTTAGATTAGTTTATTTCATTAGTTAGAATTCTTTTAATTTTATTTTTTGATTAATTTGGCTATTAGTTAATTTCATTTTTTGTTATTTATTTATGTTAGATTATTTGTTTTTGTTATTTATTATTTGTTTAATTTTCTTTTTAATTGCGCGTTTTTACTTTTCTATAATTTAGTGAGCATAAGCAATAAGTGACGTGATGTTTTTAGTGCTTTTATCTATTATTTTCTCATATTTACTTTAAGTTTCAGGTACAATGATAGGACAATGATAAGCCAAAGAGGTACTAAAGAAGAGATAACAAGGAGAAGGGGTCCTCTGGAGACCCGAGGGGAGTTTACCAATAACACGAGCAAGCTAATGTAGTCTAGCCACTAGAGTGGCCCAATATGTTGCTATTTAGTGTCAGAGCCTATAAATAGTAATATCAGCAGCTCAAGGACAAGAACTTTATAACTAGAAAAAGTATTAACTAGGAGGTGTTGGAGTAGATCGACTTGGTCTAGTAGCTTTGTGATCTTATAAACATTGGAGCATGGTCTCGCTTCTTCAAGATTGTGAAGCCCTTGTACTGGGACCTTACACTTAAGGTGCTTTCTACATTCTTCATCATGTAGGGTGGTTACAAATGGACTGGCTAGATATGACCTAGTTCTTGGTGATAGGGGAGATGGTTTGGATAAACTACTTAGAGTTTTCCATTACAATGGGTTTATATGAACTAGTTCTTTTAGTGATAAAGTGAAGAGAAGAAGTTAGGGAAAATATAAGTCAGGCCTTATATGACAAGGCTAGCACGAAGGACGAGGGTTTTCAATAAACTAATACTGATGTGACTAGTATGACGACTCTAGACGAGGGTTTTCAGTAAACTAATACCGATGTGACTAGTATGACGACTTTAAATTTGGATGTGGTGAAAAACATACATATGGTACATAGATGGTGGGGACCTACAAGAGACATCTACCTCTTAATTGGGATCTTAGATGAGTCAGTCACATTAGGAGTAGATAAGCCCACATATAGTTGAGCAGCCACCACAACTAAGCTCACCACTATCCCAAAAGAGAGGAGAAGCATAAAAGGAGGCTAATTTGGAATTACCCAAGGCACTAACACCACACTGAGACCAATTAAAGATAGATCGACAAGAGAAACAATAGGGCAAGTCTTAGGTGTTCAACATACTATCTTAGTATAATAAGCGGCACTAAATGAGCGGATAGAGCAGCTTAAACCTAATCCATGGTGGAACATATAAAAAGGAGAGAGGCCCATAATATGGCACCACTGGAGTAGATCAAAAGGCAAGAAACCTATGATGGATGGATAGTGGAGGTCTTGGTGTTGATGGTAAGACATCTTGAGATATCCATTCCACTTTGACCATTTGAAGCAATTGCATCATCTTCAATGCCACAGTGGTTTGAGACTTTACGATCTGAGGATCCTCCTTTAACGAATATGCTAGATTCGTAAAGGGACTAATAGATGCTTATTTTGGTTACTCTTTTCTTTATCTTTTTGTTTATATTTTGCAATGAAGGATGTATCTACTATAGGATGGATCTTCCTTCAATTCATAATTTTGTACATTTCATTTTTTGTGTTTTATTATTATTTCATTTTTATGTGCTCCAATTATGTAAATTGGGGACAATGTACAATTTTAAGTGTAGGAAAGGGATTTCTTAAGTTTATTATAATCTTTTTTATTACATCTTGTTAATTGATATCCCGAGTTAGTTAAAATATGTCCAAAATACTTTAGATCATTATTGATTATTGAATTGAATTAATTTGCAAATGATGAACTTAAAATAGACTTGCTTTTGTAAGTTATTTTTTTAGTAATCATTAAAATCAATTTGAATGAACATTGCATATTATTTATGCACAAGAATATTTTATGATTTTTTAAGCCTAAATGCAAATACATCATTATTTTAAGCTCTTTTATTCTTTCATGTGTATTATCATGCCTAGTTAGATAACTCTAAAACTTTCTTTTTATGATTCATATTGAGATGACATTCTTTTAAATTAGAAGCATTGAAATTATAAAGGCAATTAGATTGAACCTTTGTTTTACCTATTTTGTTGTTTATTATCTTAACATATTCTATCCCTTTTCATTAATTATGACCACATTATTAGCTTTTACCATATTTTTCGTGAAGCCTTTCTATTAATTTTGAACCCTTAAGGTTATTTACATTTTTTTAAAAAGGTTATTTACATTTTCTTGTTTACTTGAAACTTAAATTTTGAAAATGTCTAATATCTCTTCAATTATTGCTATATGATGAACGCTTGATAAGAAAAAAAATATACTGAGAGCATAGAAAATTAAAATAAATAAAAATAAAAATAAAAGTAGTGTTAAAGTTATGGTACTATTGGAATTATGGTGTGAAGGACCTATATTATAAAGAACTAAGTTATATGCAACTTTTTTTACTTAAATTTCCTTCAAGATTATCATTTTTTATTGTCCTTATTGTACCTTTACCTAAGTCTCATGAAAATCAAACAACAAGACCTTTTGATTTTTTTTAATAGTTTAACAGTAAGTGGAGATATTATTTTATTACATGCTTACGATTAAGAATCCTTTTATGCAATGGTTTGAGAGTTCTTACACTTTCCACCCTAAACACTTCAAGTTTAATGAGTGAATCCTTGGTGAGGGTGTAAAAGCTTGTGCTTTTGATTTCAAAAAGATTATCCATTTGTTGATATTAATATTGACTCATGAAGGTTGATTCTAGGATAACTTCAATATAATTTTTTGTTAATTTGATTGATATAATATAATTAATTGGAGTGTGAATGGACATATTGAGGTTAATAAAGGCTGAAGGTTTGTAAGTTTGATGATTTAGATTATGATTTGCTTAAGGACAAGCAAAAAGCTTATGTGTGAGGATATTTGATAAACGATTAATTGACTATATTTATATACTCATATTTAGTGTGTTATGCTTGTTATTTAATAGTCTTATAGTATTTTTGGTACTTATTTCACTTCAAGTGTGTTTGTAAGTGATAATTGCCTTCATAGACTAAAAAGAGAAGAATTCAGGCTAAATCGTGGCATAAAACAAAGATTTGAAGCAACTTTGAAGATACACAGTCGTGTACAGTGACTATGTAAGTCACTGTAAATGCGTGGAACTTCAAAGATATTGTTTCTGCCTATTTGAAGATATGCACTCATGTATGTTGACATATATGGCTGCATATGTTTTCTATATAAGTTACTTTGCCTGTGTAAAGTTGCGAATTGGGGTATTTTTGGAGATATATAGTCACCTACACTAATAAGTAGTTATAAATAAAAGGAAAGAAAACACAAAGATTACATCACAAGATCTTTTAGAGAGCATCCTTTAATCTAAATTATAAGAATATTTCGTCAGAGACAAAAAGGGGAGATAGAATATTCTTTTATTTCAATTTTTTCTTTTGAATATTTGATATTGGATTTGATTTCTATGTTTAGGAACTAAATTTTTTAGAGCCTAAGAATGATAATATGATATAATATTTTATTCAATGCAATTTTATTAATTAGTTTAGTGAGATTTAATTATGCATTATATTCTTGAACTAATATATTCGAAATATTAGTCCAATATTTGATTTCATATGATTGAGATTAAGAAATCCTTTAATGTAAATAGATCTACCATAATTTGAAGGAGTTACATGTAAACCTAGAGATATGTTGATATAAATCTTCTAGATTAAGATCAAACTTAATATTGAAATTCACAAATTAATAATGTACTCTTAGGGGTTTAAAATACAAAAATATTTTAGTTAATCAATTGAGGGATAGTTGTTAATAGTCATGAGAAAGATATTAACATATATAAGAATATTTAAGATAACTTAGAGGGATTCATCACCAAAGTACTATTTATTTGATATTGACCAATTATAGTATTTTATTTATTTGAGTTCATTATTGTTCCAAATTTAGTTTAGTTTTTTTAGTTTAGATTTTCATTTAAATTCATAATCTAATTTGGTGGTTAGAAATATAATTAAATTTACTTACAATCCTTGTAAGATTGACCTGTACTTGCTAATAATAACTACCGCTATACCATGAGTTTGTAGTTAAAACTTATAATTTTTATAATAATAAAATCAATTAATCATTCCATATATTTTAACAAAGTTTAAAATTGAACGCATGTCAATAAAGCAAAAGGAAACAACCTAGTTATGAAATTATAGGTTTCATCACTTACACTTTGATGGACTATAAGTGTTACACCATAAAAAGCTAGTAAAGGGACTTCGCAAGGTTTATCAACCAACTGAGGTATGCTAGGAGCATGTGCTCATCAAATAACATAGAGATTCCTTTCCTAGAAGCATCACTTGGAAAGAAGAATGATAAAACTAGTTTTCACAAATATAAGTGGTTCAATTAAACTAGCATCTAATGCAAAAAAAATTTATTTTATTACCTTCATTAATGATTATAATAGGAAGACTTAGATTTATTTCTTATCGAATAAATTTGAATCATTTAAGACATTCAAGAAATTTAAGTAGCTGGTTGAGAAGGAATCAAGTGAGTCCATTCAAATGTTGAGATTTGATAAGGAAGAAGAATATAACTTGCATGAATTTGTAAAATTACATAGATACGTTGGTATAATGAAGTATCTAATAGCCTTATATTGTCCACAATAAAATGGTTCTATGAAAAAAAAAAGGGAGAAGAAGATCATACTAGACATGGGATCGAGTATTTCAAAAACAAGTAACTTACTAAAATATATTTGTCCTTAAGCGACACCTAGAGCTTCTATGTCCTTAATAAATGCTCATTCAGTGCTTTTAATAGAACACCAAAGGAAGCATAAATTGGAAGTAAGTAAATTAGTTCAATATTTTAGGTCTTTAGATGCTTATCTTTTACAATTATACCTAAATAGAAAAGAACCAAGTTAGATAACAAGGGGAAGGATGCATTCTTAGGAGTTAAATAAGAAACAATAGCATAAAAGACATTTAATACTACAACAAAGAAATTAATCATTAATAAAGATGTTATTATCAACAAAAAATAATTCTGGCTATAATCTTCTTCAAAAGCAAATATAGAAAAATCTTATTCCTAATGATGATAAACCTAAGGTATAATAACCAGAAGATGATGCATAGGGAGTTACAATTGAGATTGGCACTTCACATCACATCACATCACAATGTCATCCTCTAGACCCTAGCATACTAAAAGAACACCTACTTTAATAGAAGATTATAACGTAATAGATCGCCCTAATACTAATCAATGATATGTTTCATAGTTTGCTTTATTTTCAAATTGTGATACAATTTTATTTTAAAATGTTGTGAGAGAAGAAAAATGGCAGCAACCTATCGTTAAGGAGATAAAGGCCATTGAGAAAAGTAGTCCAAGGGAGCTAGTTGATTTACCAAAAGGAGATAAGGCTATTGGAGTTAAATGGATCTATAAAACTAATATAAAATGGAGAAAAGGCATGTTTAGTGGTTAAGGTTTATAAATAGGAGTAAGGAGTAGATTATATAGAGGTGTTTGCTCTTGTGGCAAGTTTAGATACAATTAGAATGATAGTTACATTAGTTGTTGTGCTTGAATTATTTACTAGTTGAATGTCAAATTAGCCTTTTTGCATGGAGATATCAATGGATAGGTTATGTTTTCAACAACCTCCTAATCAAGAACAGAAATTATATAAACCAAAAAATGCTCTTTATAGACTAAAACAAGTTTCTAGAGCTTGGAATAGGTGTATTCATTCCTACTTTTCTAAAAAGGGATGTTTAAATGTCCTTATGAACATATATTATATGTTGAGCATGTTAATGGCAAGATGGAGGTGGTATGTGATGATTGCAAAACCAATTACTTGTTTTAATTTAGAAACCGCAAGTATACAAGTCATTACTTGTAGGAAAAAGCAAATATCGTCCTGTAGATATTGTGCTTGTTTAATACTCAAATTCAAATATTAAACTGAAAAGTAAACTAAATCAAAGCAAACTAGCAACAATCGAATAATATAACAGTAGAAATCTATAAAGAGGATTAATTAAGTTATGGTAGAGGGGATTTTACCTATCATTAATGTTAATCTAGCTTTTTATGTGTTTATTGGGTGTCTGTTCTAGATGATCGTAGGGTTGATTACCCTCTCTCAAGTTATAATCATTCCCTAAATTGTAAAACCTAACCCAATTACAGACTTACAATCTCTCAATTCAAAAATTACCCACAACCTCTCTAATAAGCAATTAGGTCTCGGATGGGATCTCTCTTCATGAAATTACCTACTAGATTAAATAAATGGTCAATTAGATCCGATAACTCTCGTTAATCCAATCTAATCACTTTTATCCAGCTTACCCTCTCGATTTGTTACTGAAATATGCAAATACATTAATCAATCTTAAAACCTAAATCAAATAAACATAATTCAACTAGATTAACATTAAATATAAGCAAAATCCTAAAGGAAAAGTTAGAACATCATTAATAACTCAAAATCTATAAACATACAACCCATCACAATCTTATACATTAAATGAATAAAAAGATAAATCAAGAGGAAATGAAACTTAAGTTGGAAGATACAGGAAAGTAGTGGCATCGGAAGATCACCTATTCTAGGATGCTTCAATGTCAAAACCCTCCTCTTCCTCTTCTTCTTCTTCTTCTTCTTCTTTTCTCTCTCTTCTTTCTCTCTCTCTTTTGGGTTTCCAAATGTAGGCTTAACATAGACTCCCTTTTAGGGTTATATCCTAATCCTTTTATGATATTTACTAATTAAGGTAACCCTAGTGTCCTTCCAAGGTTCGAAATGTCCCTCAAAAACTCAAGTTCAAAAGTGACTCTGCGTTTGCCTGCACGCATGCCACAATTTATCTACTCTCTGTCAAGATCGTGGCCAACTCCCTATGATCGTGGCCCTATGCTTGAGCTTCTATCACAATCGTAGCAGATTCCCCATGATTGTGGCCCTGTGTTTTGGTTTGGATCTCCTTCGAAACTCTTCTGAATGCCCTGAAACACTAACAAACTCATCACAACACCTCATATATAAAAAATTAAAGCTCAAAAACATGTTATCACCCAAAGAACACTTAAAACACAAATATTTATGGACTAACATAATTCTTAACCTAAACACACACTAAGCAATTAAATTAACCACTAAACACATATCAAATTACCTATAAAAATATAATCCAATCTATACCTATCAACGTCCTCACACTTTAATTTTTGCTTGTTCTCAAGCCAAGATCAAATACAACCAATGAAATTCTATCACTTTATTTTCACAAAGATTAAAGCATGCAATCCCTCAAACCTTGGCCAACTCAACTGTCAAGTTACTACACACATCATGACTAATTTTTATTAGTAAACATAAGCAAACTAAATGATCCGCTTTGTCTTTCGGTTTTACCCTTGGAGGTCGAATCAAAAATTGAATTCCAATGATTGCAATATAGGATGCAACCTTGGGTCGTCTCACTTAATTGGAACCTAATGCAATGGATCTAATCTAGCCTAAAT
>JAOSBN010007374.1:0-18796 GCA_027563595.1 Erythroxylum suave | reverse complement strand
ATTTAAAAATTATTGTCATTTTTATTAAATTATTAATTGTGATTATTATTTATTATTAAGATTTTTGGAAATAGGATCGATGTAAACTTGTAAACAGTAAACTGTACAGTATATAACTGTACAATATATTAGTGGACTATTTTGCAAATTTAAAAAATTTCAGGGACTATTTTATAAATATAAAAAATTGTCCGGTACGGTACCTAGTATTGACCGGTACCGGTATAGCATCGTTCCAGAACTGAATCCGGTACCATGTCCGGTACGGTATTCGCAACATTGTTTTACAATTCTTTCAAATTGAATAGTAGTCGAATACTTAGCTTCTTGCGATAAAGTCTTAATGAATTTCTTTTTACATGTCTTTCGTTGAAAGTTAGAAAAGTATAACAACACGTGACTTCGGTGGAAAATTGTGAGCTAGAAGACAATCGGTGATCTTCTTCTAAGTGAGTCTCTTCCGATCTAGGATAAGTACATTGTCACAATTATTTTCTATATTCATATTTTTTAATCATTAAATAATTATAATATATTTCCATATATATATATACATATATATGAGCATTGTATATCAATGATATTAATTGTTTACTTTACTAAACCTTAGTATTATCTTAATATATTATAATTCTTTTATAAATATTGTGCTTCTAATTTATGATATTATCTAGTTTACGAATTTATAATTTCTTTCTAAATGAAAAGAGTTGCTTTGTAGTTTACCAATTTATAATTTTTTTTATTTGGGGATTGGAGACTAAATGGAATTTGAGGTTTAATTTATTTTTGGATTTTTTTCATTTTAAGAATCGGATGTTCACAAAATAATTAGGAGTTGATGTCAATTTTCTATAAAAAGGCTATCCTTGATTACAGAGTCGTAGATGCAAAAAAAGGAAATATGGGAAAGGGATCGTACTTTCTTCGTAATAACAAAGTTTAAAAATTGATTTAGGTTACTATGTTAGTGATATATGATTAGTCTATATTTAATGTTCATGCTATATATATTTCTTTGTTTTTTTAACCAAAATCTAAGAAAAGAGTTTCTTTTATCGAACTAAAAATTAAAAAGATTTTTTTTAATTTTAAATATCAAAGGATTCTTTAAAAGTTTTTTAAACTATAGAAGCGGACTACGTCTTTTATCTCTATTTTAATTCTGGGAAACATTGCAACTAATTGGGATTAATTATCACTGCGACAAAAAGTGTTTTAGGCAATAGACAAAAGCGTAATTATAAGTTCAATTATGTTGCCTTATCTTTTTCTACATCTCCAACAGCATGAGGAGTGCGGGGGGTTAGATGAGATGGTTTTAGAGAACATTGCCATTAAATTATCAACATCCCTTTTTTCAAGCATTGTGATTTGATATTGGGCTTCTCGTCTAATAGTGTTAGATACATTCCTCAATACATGGCACATGTTTCATTCAAAGAAGATAACTTTGTACATAGTCATACACTTTGTCTAGTCCAATAAGGAAGTCATACACTCGATCTTTTTGGATTTCTTCTTTCCAACTCTTGAGATCTGTGGTGCACACCATCTGGATTAGACGTCTTTTATCAATTTCTTGCCAAATACTATTAAGTTCGACATGATAAATGTGGATTGGACGTCCACTTTGTTTTGTCATGGCCTTGCACCGTAGTTCATATAATTGAGATTCATCAGCTCCATCATAAAAGGTTTTGAGTAACACTATCCCAGATCTCTTTAACCGTTGAGAGATCAATAAAAAGGCTAAGAAGATGTGGTTCCATGGTTTTTAGTAACCATCCTTGTACAATAGCATCTTCAGTACACCGCTTAGAGCAGTTAGAACTACT
Organism: Erythroxylum suave; assembly: GCA_027563595.1. Classification (NCBI taxonomy): domain Eukaryota; kingdom Viridiplantae; phylum Streptophyta; class Magnoliopsida; order Malpighiales; family Erythroxylaceae; genus Erythroxylum; species Erythroxylum suave. Next base: position 16,958 of record JAOSBN010007374.1, on the reverse strand, counting down.
CGCTTATGGTTTAGGGTCACTTCCTTTCAAATAACCTAGCTTTTTTAATCCTGTCGCATGAATTTCAATTATCCACGACCAAATTTTGAAGTTTGTATCATTCAATTTGAATCAAAAAATCGTAAGCTGCCAAGGCTGGAAGACTCAAATGAGATTGGAATTTGGTTCACCATGGGGTTTGTGGTTTGGTTCACAATAATAATAACATTATGATTGTCATCCATCGTTGATCTTTTTCTTTAAGACCAATTTGGATGAAGGCTTTGGATTTTTCTGAGAAAAATATTTTACGATTTATGAATGGGTTTGGATAGGCTCTGATACTATGTCAAACATTAGGGTTTGAACTAAGAGATTTTCATTATTCTCTCACTTTACAAGGAGGCCTTTATATAGGAAAAGATAAATCGATATCCATTTTTAGAGATAAATCAAACAGTCTCGATAATCGCTCCCCCATCATTATCATTATCTCGTTTTATATAAAGCCCTAATGAAAAATCTTGCTATAACTATGCAACTGATATTTCCAACACTTGGCATATACTCACAAGTTCCACCATGCGCTTATAGCTAGATAAAGGTGTTTATTGTAAAAACAGTGCATCAATTCCTTATAAGGATGAATGAAAAATATAACATGGTATGTTCTTAAAATTTGAATACAAATCCTCTGTATTTATTATCTTGAGTTTATGCGTTTGTCACATAAGAAGAATGACAACGGTTGTTGATAACATAATAGTTTACTTTAATTGGGGCAACGGTCTTTCTTATTAATAGTACTAGCAGAAACCACAATAACCATAACCTTACAGCAAACATGATCTCTCTAAATTATTTTATGAACATTACAAAAAGACTAGGAATACCAAATACATCTATTTTGAATTACACGGTTATCTGGAATAGTGGGAAAGAAGTTTAACAAAAGACAAGCAACAAATAGTTCACCACATATGAAACATATTACAAGTCATAATAATATTCCAATTAATGGATTGACAAATGAGAACTACACTCAACTTATATATGTACTTAATCTTGAAAATTCCCTTGATTTTATGGTCAATATTGGGGATAAGCTAATTTCTCTATCTAATAGTGAAATTGAATGAGTTTTAAATTCATTTGCTTATGATCCTATAAATTTTTCCATGAGAATTTTAATACTTGTTAACAACCTTTACCTTAATTTTCACTAATGAGAATCCTATATGAATTCCTAAATCTAGCTTAATCTTATCGAGATGTTCTAATTATATCCCATGTTACTTTAAATATGTTCCTTATATACATATGTTGGGATTCCAAATGTGAGTGGGAACCTTACATTGAAAAGAGATTAAATTAGTGAGGGACATATAAGTGGAAAGGACCCTTAAACCTAATACCTTAAGGTTTTGGGGTGTGATGTTAAGGCCTATGAGTATGTTCCCTTATTATGCTCATGTTGAAGATCTCCCAAGAAAGTGGGCTTTCCAGTGCCGACAAGTGGTATTAAAGCTGATGGTTCGACAAAGGATGAGTATAGAGATGATAGTCAGATCCTGTGGTTGCCATCCCCACGTGGAAGAGCCAGGAGACTCCTGGTGGGCCCAGACTAGTGGAGTATAAGGGCTTTTGGTGACGCTATATACTCAAGTTGTTAAGAAAAAGGTTTTCGCTTAAGGTGAAGCCCAAGCCCAAAGTGAAATTTCACTTTTGAGGGGGAGATTGTTGGGATTTCAAATGTGAGTACCATCTCCACAGTGCCAACAAGTGGTATTAGAGTCAATGGTTCAGTAAGGGACAAGTATGGAGATAGTAGTCAGATCCCATGGTTGCCATTCCCATATGGAAGAGCAATGGGACTTCTAGTAGGCCCATACAACTGAGTGGAAGGGGTCTTGGTGACGCCATAAACTTAAGCTACTAAGAAAAAGGCTTTTGCTCAAGGGGGAGCTCAAGCCCAAATGGAAGTTCATACTTGAGGGGGAGATAGCTAGGATTTCAAGTTTGAGTGGGAATCACATAATGGCAAGAGACGAAATTAGTAAGGGGCATATAAGTGAAAATGACCCACAAACCTAATACCTTAAGGTTTTGGGTTGGAGTGTGATGTTAAGGCCCATGAGTATGTTCCCACACCAGGCTTATAATGAAGATCTCCTAAGAAAGTGGGCTCCCCAATGCCAACAACATCCTTTATATGAAATCTTATCTTCATTAACAATGTAACCACTACCTTGAATTGTATTTCTCTCCTTTTCCCTTTCTTTTAAGTTTCAGAGGACTTAACCAAGAGGAAGTTGACTGGAATGAGTGAAATTGCAAGATAGGCATTATTATTTTCAAGAAATTAAAATCTTCATGGTTGCCACCATCTTTAAACGTGATTATAAGCTCTTTTGTGACATCAACACCTTGGAAATTTATTTTTTGATAGGCTTTTCTTATTAATTTAGGTAAATTTTCTATCAAATCTTTTAATAAGTATTGTGATCCTTGTCATTGATGAAAATAAACTCAATTATCATTTCCTATTAATTCAATTAAAACTTATGACTGCTATAAATTTATACATTGTGATGTTTCGAAGGTATATCATACTGCATCTTTATCTAGTGTTCATTATTTTTAGCATTATATATGATTATAGTTGAACCACTTAGGTTTACTTGACAAAGCTTAGGTTTACTTGACAAAAACCTAATTAGAAGCTTATATCAGGTTGGTTTGTTTCATAACTATAATCACTAGATAATTTGAAATGATAAATAAGCAAATTTATAATGATGGTGGTATCAAAATTCAATAACTTGTAGATATTTTTGTCAACAAATAGGGATTCAAACCCAATGTTCTTACATCTCCACACCCTAAAAAAATAGAATGGAAGTATATACATATCTTAAAAGTAACTAAAGCTTTACGATTTTAGGCTGACTTACCTGTAAAATTTTAGAAAAGTGTATCTTAATAACAACTTAATTGATAAATTATACTCCTACATCTCTCCTATATGGTAAGAGCCCTTATGGAATTTTATTTTCTAAGAAGCCAAATTATTTTGATCTTTATGTTTTTATATATCTTCGTTACTTCTGCTGTTCCCATTCAAGAGAAAAATTCCAAAAACATGCCACTATTTTCATTTTCATTGACTATTTTTATCGTTGCTTTATTACTGGTTATTTTATTCTCCTTACTTGCTCCTTTGGTTCTTAGAAAACCATGAAGCAAACTATCATGTCTTGCTCCTCAATTGAAGCTAAATATCGTTCCATGACAACTACTACTTGTAAGCCTTTTAGACTTTAATCGTTGCTCAAGGACTTGACAGTTGGTCACTCATTCCCAACTAAGCTCGTTTATGACAATCAAGTTCCTTACACATTGTTGCCAGTACTGTTCATCATAAATGTATGAAACATATAGAAATTAATGATCACTTTATTTGCAATTACATTAAATCTAGCTCTGTTGCAATGTTATATGTTTCCTCCATTCTTCAACTTGTTTACATTTTTACTAAAGCTCTTAACAATATTTAGCATATTGAAATATTTTCACTATATTAGAAGATATTTACAATATTAGAAAAATAGATGACCATATTTTACTTCTATATTTAGTCATATATATCCTATTTAGTGTCAGAGCAAGTCATAATTTTTGTCAACAATGGTTAACGGCACATAATAAGTTACTAATATTAAACATCACAATTTTTGAACAATTATATCCTAAAAATCATATATAAGATACAATTTATTAGAAAGATAGAGTTAGAGATAAGAAAGAAAAATTTTGAATAAGAGGAAGATGATTAGAAGGGATTTTACAAATTACTTATCATATGGATTATATAAGAAAAGTGTGTAGGTGATTTTTGTTTAATTGAGAGTGATATAAGTACGTTTGTGATCCTATCACATTATCTGCACTTAAATTCCTACGTTGGTATCAGAGATAATTTACTTATATTCTAATCAAAGTCAATTTTATCGTTTATATATTTGAAATTGAAATTCCTATCATGAATAAGATTAAACTAAACAAATTCGATACATATGTATTGAGTAGAATGGAAATAGATAAGGCATAGCTCGAGCTTAAGTTTGACTAAATTTAGTTAATCTAAAGCTCAACTCTGCTCAGCTTAGCCTGATTTTTCTAAAATTAAAAATAAAAAATGATGTCATTTTACTAAAAATGACATAATTTTCCTTATAAATTTTGATCCTCTAATTGAGCATGAGCTTGGTCCAAAACCCAATCAAATTGGGCCTGCCTGCTAACTTCGAGATAGGCTCATACATATCTACCAAGTTTAGTATTGATTAATTTTTTTGGATCCATGGGAAAGGGTGATTAAGAAGAGGGTGAGAAAGGGTGCACCAATCTCGAAGAACCAATTCTTGTTTGATGCCAAGAAGGTCCATAACAGAATCTATACACCTCATTAGAAGATTAATGAAATATTATAGGAAAAGACGGCGAGACCCATATATGATTTTCATTGACTTAGATAATGCTTATAATAAGGTACCTAGGGAAGTCATGTGGAGGTGTATTGAAGTTAAGGAAGTTCCTATAACCTATATATAAGTTATAAGAGATATGTATGAAGAAGTTAAGACTAGAGTAAGGATGATAAAAAAAAGATAGGACAATAGAAAAAGATACACAAGATCTCTTTATTGATATCTGGCTACACTAAGGATCCCTATTTGTAGTAATGATGGCTGACTTCACTAAGAATATCTAAGAGGACAAGCTTTGGTATATGTTGTTTGTTGATAACATTGTTTTAGTATATCAGTTAAAAAAAAAGGGTGTCAATGTCAAGATAGAACTTTAGAGGGATAAATTAGAGTCGAAGGACTTTAATTGAGCAGGACTAAGATAGGAATAAGACTAAGTACTTAAAGTGTAACTTTTCAGGCCATAGGGTGACATCCAATATGAAGATAAAGATTGGTTCATAAGTTTTACCATAGAAATACTATTTTACGTACCTTAGATCTATCATCTAAAGGGTTCATCATACCAAATCAGGGTGACTTAAATGGAGAGGTGTATCAAAAGTTTTATGTAACACGAGGATATCATTTAAGCTAAAAGGTAAATTCTACTATTTAGCAATTAGGTAGGCTATACTCTATCAGACAATGTATTGGCCTATCAAATAAGTACATAGTCATAAGTTATTAGTTATAGAGATGAGAATGCTCAATTAGATGTGTAACCTTATAAGAAGTGATAAGGTCAGAAGTATAGTGGTAAGAGACAAATTAAGAGTGGCTAACATTGATTGTAAATTAAGGGATACAAGGCTTAGACAGTCCAAACATATTAAGAAAAGACATCTTCACGCCCTAGTGAGAAAATGCAAGAAGCTTGTACTTAGGGACTGTAAGAACAAAATAGGAAGACCTAAGAAGAACTTGGGGAAAGTGATTAAGAATAATATGCCTTTGCTATAGCTTACTGAAGACTTGACCGTTAATAGGAAATTTTAGCAAACTAGGATACGAGTAAAGGATTTTATAAAAAGATGTCCTTCTCTTTTTCATAGATCTTTTAAACTTTTTCTTTTAATTTTTGTGTCTTGTATTTAGCACAAACACTTTTATCTGTAGTACTTCTCCCCAAGTCATTTTAGTTAATTTTTTTCAATTTTTATTTATTTATTTGTCTTCTTTCTTGTTTATTTATTTATTTACTTATTTCATCATTTATTCTAATTCTTTACTTTTTTTATCTTTGTTTTATTATTTATTACTATCTTTTAATTTACTTTATTATTTGTTTATTTTTTATCTTTTTTATTTTGAATTTCTTTATTCGTATTTTATTTTGTTGTTATTTTTATGTAGTTATCTATTTAAATTTTTAGCTTTTGTTTTCTTCAAACAGTTCTCAAATCTTTTTTTTCTTTTCTTTTCTCTTTTCATATGGGTCTATCCAAAATAAGCTCTCTACTAGTTAAGAGTAAGGCTGCATACTTCTAGACTCTACATCTCAATGGGATTTCTACTGAGATGTTGTTGTTATTGTTTGATGTTAATTGATTATGTTTGATGATACTAGTATTTGATTGTAAGGACAATCAATGGTAACAATTAGCTAATAAATAATGTGATATCTATAAAGAATTCACTTTAGAGGAAATAGTAAAATATGTTATTCATTTGTGTTAGTTGTTTTATGAGTGTATCCTTTTCAAAGGGCAACCATATCCATATTTAGAGCAGTTGTTAGAAGACTTGGTCTTAGAAGAATAAAAGTTGAACAATTTTGGTGTGTTTTGATAACTTCTACATCCCATATGAGACTCAAATTTTGACCGTGTTTATGTTTTGTATGGCTTCCTTGGTTATCCCTTATTTTAGTCAATTCAGCCCTTGACAGAGAACCATCTCCTTGTCATTCTCTTCCACATTTTCACTATAAAGACTTCCATTTTTTTAATTTGGATAAGCCACTATTGTTTGAATCAACACTCACATCATGTCTACATAATAATAACTTGTATTTTATGTCATCCTACGCTGAGCTTATTAATGGAGCCCTAAGCAAACAATTCAAAGGTTCTAAAGGTATAAGGTAGGGAGACCTACTCTCTCCTTATTTATTTGCCATCTCTATGAAAATACTCACTAAGATAATCAAGTTGAACATATCAAGATCCCTTAACTTCATATTCCATTACAAATGTAAGGAGATGTGCCACATCCACTTAAAATTTCTGGATGACCTAATGATGTTCTATGGACCTGAACAAATGCCTATTTCCTTATAAATAAATCTCTACAACTATTTTGCAGGATCTCGGGATTAAGTATTAACATACGGAAGAGTAAGGTTTATTTCTCTTTTGATGTCATTAACATTGACATATTAAGGTACATCATTGGTTTGAATGCCCACTATTTGGCGTTCAAATATCTTAGAGTCCTAATGTCCTCTAAGAAACTAAGATTCCATGATTGTCTAGTCCTTTTGGAGAAATATAAGAGGAAAATTAATGGCAGAATAAAGTTTCGTCACAAGTTGGTTGAGTTCAGCTTGTCATTTCAATACTGAAAAATCTCCACACTTATTAGAGTACTTACCTATTTTTACCTAAGAAGATTAACAAGGAGATGTATAAATGCATTGGGAACATCCTATGGTTTAGAAAGGTAGATAATTCCAAAGGGGAAAAAATCGAATGGGAGTAACTATGCAAGGAAAAGCAAGAGGGAGGATTAAGATTTGTTTCTCTGCAAATGATCTAAGATTATCCTAGTGGCTAAGAGAATTTAAAGACTATTCAATGATAAAGAGGCATTTTGGAGCAAATGGACTAATGAGTAGTTCCTGAAAGAATCCAATTTTTGGCAAATAAGGAAAAGAAAGAATATTCGTGGCCTTTTATATAAATGCCCAGGAAAAGGTAGGCTATCTACCCCTTTATCAAAATTTAGATAGAAAAAGGTGAAGACTTTTAGTTCTGGTTTGATAATTAGGCTATTCAAAGTCCTATCATCTTGACAAAGGACCTTTCAACACTTTTAACTAAAATTCCAACTCAGGATCAATTCGTAAAAGTCACTAAATAGAATTCTCGGTCAACAATTGGCAAGGTTTTTGATAGATTGGAGAACCACTTCCCTAATTATCTTCTTAACCCCACAAGGAAGGATAAAGCGATCTGGACAATCAACAACAATGGTGAATTCACTAACTCCTCCTATTTAAAAGCCCTTAAACTTCAAAATCTAACCATTCAATAGTATAACATTATTTGGAAAGGCTTCTTGATTCCCAAGGCTTCCTTTATTACCTGGCTAGCCGTTAGAAGGAGATTAAAAACCAAACATAGAATAAAGTGATCCACTGTCCAAATTTGTACCTTATGATGTCTTAAACTTGAAGCCATAAAACATTTATTTTTCCAGTGTTGCTACATAGCCACCATCTAGACCAAAATGCAACATAATATGAACATGATCTTTCCATTTTCTTATTGGGATAACATTCTAGCATGGGATGAAAAAAAATATAAAAGAATAGGGAAGATTTTAAAAAAAAGTCTTAGATTAAGCCTGGATTGCTCAGTGTACATAATTTGGAGTGAAAGGAATCAAAGACTATTTAGGAATTGAAAAACAAAGAAATATGCTTTAGCTCACAGGATCTCCTGCTAGATTTGAGAAATTCTTGTTGCTCACAAAGCTACTAAAAGCCTGAGTTACTCACTCAAAAGAATATGGAATCTAGAATAATCTGTCAACTTGTTTCTAATAGGCTTAAGTGATAACAGGTTGTAAATGTTTGATGTTTTTTTTCATAACTTGTATTTGCACAACTCTATACTAATATTTTGTTGTTGCTCTTATGCATATAAATGAATTTGTTTCAAATTTTCACAAAAAAAAAACTACATCTAAACATTATAAGCGTAAGTTGCAGGAGCCATGAAAAATAAAACTAAACAATAGACCAATTTGTAGCTTTGTCATGACTCATGTTAAATTGGATGTTTTGAGTTAGAATAATCCATTTTATACAGAAGTTTGAGCAAGAACTTGTATAGGCTAGAAAAGATTTCGAAGGATTATCATGTTTCTCTCCTTCTATAAAGTATCATTTTCACTCTCCACACTTATTTACAAACTTAAAAACTTTAAGATGTTTTTAAATTATGAATCTAACCTGTTCAGTCCAAGAGATGAATTGAGACCAACAACTTCCAAAGTAAAGATAGTTTACATAACCATAGAATTTAGCTACAAAAAAGTTGTTTAGAATTAACATGTGTGGAACAGATGATTTATTTTCTCAAGGAATTGGTAACATAACTTACATATCATTAAAAAATTATTTTGTAACCATCTAAAAAAAATAAAAGAAGTGTTGAAAATTTTGATAAAGAATCAAGCTAGCTTTTACCAAAAAGTTTTTTGGTTAGTGGGCTTGAAGAGATTTAAACATGTTTTACTAGTAAAATTTTTGTAATTGTACTTCTTCTATAGAGATTTATCTCTATCTCCATATCATATCTATTGTTGAAAATATTGTCCATATTTATTGTAAACTCTCCAAGTTTGCATTACCACTCTTCATCAACAATGATTAAGCTAATCTTAACATTCAAATAAGTAATTTTAGATTCTTTATATCAAAGAACTTGTGTAAGGGACGTAACTTGTTTTAATTATTAAATTATAACTAAATTTTAATTACATTGTTAATAATGAATTTTATTTTTTACTCATAAGATCTTTCAACTTTAAAATTTTAGTTAAGATTAAACATATTTAGGTTTACTATTTTAAAATATTATGAATGCCTAAAAATTAAAGAAGAAAAGGTTGAAAGGGACCTTTAATATATGTAACTTGTCACAAGGTACGCCTATATATATATGTGTGTGTATGTGTGTAAAGCTTCAAATTATAATTGTTAAAACAATTGTGTTGTTATAACTCTTCGCTGACTTAACTAAAGCCATTTAATAAGTGCATTTAACCATCGCGAGATATCCAATTTGCCTGAACTTAACTTTGCAGAGATATCTCGAAAACTATTCAATTTGAAAGAATTGTAAAAGGATAGAATTAAGACTTTATCTTTAGAAGCTAAGTATTCGACTACTATTCAATTTGAAAGAATTGTAAAAGGATAGAATTAAGACTTTATCGTAAGAAGCTAAGTATTCGACTACTATTCTTTTACAATTCTTTCAAATTGAATAGTAGTCGAATACTTAGCTTCTTACGATAAAGTCTTAATTCTATCCTTTTACAATTCTTTCAAATTGTCTATCCTTTTACAATTCTTTCAAATTGAATAGTAGTCGAATACTTAGCTTCTTACAATAACGTCTTAATGAATTTGTTTTTACTTGTCTTTCGTTAAAAATGAGAAAAGTATAACAACACATGTGACTTCGGTAGAAAATTGTGAGCTAGAAGACAATAGGTGATGTACTTACACGTGTCTTTGGAAGAAAATTGTGAGCTAGAAGACAATCGGTGATCTTCTTGTAAGTGAGTCTCTTCCGATCGAGGATAAGTGCGTTGTCACAATTATTTTCTATTTCATATTTTTTAATCATTAAATAATTTTCGTATGAGACTTCAAACTTGAAGAACAAATAAGGAACGTTATTCTTCTCAACATCATCTTTTCTGTGCAATCTCTCATATGATTTGAAGATGATGGCAATATCATTTTATGTTCGAGCACACATGCTTACATTCTATTTTGGGTCTTGCATGAAGTGTTTAACACTGCTCTTTTGTATTTGATTCTGATTGGTTTCTTTTGTACTCTTGAATGGGAAAAAAAGTTTTTTCTTGTTTGGAAAATGGTGATTTATTTCCAACGAGAAAAGAGTGTAAGAATATACAGATTTACAACTGACTATTTCCTTCTAATTTTAGGATCAATTTTGATCCTTGTACACCATTGCAAGATAGAAGCAATATTAGGGACACTCTTAATCTGATTACAGTTTAACTGATAAACAAGAATAATGTCTTTAACGATCCTGTCAAAAGACAGTGTACCAGCTGCAAACTTAAGATTGTTTCCCTCCTTCCAGACAGAGTATAGCGTGATGCACAGTAGAGCTTTCTTGGCCTGATTCCGAACATCTCCCTGGAAATTTCTAGTTGTGCAATCTTTCAGCAAGTTCGAATTTGAAGGCCTACTCTATCCATTGAAAGCCAAAACATGCTTCCAAATTTTTTCAAAAAACCTGCGCTCAAAAAATAGATGCTCGTGCAATTCATTAGCAGAATTACAGAATCTGCAAAGAGGGTTATGATGGTTTGACCATTTGGAAACATTATCCATCGTTTTCAGTCTACCTTGCCAAGCTAACCATGAAATGAATGCCATTTTGGTGGAACTAGATTACCCCAGACAATAGACGCCCACTTCAGCCTCCCAGTAGGTGGACTAAGCAGTTCATATATGGCTTGAGAGGAGAATGGTCTTCCTATTCCATGATTCCACACACTAATACCATTGGAGATATTAACACATGATAGAGAAAGAGCTCTAAGGCTCATAATCTTCTTAAAACTCTAGGAATTGGGCTCTCAAGCAGTTAGTCCTCCAAGACAATGCTCTCCATCTCAGATGCAATTCGTTCCGGTGGAGGAAAATCATGTTCCCTTACATGAGGAGCCTGCTCACATGATCACAAAAATTGAGAGTATCTCTGGTCCAGGTACAATTTCTATAGAACTGCCCATTGTTAATGCCTATGATACGCTTGTAGATGCTATTGAAGAGGAATTCTTTCATGAGAATGATAAGGCTAAAGCTGATAATGCTATTGAATCTGTTGATGGTAGTAAAGGGAAAGTGCAACCTATGAGGGCCAAGAGAAGCCGAAAGAAATATTAAACTATGATAATTGCCCATTGGAATATCAGGGGTCTAAACTCCCCTGCTAAACAATCATCTATTAGGAAATTCTTGATTGAAAAGAAAGTCGGCTTGTGTTGTTTAGTAGAAAACAAAATAAAAATGTCAAATGTTTCATCTGTAGCAAGGTTCATAGCACCTAATTGGAGTTATGACCAAAATTTTGTAGTCGGTGATCAAGGGAGAATTTTGATCTTATTGAACTCTCTATCATTCGATTGTCAAGTCTTATTAAGAACTGAGCAGCTGCTACACTGCTTGGTGCATCAGAAAAATTGTAATAACTCTCCATTCTTTGTAAGCTTTGTTTATGCTTTCAATAGTGGGGGACTAAGAACTGATATGTGGAATCATCTTATTCAACTTCATAAATCTATAAACTGCAATTGGATGGTAGTTGGGGATTTTAATTGTATCCTATAGTTCTGGAAGGGCACAAGAGAGCTAAAAAAACTTATTGATTCAACTTCTCTTTATGATCTTAGCTTTTCTGGTGAATTATTTTTCATGGAGAAAAAGGCAAGCTGGGAATGACAAAGTGTTTAATAAGATTGACATGTCTTAATAAATGACCTTTGGGAATCTTCATATCCTAATGCTCATGCAGTCTTCTACCCACCCCCTCCCCCAATCTCTGACCACTCTCCTGTGGTGATTTATGGTAAGCAAATGGCTTGGAAAAAACATACTCCCTTCAGGTTCCTTAAATCATGGACTACCCATCCTAACTTTGGGGAAATTTTGTATGAAATTTGGCATTATGAAAACCAAGGAAGTCCTCTCTTTTTGGTGGTCCAGCAACTTAAAAGGGTGAGGAAGGCTCTAAGGTAGTTCCACTCCATTCATTTCAAAAATATGGGGGACAGGATAAAAAACAGTCAGCTTGAACTCAATGAAATTCAAAGGCAACTTAGTGTTAATCCCATTGATGTTGATTTGCAAAAAAAGGAGAAAGGTAGCCTGGACAATCTCTTCAAACTCTTGAAGGTTGAGAAACTTTATTACTCTCAAAGAACTAAGGTAAATTGGATCACTTACGGTGACTCCAATAGTGTTTTTTTCCACGCTCAATAGAGGGCGAGTGCTAATTCCTTGAAAATAGGCTTTCTTCTTGGCAGCTCTGGTATTCTTTTGGTGGATGAAGTTGATATCCAACAAGAAATAATCAGGTTCTACCTTAAACTTATAGGGGAGGACTCTCCTATCCTTCCTTTAAAACATGAGATTATTTCTTCGGGTCCTACTGTTCTCCTTGACCAATGTCTAATGCTTTGCCAGCCTACTACTATTAAAGAGATCAAAAATGCCTTTTTTCAAAATGGATGATACAAAATCCCCCGGACCTGATAGGTTCTCTTCCTCTTTTTATAAAGCTGCCTGGAGTATTATTTCCCAAGATGTTTGTAATGGCATCATTCACTTTTTTAACAATGGCAGGTTATTAAAGGAAGTAAATACTACTGTGATACACTTGATTCCCAAAACAAAATGTCCAAAATCCCCTTCTGATTTTAGACCCATATCTTGTTGCAACGTAATTTATAAGGCAATATCCTCCATCATTGCTTCAAGGCTGAAAAGTGTTCTTCCAACACTAATTGGCTGCCAGCAAGCTGGTTTCATTTCAGGGCATAAATTCTCTCAAAATGTGTTGATTGCACAAGAACTGATGAATGGCTATAATAGGAGGGGTATTTCTCGTAGATGTACAATAAAGGTTGACATCCAAAAAGCCTTTGACTCTGTAAATTGGCATTTCATGGAGCAGGTTCTAAAAGGTTTGGGATTACCTTTGAAATTCATAAATTGGATAATGCAGTGTATCACAACCCCCTCATTTTCTTTGATGATTAATGGTGAAATCTGTGGTTACTTTCAAGGGAAAAGGGGACTTTGGCAAGGAGATCCTTTGTCTCCCTACCTTTTTTGCCTTGCCATGGAGTATTTTTCTAGATTAATGGGAAGTATGAGCCAGGTTAAAGGGTTTGATTTTCACCCTCATTGCAAGAAGTTGAATCTTACACACATCCTATTTGCGGATGACCTCTTGCTCTTTTGCAAGGGAAATTCCTCCTCAAACCAACTCGTCTTTGACTACTTATAGGAATTCGGGGACACTTCAGGAATGAAGATCAACATTTCTAAAAGCTGCATTTTCTTTAGAGGTTTGTCTTTAAACTCTTGTAATGACATATATGCCATGATGAATGTTGCGAGAGGCCACTTCCCTTGTAAGTATCTTGGAATGCCTCTTATTGATAAGAGGCTCTCCTTTTATGATAGCTCACCCCTGGTTGACAGAATTATGGATAGTATCCTCCACTGGAGTGCTCGATTCCTGTCATATGCTGGCAGGCTTGAATTGATAAAATCAGTTATTCGAAACATTGAGATCTACTGGTCTCATATTTGTCTACTACCAACAAAAGTCATCAAAATGATTGAGACCTTAGCAAGATCTTTTCTTTGGTCCGGGAGTCCCACACTATCTAAAAAGGCTTTAGTAAATTGGAATCAGGTCTGCTCACTAATTTCTAATGGAGGTCTAGGTCTTAAAAAGTTGAAGCTTTTGAATAAGGCTTTAATGATGCAACACCTCTGGGGCTTGGCTTTGAAAAAAGACCTCTTGTGGGTCCGTTGGATTCATGAGAGGTATTTGAAAGGGAACACCTCTATTTGGGACTTTGAGATCTAACTCGTAATTTCACAACAATATGTATAGTTTGATTATTCTTGGTGTATATATATATATATGAGCATTGTATATCAACGATATTAATTGTTTACTCTACTTAACCTTAGTATTATTTTAATATATTATTATTCTTTTATAAATATTGTGCTTCTAATTTAAGATATTATCTAGTTTACGAATTTATAATTTCTTTCTAAAAAAAGAGTTTCTTTGTAGCTTACGATTTTTTTTAATTTGGGGATTGGAGACTAATGGAATTTGAGGTTTAATTTATTTTTGGATTTTTTTTCATTTTTAGGATGTTCACTAATTTTGAGGTTTTATTATAGAGTCTGGTTTGGAAATGTTTATAACAAAAAAATTAGGAGTTGATGTCAATTTTCTAGAAAAAAGGCTATCCTTGATTTCGGACTCATTGATGCAAAAACAAGGAAATATGGGAAAGTTATCTTACTTTCTTTGTAATAACAAAGTTTAATAATCGATTTAGGTTACCATATTAGTGAAATATGATTAGTTCACATCTGATGTTCATATTGCATATATTTCTTTGTTACTTTTTTTACCGAAATCTAAGAGAAGAGTTATTATATAGAACTAAAAATTAAAAAGAGTTTTTTTCTAGAATTTTAAATATAAAAAAATTCTTTAAAAGTTTTTTAAATTATAGAAGGGGACTATGTCTTTTATCTCTATTTTAATTCTTGGAAACATTCCAACTAATTGAAATTAATTGTCACTATCGCAAAATCTGCTTTAGGCAATAGACAAAAGCGTAGCTATAAGTTTAATTATTGTTAAAAAGACAAGGGAGAAAATGTCTGAATAAACCAAATTTGTTACTTTTGTAAGGATTTTAATTTGTTCTCTACTTAAAATTATAATCCAAGGCATCTATCCAATCATAATGATTTTTTAATTAAAAATTTTGTCTCAACTTGTAACATTAATTTAAAAACTCTCCGATTATTTTAAAATACATAACAGAAAAAGGGATGGTCAGTGTTTAATTCATCATTAGTATTAGTTCATAATTTTGACAAAAAAGGAACCCAGAAAATGGTTTTCCCCATTAGTGATCACTTATTACGCTTGACTTGATCCATTGGCCACTTTATAGGTTTGGTTCACTATATAGGTTTGGTTCGCTATATAGGTTTTTAATGTATCCATCGGCCACTATATAGGTTTGGTTCACGACCTCACTATAGGCATTCCGCCACTATGCACAGTGAAACTTTTGTTCGTTATAAATCGTAATTTATATATCAAAAAGAAAGGTAAAGTATCTGTATTTTCCTGCACAATGTTCATGAGTTCCTTGGCATCTCCTTTTTATTTATTTTTTGTTTATTAGTTGGATCAAAGGCGGAAAATGTATGGAAAAATAAGTAGTGAAATGCCAGCTGCTGTAACTTGACAAAGTACAACATATGTCGAAAATGGAGAATTGGTTTTAACAGCTGACTCAGTAATCAGAAAAGATAAGATAAAATCATCCTGTTCAAATTAGCCACTACTTGTAGTTATCATATGTTAACGTTGATTAAAAGAAAGAGACTTAGTAAATGGTCAATAAAATTAGATTTGTTATGTACAAAATGTCATGTGGAAGCTATGAATTTTGATACGGATGTTCAATGCTGGGATTTATCTTTAAAATGCTATCTGAAATTGACCGCAACTCATTAATTCTTGTTTTCCAGTCCACAATGGTGTCTTAGTGCATCACTTATCCAATAAAACTTTCCACAGCAGACATTCTTCTCTTGCATTTTATTCGTTCAACACAACAAAATTTCCACACGAATTTGCTATATATATCTTTCAATCACTCCCAACATTCATCACCAATTAGCCCTAGTTAGGATTGTCTCCCGACTTTTTTATTTACTTTGCTTTCTGAAAGAAACAATTATGGTGATCAACAGCATTACTTCTCTAGCAATTGCTTGCTTCGTTGCATTAGCCGTTTTTCATGTATCAAATGCCCAGAACACCCCCAAGACTACTTAAAGCTCATAACGCAGCTCGTTCACAGGTTCGCGTTGGACCCATGACCAGGGGCGGAGCTAGCGCGGGACAAGCCCCCGCGCTAGCCCTGGCTTCTGCAGAGAATAGAAAATTTAACGTAAGTCTTACGATCGCGAGATGTCACGATATATTTTTAAACCAAGAGTTGAGAGTTTTAACGAAAGTTGCAATCTCAGTCTCGTTTCTCTCCTCTTTCTAGATAAAACGACACGTCTTTTTTGAGTTTCTCCTTCTCTCACCAGTCACCACCGCCCCCACCGCCGTTCTGCTTCACTTGTTCTTCAAATCTTCTGCATTTTTGCGGTTCTACTTCTGCCCACTGCTGAGTGTTGACTGCTTGTCTGCTTCCTTCCTTGAATCCTCATTACAAGAAAATTGCAGTTTAGCGACGGAAAATACCAACGGAATAACCAAATATTCCGTCGGTATTAAGGTTACCGACGGAATATACCAACAGTGCGAAAACGTCATTGATTCGGCCGTAGCTAACTTTACCGACGGAAATTAAGCAAGCGTCGTTAAATTTAGCGACTGAAAAAGACTTACTGTTGGTTCAGTTTACCGACCATCAGAACAATTTCCATCCGTAAATTAGTGACCGAAAATTTCTTTCCGTCTGCAAAATTACCGACGGACATCGACCTACCGTCGGTAAATTGTCTTCAAGTTTACCGACGGAGAAGCTAATTTCCGTCAGTATATATGATGACAAATGACAATATACCGACGGAAATTAACTTCTCCGTCGGTAATGGTTTTCATTAATTTTTTTAATTTATATTTTCATTATATTTAATGATAAAACGTTACATTT
>JAOSBN010007297.1:0-18803 GCA_027563595.1 Erythroxylum suave | reverse complement strand
GAATGTTTCCTGATACATGTTTCAATTAATAATTCCAACATGCAAACACTGGATTAATACTCTGTAAAAATCCATTCCGATCATATATATGAGTTCATCACTCATCAAGATTGTTGTCCATAATAAACAAATGCTCAAGTTGTATGTTTTAAGATTAAAGTAATAGCCCACTTTATTCTTAAAACATACTTAGTTCCAGATTCATTTAATAGTGCCATTATCAATAGTCAACTATTATCATGATATGAAACTCATCATTCCCTCAAAGTAAACTCCTTTACTTATATGGAGATAAATCGCACCACTACAGTCTAAACCATAATCAAGCGACCAACTTGATTATTCAATTGTGAATCCATTATTTTAAATTCTTATAATATACATGTTTCCCATACATCTCTATGTATATGTATATTACTTACAAAATAATCTCGGTACCTTATGACTAGATAACTCATAAAAACCAAACTCTTTTATTTTTATTAATAATAAATATTTTCATTACAAAACTGTAACTGGAAGGAAATTAATTTATAAGCAAATACACTTGCTTTCCAAGGCACTATATTTACATAACTCCAGCAAGTAGCCAGTTGAGAATGTGATGTAGCCAAGTAACTAGATTAACACACATTACAAATGTATGCCTTCATGTCAAAAAGCTATAATGACATTCCAACCAAGCAACATACTAAAAGCATGACTTAGTCGAGTAACCGGATTGACATTAATCACCAATGTTTACCTCTGTGTAAAAAGACTAGGTCTATGTCCCCAAAAAGTAACAAACAAGATTTTTTTCTAATAAAAACCTATCGAACTTGTAGGTAGCTTAACTTTTCAGGAAAACATACTTAGGTTTAGTTACAAAGTTTCATTGACCAAATAATTATTAATGTGTGTATACAATTGAAAGGGGTGAATAAACTTGACTTTTAAGTTTTGATTAATATGTATATTTAGTCCAGAGTTCCTAGACATGGATTTTGCTTGTTAATAATTTGGAACAATTTGAATGATTGTGTTTAGGGCTAAATTTGTTTCATGTAGTTGAAGCCATCACCTCATTATTACATTGTGTGCTTTGTATTTTTGTGTTGTTTGTTTTTTTGTTTGCTTGAGGACAAGCGAACATTTAAGTGTAGGGATGTTGATAAGTGTAAATTGCATCATGTTTTAGGACATAGTTTGATATGTGTTTAGCCGTTAATTCATCATTTAGTATGTGTTTAGGATAGAATTGTGATTTTTTTAATTATTTATGTTTTATTATTTGTGTTTTAAGTGTTTTATGGGTTATTACCAGCTTTTGAGCTTAAATTTTATGTTTTTAAGGTACCTTGGTATGTTTACTAGTGTTTCAGGCTCAATATCAAAGAACGAAGGAATTTCGGAAGACATTCGGGACGAAACAACAACCCACAATCATGGACTATCATGACAGAAGGCTTAGATGTGGGCCACGGTTGTTGCCTAGGTCGGACAGGCGCGTAATTGCCTTAAAACTTCACATTTTGAGGGACTTTTTAGACCTTTCTGACCTCGGAAAGACCTTGGGTTACCCAAAACATAAAATACTATTTAAAGAACATTAAGAGGAAAAAAAAGAAGCCTTTTGCATTATCCACATTTGAAATTCTAAAAAGAGAATACTGAGAAAAAGAAAGAAAAAAAGGAAGATGAAGCTAGCTCGATGTGCTTCCCAAATTAGGAGGTTTTCCTGACATCACTGCCTTCTGTCATCTATTCTAGGTCATTATTTCCTTTTTGTTTTAGTTTTATTTATGTATAGAATTGAGATGGATAGTATGATGATAGGATTTGGAATATTGATGATGTTCTAAACTCTCTTTTAGGATTTTATTTTGATTTAATCATAATTTAGTCGATTGTGTTTATTGGATGAATGTTGTGATTTGATGTGTTCTTGCATAATTCGTTAATAAACTAAGAAGCTGAACTGAATGAAAAACGATTAAGTCAAATTAATGAGAGTTAAGCGATTTAATAGAAACT
The DNA here is from genome assembly GCA_027563595.1 of Erythroxylum suave. Lineage (NCBI taxonomy): Eukaryota > Viridiplantae > Streptophyta > Magnoliopsida > Malpighiales > Erythroxylaceae > Erythroxylum > Erythroxylum suave. The sequence goes on along the minus strand of JAOSBN010007297.1, from coordinate 16,787 downwards.
ATCAAATTATTTTGGTAATTATACAGAGAGAGAGCCCTATGATGTTCTGATAATTTATTAGAGTGCTTCAAATCTAATTAGGGTTTTAGATAATTTGTGAATTGAGAGATTGCAAATTCCACAATCTGATTAGGGTTTACAATTTAGGGTTAAATATTTATGACTCAAAGAGAGTAATAAGCTTTAGGACTGTTTATAATAACACTCCATTGACACATAATCAACTAGATTAGCATTAATGATAAGTAAAATCCCCTTTCTCATAAATTGGTAAATTCCTTAGTGATAGGTGCTTAATTGATTATGAAATTATTCAATAACACTTAGTAATTATTAACATCAAATTGCTTAAGACACTCACTTTGATTCATATGTGATTTTAGGCATAATTTGGAAGTAAAAAAGTTAAATTGAGTTGAAAGCCCTATATTTTGGTGATTTTTCGAAGATTAATTTTCACTAGTCTTCATGGAGCAAGAATAAGAAAATTAAAAGACAAGAAGAAGAAGAAACAAAAAGAAGATTTAAAATTGCTCACAGCACATGCATATTTGCATACAATTACATGAATTAATAACAGCACCAAGGAGCAGTCCATGAGCAAAGCATACAGTAGATGGCAATGCAAGTTGAAGCAAAAGGAAAAAATGGCAAAGCAAGATGAAGCAAATGGTTAGGAGACAAAACGCAAAGCATGCGGCAATTTATGAGCTAAACAACAACATGAATCAAATGGTAAGTAGATGACCAAAACGACACTGCAACAAAGGCGGAAGCAATGAAATGTTGCAGCAGATAGGACAACCCTATACATATGAAATTAATAGATGACTGGAAGAAGAAAATGACAAAGCAGTATAGATGATAGGCACGAGCAGCATAAATGTAGACTTTTTACACTAAGACGCAACGACACAAGGACAATAGAAGGAGCAAGACACTGTCATCGGCCAATAATAAGCACACAGTAGTGGTAGCATGAGGGCAGTGAACAGTGGAATGTACCAAAAATTAAATAAAAAATGGAGAGTAGTGTAGGTTAGAAAGGAAAACAAGAAAATAAAAGGAGAAGAACATAAGTAGCGAGAGTTTTCAGGGTTTTGGTTGGGACATTCTTAGAGGGGGCTGAAGAATTTTCCCTGGGAGAGACCCATGAAGGGGTAGACATCCCGACTCTGGTTCAGATGTGACATCGATGTCAACGACTTAGGTTAAGTATATCTCACTTTTTTGTTGTTTCTTTCTCTCTTTAGAAATTGATTGTGTTATCATATATTAATTGATTTGGGTTTTGTGTATAGATAATCGTAATCTCGTTATCGTTCGATTATTTGTATATAAACACATTGGGTATTGTAAAAAGATAATTTAATTGCCTTCATTGGATTGTTTCTTTGCAACCCATTGCTAAAATTTTGATATAATCTGTAATTGTTATATTTGAAATTTATATGTAGCGACTAATGATTCTTAATCATTAGGGATAGCATAACCTAGGTTAAATGATGCATCGTATGAGGTTATTGCCTTAATTAACCAAACCAAACCAAACATACCCAAATTCCCGCCTAAGCAGGGTATGGGGAGGGTAAGATGTACGCAGTCATGCCTGCATCTCAGATAGAGATACAGAGATTGTTTCCTTATAGACCCCCGGCTAAAATAAGAGCAAAACAAATAACAACAAACAAACAGACACATACACCGAAACTTGCACAAAAACAAACACAAACGCATAAAGCAAACAGACCAGACCAATGCAAGGACACCTCTGGATAAGTAAAACAATATATGTAGATGCATGGAGACTATAACCTATGGAATGCCCATGAAAATGAAAATATATAAATACATAAAGATGTAAATAGGTGAGGAGGCATAAGCAGAGATATATAAAAATTAAAATCAAGAAAATAGCGTGATAAAAACTAATACAACAAAATAAATACCATGAAAAGAAAAGTACACTAGGTAAATAATACATCTAATTACATACACAGTTATATACAGATACACTTCCTATATGACCTATTTCTGATCTAACGTCTGCTATCTATTAAAGTAGAGGTAAAACCTAATCATCTATGATATGAGACTCTAATCCCACCCTAAACGTTTTCTACTTATCCTAGGCAGAGGTCTTATCCTCAAGGGGCGTCAGTAGGAGGGAGGGCAAGCGTTCGGAGATACGGTTGACCGGTATACAAGCTATTCGCCGAACGAGGAGTCTACAGCCAATTTGTAGCCCTTCGACTCCGTGAATGACAGGTTGAAACAACATTACTGTAGACCACTCTAACGATGTAGAGCTTTGTCGCCCACACTTCAGATCACAAGTCATGTCCTCAAAGCAGTCTAGAGCCCACTTTACCCCTCATGCCCCTGCTCGCCCGATACGTCTATTATCGAAATTCTACGTCGCCAACTGTTGCCTTGATTAACCGATTTTCCTAATTCATAATGCTACTGCCTAATTGAATCTAGAGATCGTATCCTAGGTTATTTAGTGGTTAGGTTTAATTAACGATCGTATGATTAAACACTACCTAAGAGAAAACTCAGGTTATTAACCCTCAATTAATAATTGCTAGGAGAGGTTTCAAAACAACAAATTGAAATATGTTTAATTAGGATGTAGGCCGAGATTAAACCAACAAACTGGGTCCCTACCAAATTTCCCACTTTTATCATTTTTTCATGTTTTCTTTAATTTTTTTTATTAGTTTAGTTTCATTTTATTTTCTTGTTTGAAAAATCCAAAATCCCTTATTACACCTAAACACCAGTTACTTTTATTTTAGTAACTTTACCTACCCTCACTATGGGATCGACCTAGACTCACCACCATTATAATAGTAGATCTAGTTATTTTATTTTAACTAACATAACGACACGATGTCACTTGGCTTATTTCTATTTTAATTTCATATTGCTCATTTTCTAATACTTTTGTGTTTAATTTCTGATTTCATTGGTTGAACTCAATTCTCACTATTAATTTCTGTTGCATCTTTTATTTTAAGTTTTATAATTTTTCTAGCCTTAAATTTTAGGATTAGATTACTCTCCTTCCTCGTGGAATCGACAGCTTTAATATTACACTTCGAACGGTGCGCTTATGAAATATTGATGGTTTATAAGATTAAAACTTACCCCGATCAACACGTGACATAATTCTCTTATATCCTTCCTATTGAGCATCCTACTTGCGTTTCCATCTTGTTTGGTGCTTAAACCTTCCCTATATACTATATTTCTTCATCTTTGCATGTTCTTGACTGGCTGTTGAAGGTGTTTGGTGTTTACTACAACCCAAACAACAAGAAGATTCAAGAAAGGAGGAGCATTTGCTAGGTGCATATGCTGTAATTTCATGTTCTTACATTCTGTTTATACATGCATATGGATTATGGGTTCATGGGGATATCCTGGGAGTTGGAATATTGATTCTAACATTTTACTGCCTTACCATGCACATGAACACATGATCCCATACATATCCTACACTAAAAAATTAAACACATAAATAAATATCAAGATAGTGATTAGCTCCTCCTTAATTTAAGTATATGACATAATTCATGTAAGAAATATAAAAAATAATGAAACAATCACTCCACCTAAATTTCACCAATCCCCTTAAATGTTGTCACTCCCTCTAAATCTAATAACACAAATCTTTCTCCTATTTATGGAATAATAAAAAAAATCATTATCTAACAATGAAAATAAAATGTCCTAATTCAAACTAAATTGGTAAAGAAAATAAAAATTAATTGATTAAGAGATAAATTTTCTTAATAAGGAGAGCCATCCCTACTTGTGTCTAATTTGAAAATTATCAATTTTGTTATTACATAACACCCCCTTTACAAAACCTACAACTATCCACACACATAACAACCAAATTCCTATACACACATTCAAGGTATACAATTATATTCAATGCTATACATATACACATGCAAAACTCTGCAATGCTTAAAATTATCATTTAACAGTAGTAATACATCTTTACATTTACATGGTAATCCAAAAGAAAATGTACAATGTCCTTTTTTATTAAATGTGTAGTCATCTGTAACTAAAAACACATTCCAAAAGTACTTTTTCTTTTATCTGTTGGCCTTGTTCCCTACAAATGTTTCCTGTACCTTAGTCCTATGACTTAGACCTACACGGATCAACACCCATGCTAAGCTTAAAAGCTTAGTAGGGAAAACATTTAGTTTGGATGACCACTCATAGCAATCATCCGCCAAACACACATATTCAGAAATATCACATCTCATATACCATAAATTCACATTCATGAACCAAACATTGATACTCAATACTTATCGAAACAATGATGGCATACTTAAGCAAAGTATATAATGCCAATATACTTTAACATGTTATCTATATACCAAAAATACACATTTATAAGCCAAATATTGATATTCAACACTCATTGATACAAATTATCAATATAATTGCACAGCATTACAATTCATCATTACAACTAATATTAAGCATGCACATTTTCTGTGAATGTGGATAACAAGTGATGTAGATATCTGAAGATATCAAACTGTGGATACGCAAAGGTATCAAACTGTCGATAGGAACTGTGGATACCCAAAGGTATCAAACTCTGGATACCCGAAGGTATTAAACTGTGGACACTAGTGGTGTTAAACTGTAGCGGCTGCACTGTAACCCTATAAAAATGCTCATCTATCTACCACCAAGAAAATAGAGCAGGCACTGTAGCGTCTCCTTTAACCATTTGCCAATTTCACAATTCATATATCAACAAGTTATATAATGTACATTTTAAGTCATAAAATATGTATTTGTGTTCATACATGTAAGTCATAACTTACCTTCATTAGAAGGGTGTCAAAATCACACCTGTATAATAACACTATACATATATGAGTAATAAATATACATACCAATCATTTATGTATATATAAGTTTTCTTTAGCATGCATTATTCAATGTTAAGTTTCAATGTTTAATCATCCAATTCATATATGATAAGTCCTATTTCATTTATTTGTAGGTGTACGCATTCAAAAAGGTTAGGATAAGATTCAGTAAAAATTATAAATGAAAACTAACTCAAAATAGTGCAATTTGAGCTAAACGCCAAAATGGTCTAAAAATAGGCAAACTATCAGTCTAGGCAGAAATCAAACAACAGAATCTAGTTGTTCCTTAATATTCTTATAAAAATGCCCAAACTAGGTTTCATGGTCTTCAAAAAATTTGTCCATCTGTGTCTTTAGTTTCTAAAACACTAAAGATCATGCCATTTGGACTTCTAACACATGAGTTATATACCAAAAATCACACGTTGCTCCAAAACAGGGGTAACATCAGGTCACCATTTTCGATCTCAATTTTCAATGTCATAAATCTAGAATTAAGTTAAAGTCTCTTCTATAGATTTCTATTTTTATATCTTAGTTTTCATATGAAACTAAAATCACCAAGTTTAGAGGTCTATAGGCTACTTTATGACCTAAATAATTTGATTGGTTCAACAAACCCCAAACAGAATTCCACCATATGATAATCTCTCGTCATATTCAATAAATTCTATACAAAATAACACAAAAATAGTACTAAAACAACATCCCAGCAACCATTCCACATCCAAATGAATCTTTTTATAGATTCAAATATAGACAAATATAGAAATTAACTAAGTGGAGTCCCAAACCTTAAAATTGGCAATGTAGTTCTTCTAATGACTTTCCTTCCCTTCCTTTTTGGCTTTGATTAAATCACCAAGTGAAAAATGATAGGATGAAGAAGGTAAAATGGAGAGGAGAAAAATATAAAGCTAAGCCATCAAAGTTTCATCCATCTCCCCTGTCTATATGCCTTTTATGAATTTTCTAGTCTTAAACACATATTTCAACCCCATTAGACCATGTGTGACGATCATATTGGACCAAGTGTTACAATCCCATTAGACCATGTGTTAATTCTATTGGATCATGTGTTAAAATTTTATTAGACCATGTTTTACAATTCTATTGGACACATGATTTAATCTTATTAGTCCATGAGTTAACTTTAGCAAAATTGCATATTGGTCCTTCTTCTTCCTTTAATTCCCACATTAGTCTATAATATTATCAATTTATTTCATTCCCTATTTCTTAAGTTTCTAATGGAATAAATTTTATGCAATTTGGTTAATTATATCAAGAGTTATATCCCAAAAACTACAAGTTGTTCGAAAACAAGAATAGTTGCCAGAGCTCAACTTCAAAATATAATTCAAAATTCTTAGAGGCAAAATCAGGTTTCGTTTCCTTCATGAAAGTTTTAGACCTATGTCTCTATTTTAATCTCCAATTAAAATTATCTAATTTGGAGGTTTATAAGACAAGATATGGCTAAATTACAGAAACATGTTTAGTGGAACCTATCCATTCAGCGAGGTACACATCCCAAATCAACTAACTTCTTCGATCTTATCATGCAAGAGCAATACAAAAATACACCCAATTTAACCAAAAACATCCCATTTACTTATGAAATACTTCCTTTATCAATTACCCTCACATCACATTCATAAATCCAAGCAAACATTTCAAAATTTTCTATACATATTTCATGTCTAAGTACGCATGTCCATGCCGAAGCGAACAAATTATCCATTTACCCTTATCTTTTACATTAAGTACCTTTATCTTTTACTATACTTAGATATACTTAGTTCATTATGTTCACTTCTTAATACACCTTAGACATGCTATAATACTTCTAGGGTATATGTTGGGGTATTACATATTATGTCTAAGTTAAAAATTCAATTTAATGGCAAGTTTTTTACAAGATTAGGGATTGGAATTGTAAAAAATAAAAACCTAATTGCAATATCCAACAATTAAATTCATAAAAGACTGTATATTTTATAAAACCTAAAATTTTGAAAAATAGAAACATGAAAAGTACCAAAAGTACCAAATTTGAAAAAAAAAAGATGTATTGATATAATTGAAAGAGAAACAATATTGAATTATTTTGCCATTTAACTATGAAGGCATCAATTTGAAAAAAAAATCGTAATTAAAAAATTTTGAAAATCCCAAATATGAAATTTAGGAATGATTAATTTTCGATTTGATGCCCTCTAATTAGATTTTTTATGTAATGGAGATGATTTTTTTAAGGAAAAGAGTTAATTGTGTAGGGTTTTGGAAAATATAAACCTAAAATATGAAAATAGAAGAAAAAAGGAAAAAGAAATATTGAAAAAGGAGGATTGGTCAACCATATACCTCAATTGCTCAACTAGCGCTTCTGCTTCAAAGATAACCAATAGTAAGTAATGGAGGCATGAAACAAAATTTGGTTTGGATTTAAAATACAATTTACTGGTCAACTAGTGAAGTATATTGGTTAACCTGTGTTGGTTATTTATTGGCCAAAGATGGCAACCCAACTCTTAGCAAACTCTCAGCAAAGAAGGGAGTCTCAAAATTGTGGACATTAGTCAACCACTAAAGGATACTTGTTGACTAGTGTAGCTATCAAGGCGACTAAACAAGTGACCAAATAAAGAACAAACTCATTAGAAAGGTAGAAAACATGGTTTTTGGTTACACTGGACAATCACAATAAGATATTGGTTAACCAGTATGTTTTGAAAAGCTAAAAACTAGGTTTAAAATTAAAATTTAACCATCAAAACACTTAATGGGTTATATTAATATCAATCAAGTACTATCAAAAAAATTTTAAAAAGACTTAAAAACACAAAGTCAATCAAGATAATAAAAGGGGATCTTTAACATATAGAATTTCCATTAAGCATACCTAATAAATGAGCAAAATTTATCCTCATTCAATGTTTTAACAACATAATTACCCAATTAACGTAAATATAGTGTCCTTATATTGTAGAATAATCTCTATATCGGTACTATTCACAATTTAAAAATAATTATTAAACACCTTATATATAATTCAAACACAAACAATCATCACTAATGGTTTACACTCAATTTCACATATGAATGCAAGTTATCATATATTTCTAAATTTTAAACTAATAATTACCTCAATTTGAACATTACCTAAGAGATTTTTGAATGAAAATTCCTTTTGAGCTTACAATCCATCAGAGGTTTCTCATCCTTCTCATTTTTCTTACGTAGTTTGATAATTGTCTCTTTTGAAAATTCTTTGGTAGCTAAATTCTCCGTATCCTACAACATCTTATAGAATTTTTTAGTGGCCAGAAGGTTAGATTCCTCATGATAAAATGCATAAATAACTACTATTTCCACTACATACGTTTTGCTCCTTCTTGTTTAACATCATTACAAATCAAGGCAATCAACGTGTTTTAGGAACTCAGATAAGCGTAGTTCCTTGGTTGTTATGCTCTTTCTTCTTTTCAAACCACGCTTTTAAAGGTTTGCTTGATATTCTTTATTTTAGAAAACAAAATGTTTCTACATGTCCATTCTTTCCACAAAAGTGACATACTATTTTACATGAGTAATGACAATACATATATACATTTCTTTGAGCTCTTTTTATATATGAATAATATGGAATCTTCCTTTAGACATTGAGTTATTGAATGTCCTTTTAGGGTAGTGAAATTTTCTTATGATTATCTGTGTGATGCCTACTATAAATGAAACCCTGATGTATGCTTCTTTGAGGCCTAAAAGAATTTGAGTGCTTTCATTTTTGTCATAAAAATTATGCTTATTCTTCCCTTAATAGTAGTGAACTCCATGTCGAAGTTTCAATCTGTGAAAGCATAATGCTTGCTTTTAGGATTAATCCTAGTGGACATGGAATGCACATATATATGCTTAGATGTGGATAATCCATACTCATTTATCATATAAGCAATGGTTTTCTACTAAGCAAATAGTTTCCCTTGACAAGTGTTGTCTTAGGATCACATTCACTTCCATAGTTATATCATATTCCATGCCTATCATTGGAATTCTTTTAAGTTCTTAGTATGTTTTCTAGATTTGCATTCCTTTTAGTAAACTTGGATAAAGAGTCCTTAAAGGAATCAACCTTCATTCTCAATATTTCATTCTCACGCCTTATTGCATCTAATTGATGATTTTCATCAATGGTCAAATTTTTCTATGCTTCAATGCTATGCAATTTAGCTTTCATCTTATCATTTTCACTCATTCATACATCTAGGTTCTTTTGATCTTTTTTTAAGGTTGGAAGACAATTTCTTCCTCTTCGTACCCATAATTTCTAAATTTAATTCATCATATGTTAAATCGATATCACTGATCACACAAGTTAGGATAGGATTTTACCTCATAATCATCCATAACATTAAACCACATATAAGTTATCTCTTCTTCTGAATGCTTGCTTTAAAATTCACCTATCTCATTATAGGATGATGATTTAACTTCTTTCTTCTTGTCCTTCTTATAATTTCTCTCATACTTCTCATTATCTTTGAGTTAAGGAAATTGTGACTTTATATGGATAGGTATTCTACATTCAAAGCAAGTATATTAAAGGAATTATTTTTAAAATTATTTATACCATCCTTGAAGTTCTTTCTTTTTCAAGAAAATTCAAGAACTCCTTCTTCAAGAACTTTTTGAATTTTCTAATGATTAAACAAATTTCTTCTTCATTACTTTCACTAGTTGATGTCTCTTCGTCTTCTTTTGATTCTTCCTTTGAGGCTTTAAATGCTATATTATTTTTCTTTGGGATTGTCATTTCTTCTTTGAGTCTTGGAGCCTTATTTTGTATAAAAGCAGAGATCCAACAAGTTCCTTCAATGGTAGTGCTGTTAAATCCTTGGATTCTTGTATAGTTATCACTTTAGCTTCCCATGTCTTTAGAAATGACCTAAGCAACTTTCTTCCCATTTAAACATCACTATATATCTTTCCAATACCTTTGAGAGAATTAATAATATCAATATGGTATACATGTTATATATACTTTCATCATGCTTTATTTGAAATAATTCATATTGATAAGTTAGCAAGCTTACTTTGATCTCTTTTACTTAATTATTCCCTCATTCGTAACTTTTAAAGCGATATCATATGTATGGCCCTACTATTCAAGGAAAATAATATCTTATCTTAAGGTTCCCATTCTTCCTTAAATTTGGAAAAATTTTTATTATCTAAAACTTTTGTTGGAATAAAGGGATCATTAAAAACTATTTCCCATAATTCTATACTTTCTACCATTAAAAAGAATCTTCTCCTAGTTTTCCAATAAAGATAATCATTTATATCAAAGAAAGGTATTTTACTTATGCTTTGTCCCTCTTAGTTGAATAATGATAATGGTGCTCCTAAATATGCCATTATTTTTTGAAAAGATAAATATTTAATATCAAAATTCAAAATTGTTACAAAGCCTTATCACTATAAGCGTGAATTTCGAGCACCATCTCATATATGAGAGCGACCGAGAATGTACAACTAACCTTAAGGTGCAATATACGAGAACAACTATAATTCAAAGTAGAGCAACTCTTATACTTATGGATGGAATGATTACGCTCTAGTTGGATATTTACAACACCAAGCATCTCTAGTTAATATGCCAACTTTGGAAGATATGCTTGCTTACTTTATTCAAGAATCAATCACAAAGCATCGAGAAGTAGATGTTCGTATACAAAATTTGGTGAATCAGATGGACCACTTGGTGGATATATTATTTGATGAGATCTAAGGGAACGTGCGTAGTCCTATTTGTTAGCTCAAGGTTTATGATTAACAATTTTGTTGATAACTATATAATTTTTGAAAATTCAAGCGGGATTTATTTTCTTATAATTATTAAAAGGAAATAAAATAATAGAAAATTGCTTTCTTTCATGCAAGTACATTCTTTATAAATTTTCCTTTTTGAAATGGTTTCATGACGTCTGGAAGGATCTTACTAATTCGAATAATTATCTTTGGAAGCCTTGATAGAACGTTCTTCTTAACGTCTAAATATCAAAGATTTCAGCAGATTTTGAAGATTAAGCAACAACTAGTTAAAGAAATTGTCTACTTAAGGAAGAGCCACTATATTTGAAAAATATACAATTTACAAGAGACAGACCCGAGAATTGCGAAATATCTTAGAGCATCAATATTCTTAAAAGTTATATCAAACTCTTAGTGCTTTAGAAAGTGATATCACTCTATGAAGAGAGACTGTTAAATCCTTCATATATTTCTTATTGAGAGCTTATAGAGACAAGCAAAATACTACTAGTGTTGAAGGTTAAAGAACCTTGAAAAATATAAGACCTTGAAAAAATACACTTAAAAGCTTAACGAGGCTCGTCAAATTACTACTTGGTTTTATAGAGAAATACTCAAGTTGGATACTTGGGGACTGGACCTAGGCTTAGTTATAAGTTAAACTAGTATAAATCTATTGTGTCATTTTCTCTCTCTTAGTTTCTTTTAAATTTTCACATTATAAGTTTATTTTTTCAAGAGGCTCCTTCAGCTTTACGGTAGGCTCCTTCTGTTTTTATATCACAAGAGGTTTCTTTGAAAAGTTAAGAGGCTCTTATTGATTAAACAAGCTCCTTTCGTTTTAAGCACTAACAATCTCCTTTCAATTAAACAAGCTCCTATCGTTTTAAAGGTTAACAACCTTCTTTCCTTTTTAATGTTGATAAGATCATTTCGGAAGTTTATAGGTTCCTTCTATTTATAAATTTATTTTGTTTAGCGGGGTCTTATCGATTTGAAAGTACTTTAAATTTTTTTATTACATGCAATTCACCTCCCCCCTCTTGCATGTTTTTTCTTTATCACTACTAAATAGATTTTGAAGAATAAGGAATGGCAATCACCCTTATGGTGTTTTTGGTAGAGTGGAATGACTATTCCATTCCTCATATATTCCTGGTAATAAGTTATTACTTTGTTTGGTTAAAAAACATATATAACAAATATATCGTTCTCTACCATATTTTTTTTAATTCAAGAAAGGCTCATCTATCTCCCTTTAAGCGATTTCATAACTTAGTTCTTTATAGTGAATTTTACTTGTTTAATCTCTCACAACCTTGGACTCTACTCGTCACTGCCACCGACACCGCCACCGCCACCGCCATTACCACTGCACCATACCAGCTGATTGCCGATCAGGGCTATAATTCTTATATAAGGGTCACTAACCCTTGAAGTAAGGAAATCCAAATTCGCACTCGTTTCTTTGAACAAACATTATTTGAATCTCCATCATTGCCAAATTCAAGTTCTCGGTATTGTGAAGCTAAAAATGTATGAGGCTTTTTAAGCTACCGAAGCAAATCAAATAAAGGGTTCAATAACTTTGAGTCTCATGAAAGACTTTGGCTTTAGTCCCCTATTGGGTCACGTGTAGTGTTTGTAGCTGTCTCATCATTCTAGTTCCTTATTTTGGTCGTTTGGCTTTTCTTCTTTTGGATTTATTATAGTTTTCATGAAATAAAACAAAGGAAAATCTAAAATTTTTCTGTTATCATCCTCTCATTAAGCTTTAGGGTTGTATAGAGAATTTGGATAGTACTTTTCTGTTTAAAGCTTCGATAATAAGTGTGGCAAGTCAGGAAAAGAATTGTTTGGTATAATTCTTAACTTCTCTTGTTTTACTTATTAGTTTGTTTTGGTCAAAACTATGGTGAGCTTAGGATGTGGTTTCTGTACTTGCAATGCGATTAGTCATGCTATTGTTTAATTAGTCCCTATTGTGAATTATCATGAAGACAATTATAACTTCTCTCCTCCAATGTACAAAAATTACTATGTTAGAGTACAGTTATGGGGGGTTTTGGTTTCCATCTCTGTTACTTTATACCTTGTCTTAGTTGATGCTAACTCAATTGTATATTTGATCATTTTATCCATTATGAGTTTATGAATTGATCTTCTGTTTGAATGTTTTATGTTTTTGAAAACTATACACATGCTTTAGAAATTAAAGGATTATAAGACTAAGAATAGCCTATTCAATGCAATGGCACGTTTGTCTACCTTAATTATGGAAGTCCTTGACAAAGGACCTTTAATTTTTCATAGATTTTCAAGATAAAAGGTTAATGATAGGCTAATATTTCAGGATCTTTTGAGAACAAAGCAAAATTACATTCCTTTGCTTCATTATGCATTTCAATTCTAACTTTAAAGTTTCAAAGTTTAAAGCACGTAACTTGATTTCATGTTAGATAGTTTCTGTTATGCTGTAGAGGCCTTAAATCTTGTGCAATGATATGTGATAAGCTAAGAGATGTTTTAAATGTTAGTTTTTTTCTTCAAATTGGGGGACTAGTATAGGTCTATTCTTTATAAAATGAGAACCATGACTTTAATATCAAAAGTGACTCTTCCTAAATCCATAAAGGGATTAAAATAAGTGTTCTTATTTTTAAGTCATATACAATTGGCTACTGCCTCTAATTAAAATTTCATGGTTTATGGCCTTTGATTCCTTAAGTGTTGTTCTTCTTTTTAGATTAGGATTAAATTTTGATGGCATATGGTTGTAGCATTTTCTTCTAATTTCTTAGATGTACAGGGCTTGATACTTCATCGTAGGACACTTTTGTTCCCTTAATATGGGCCTGTTAGTTGTTATGAGTATCTAAGTTTGATTCCTACTATAATAGTGCTGATTTTACCTATAATTCCCGTTATCAACTTTATGAAAGATAGAATAAGCTAACAACATAGGTTCCATCTTATTTAGATATAGGAATGCTTTTAGTTTTAATTTGTTCATACTACTCCATTTAAGTGGACAGTGGTGCTGCTACTAGAAAAAATGAGTAGAACTGGCCGAAAACACAAATCTAAGTGGGATTTAAAAGTGAAGCCCAGAAATTCTCTAAAAAATGTAAGAGACAATGCTTGGACACTAGAAGCAAGCTTACCTTTACATTATGGAGAAGCATCTTTAAGCTATTATTCTCTAGAGACAATTGATGAGGATCACCAAAAGTGGTCCCCTATGGAACCTTTATCTTGTAAAAGAATTTCATTTGAGGGATGACAACATTGATGAGGATCGTAGCAAAACATTTAAAGCAATGCTCTCATAGGATGAGGAGTAGAGATATGGAACTAAAATGTCTCCTAGCCTTGATGATTGGAGATAACAAAATAGCCACCACTCTCCAGAAAATGAATGGAAAATATCAAGAAGGTTTTTTAACATACCTATTGTTTGCTTTCTGATTCAACTATTAGACCTCTTGAGACTCTCACTTTAATTTAATGTTTGTTGTGTATAGTGCCACTATGACTGATTCTTTATGACATCACATCATAATACTAATCAAAATAAACTAGAGTACTATTATAGTAGTAGTGAGTCTAGATCGATCCCACAGAGAGTGTGTGTAAAGTTATTGAAATGAAATTAATCAACATTTAGGTTTAGGGGGTTTGGTTGGTTTAAAATAAGAAAATAAAATGAAACTAAAACAAGAAAAATAAATTAAAGAAAGCATGCAAAGTGAGGAAAGTGTTGAATTCATTAGGAATCAAGTTCTTTAGTTCTATCTTGTCCTACATCCTAATTAAACATATTTCGATGATTTGCTGTTCTCAAACCTCTCCTAAAAACTATTAATTGTGGGTTACTAATTAACTTAAGTTTTCCTTTAGGTAGTGTTTAATCAAGATACAATTGTTAATTAAGCCTAACCACTGAATAACGTAAGATATAATCTCTAAATTTAATTGGGTAATAGCATTACAAATTAGGAAAATAGATTATCAAGGAAATAACCACATATAATGCATCTTTTAACCTAGGTTATGCTATCCCTAACAATTATGAATGAATAGTCACTATATATGAATTTTAAATATATCAATTATGGATTATATCAAAATTCTAGTAACAGGTTTGTAAATAAACGATCCAATGAATGCATTAAAATCATCTTTTCACAATACCCAAATCCATTCACCTTGGATAACATAAAAAATTTCTAAAGAGAGAAAGAAACAACAAATACAAGGAAGGAATATTTAACCAGGTTGTCAGCATCAATATCGCCTCTGAACCAATGTCGAGAAGCTACCCCTATATGGACCTTCTCATGTGGAGAGCTTACCTCCCTTTTCGTGCTCCCCTAAAGCTCCCGAAGGTCCCTTATTGGACCCCCCGCCCCTAAAAGACACGTGCCCGACGTCCTGAGTGACATCTAGACTCGCATCCCACAAGGGTGGAGTGCCCTCATCAGGACAATCCTTAATCTTGAAATTTCATCTTGACCTCATCAAACATTTTTTTCCCTTGATTTCTTCTTGATCCTTGATTAGTGAATTATATGTTTAATTCCAACTAAGTGACTGTTCAAACATACTGGTTTAACTTCTTCTTTGTATCGTCTATGGTTGGCCCATCGTCTGTGTTTACTTATGGTTTGTGTTCT
Organism: Erythroxylum suave; assembly: GCA_027563595.1. Classification (NCBI taxonomy): domain Eukaryota; kingdom Viridiplantae; phylum Streptophyta; class Magnoliopsida; order Malpighiales; family Erythroxylaceae; genus Erythroxylum; species Erythroxylum suave. The sequence goes on along the minus strand of JAOSBN010007297.1, from coordinate 1,375 downwards.
ATCGTCTGGGTTCTATCATCTGTAGTTAACTTTTATTTATGTCTATGTTGTGACGTTTCCACGCATACGATTCCTTACGTCTATCTTTGTTTGCGTCTATGTTGTGACGTGTCCTTGTAGACGATTCCTTGCGCCTATCTTTGTTTGTGTCTATGTATGACGTCATCACAGACGATACTCTTCCTCTATATTTTCCTTTGCGTCTGTGTGTGACATCATCATAGACGATAAACTTCATCTGTGCTCTCCTTTGCGTCTATACGCTGACATCATCACAGACGATTCCTTTCTTCTGTGTTTTTCCTTAAGACCATGTTTCCTTCTTGTCGTCTACATTACTTAATGCAGACTTAGATCTTTTCAACCACCATTCATTCAATTCCAAAAACACCATAACATAAACATCAACTACCTCCCCACGCATCAACTCATTTGTTCATCATATGCAACGTGAAAACTTAATAGAGATCATAACCATGAATAGAACATACATATTTCATTCATCTCCAAAATAAATAATTGTTTTTACAATGCTTTAGTGGGCATTTCAAGTCCCCTTACATCATAATTCGAATTACAAAGTTCCCAAAGACTAAAATTGCTCAAATGCATCTAAAACATTGTTTTACATAAACCAACTTCAAAATCCAAACAAGATACACAAACTGTAGTCTTTTGGCTTGACTCTTGACTTACTCACTCCTTTGCTCATCACTTGAATGGGACATAATTTGGGAGGGGTGAGCTTAAAGCTCATGGGTGACAATTTTATAAGTGAGAAACAAGCAAAACTATTTTTAAAATCTCTATGTCATTTTTCACTTGAAAACCGTAATGCTTTCGAACACACCAACACTTAGTTGAACAATTCACGAGCACTTATAAATCATGCATGCATCAAACTTATCACAATTATAAACACATAAACACAACAGAAATGGTTCGGGTAAGTCCAATTCTTGACGCACTATGCATTTCCATATGATGGTCCTGTGTAGTCGTAAACTTGAGGGAGTCCTTAGAGAAGCTCCATGCTACTAGCGGGCAGGTGGGAGAAGCCTATTTCTTGGGTCAACGTGCACGTGACGGTTCTTGAGGGAGGGAGAAGCCTATTTCTTAGGTCAACGTGCACGTGACGGTTCTTGAGGGACTACCACAAACCCACATAACATGTCATTCATGAATTTTAAAACAGATTGCCTTAAATGGCCTCTAGTTGGGAACTTGTTTTTCATGCACATGAGATGTTTTAGAGAAACATTCTTGAAAATCTTATTTCGAAATCTTGCAACTTTTCGAAAAGAAACATTTTCATAAATCATGCACATAATTCATGTAGCAAATAAATGCAGCATTCATAATGCAATTAAAACCA
>JAOSBN010007286.1:0-18805 GCA_027563595.1 Erythroxylum suave | reverse complement strand
TATTGCATGATTAATGGTAAAAGAATGATACTTGAATTGGAATGTATTGCATGTAGGGTTGATGATTAAAGTGTGCTGGAATCTGTTGGCTGTAGTGTTTTTACTGAACATGCATATGTAGTTTGGATATACCTTGATCTGTGGATATTCAAATCGGATGAAATTTGATCTAGAGTAAACTAGAAACATATGGCTACATTTTTTATGAAGTTATTGAATTTGAAGTCTGCCCTTAAGAATCTTGAAACTTGTATTTAATTTGAGAATTGTGTTTTGTTGAGGTATGACAACAGTCTGTAAACATTTGGTTATAACTTGCATAATACTGAACCAAAATGCATGAATTTTACGTCATTAGAAACTTAAGACATTTTGGAACATTTTATTAGAAGAAGGTTTTGCCTAAAATTCGCAATTTCTAGGCCATAATGGTCATGCAAAACTGACACAAAAATCTCTCTTGAGAAAAAAATCTAGAGAATTGGAGCTGTAGGTCGAAATTTTGGTTTCAATTCGTCTTCCTCTTTCGACCTATTTGACATATCTTTAGGGCATGAATTTGAAGAAACTCAAAGAATGAAAGTTGTAGATATAGGTCTTAACTTGACCTCTGTGGAAGTGGCTTGATAAAATAGTGACTACAGCTTGAGTTATACTTGTTTCTTTAATACTGCCTGTTATAGACTCCTGTACAGGAACCTTACGTTATCTCCATATTTTGGGGACTTTATAGCTCAAATTGGTAAAAGTATAAAACATGAAAAATGCTTGTCGTTGTCTTATCCATCCTTCTATGAAACAGTTTGGCCAGAAGATATCTTGATAAGTTTATGTAGTTAATTGAAGTCATACCCTAAAACAATGGACTGTTTTAATGAGAATGAGTTCAAATCTGGAAATTTTGATATGTTTAAGGAATAAATGAGTTCTTTAATGCAAACATGATCTTAATAACTTGATAAATGTGTATAAGGTATGGATGAATGAGAATTGAAGAACATAGGGTATTTATGACTGAAAATTGGTTGAATGAATGAGTATATGTTGCTGGAATATTTTGGTGAATGTATAGATATAGCTTGATAAAATTTCAGATATAAAGTCCCAATTGTGTGAGTGTAAAATATGAGTTGATAATGATATAAATATGTTCTCATCAATCTAATGTGATTCAAATTATGAAAGAAATGAATTAGGATTGATTGAATGAGAACTAGGAAATAGTGGGAATGTATAATCCTAGGAAAAAGAGTGGTATAAATAGTGGGAATCTATAATCATGGGAAAAAGAGTGGTATTTCTATGAGAGATCAATTGAAAGTAATCAAATGTATTAAAGAAATATACCTAAGAATTTTTCATTGAACATGCATAATTCATGATACATATACAAATGTGCTTATTCGTTTGAATGCGCAATGTAGTAATATGAAATTTTATGTGATTGCATATAGAAGAGCACATTGAGTGACCGCGTCCAGACATTCACGAGACTTCAAGGCAATAAGCTAAAGGGAAAATTAGTCAGTAACCTAAGATGGTCTCACATTAAATTATTGCGATTACATTTCGTATTGAATTATTATGTGAACGTGATTGTGTTGATTCTGGACAATTGATTGTTCGAGGAGTTCTATATTCGAGATTGTATTGGAAGTGTTACTTAAATGTGAATATGATTGACTATGTTTTCTCAACTTATACGTTGAATGCCAGACCAAGTCCGAAGATTATTGTGAATAAGAAATGTGAATGTGAATGCAATATACTAATTACGATGATTGAAAATGCGAATTGCATTTATTCCATGAATGTATTGTATATAAAAGCAGTTGTGACCGGAGTCGCTAATGAAAAAGAGCTTAAAGCTTAGACATCAGTGATAAGAGCCTATGGCTCAATTTGTATAATAGAGCCCATATTCACAATGGATACTAGACAATATGATAGAGCCCGGTATCCACAACGGATACAGGACAGTGAAAAAGGCACTCGGTCACAACAACGTGATAAATGAAATTGAGTCTTATAAATATTGCATACATATATGAAATGAATAAATTGAGCAATTGCAATGTTTTTAAGTAATTTTATAGGATGAAAGTTGTGAATGCTTATCGATGAATATGTTCTGCATAATTACAATTTTGAAATGTGACAATTGTGAACAAAGTTCTTTTTGATATTACATGATGGTAATTAAGATGATGTGAATTATATGATAACAAAAATTATGTGTTGCATGACAAGAGTGAACCATCGGGGATGGTTACTCAACTGAGTTTGCAAAACTCTACCAAATTGCTATGTTGATTTTTCAGGTTCAAGAGAGCGACAACTTAGCTTCTAAGACTTCTTAGAAGAAATCTTGTACAGATTTTGGATAGAAGATTATGGCTCAAAGGTCGGTCAGCTGGGATTGAAGGATTAGTTTTATTTTTTGTTTAATCCTTATGAATGTAGCATACTCTGATAGGTTGATATTGTGTAATCCTGGATGATGGATATAATGCTACATTGAAAATTATGGTTTGTGAAATGAAATGAGGAAATTTTAGAATTTAGAAATTGTGTTGTTTACGATTTTAATTATAATGCCATGCAATATAGTGAAAGTGAAATAGTTAGCATGCCATTTATGTCCGACATGTGCACTTACATCTGAAGGGCATATGAACACATGTTGGATGGAAGGGGGGTGTTACAGTTGGTGTTATCAGAGCATGGTTGACATCGATAGGGACATGTAGGAATGTTAGGTATGAATATTGGGAGAATTTCGGAAGGTAATTGAAGTTATTGTCTTTTATAGGTCATCAGCCATAGGTGATCAAGTGGAACAATCAGCTGACCTAAGATTAGAAAGAGCCAGTAGAGAGTCGTCTATGTCTCGACCTAAGGGAATGCCTCCAAGACTTCCTTAGAGGAGGGAAAGGAGGTACGATAAACTGCTAAAGAAGGGGGCTGTGGACTTTTACAGAAGTACAGAACCTATAGAGGTCGAGGGATGGCTAGAAAGAATGGAAGGATCTTTGACCAGATGGATTGTAAGTCGGACGAGAGGTTCAACTGTGCAGTTTCATTACTGCAAGGCCCATCTTACCAATGGTGGAAAACTATTCCAGGTAGTACCATCAAGCCTTGTGGTCTGATATGGGAAGACTTCCTGACGTTTTTCAAGGAGAATTACATGCCCAAGATCTACATGGACAGAAAGATGAAGGAATTTATGGATCTGAAGTAGGGTAGATTGTTTGTGCTAGAGTATGAGGTTAAGTTCGATGAGCTGATGGGAAATGCTACTGTCTTTATTCCTATTGAGGAAGACAAGTGCAAATGATTTGAAGACGGACTCAACATAGAGATCCAGACAAGGTTAGCCATTTCTAATATAGGTAGTTTTGCAAAACTACAAGCTACCTCGATCCGTATTGAGAAATCATTAAATGATAATAAGGCAGGGCATGGATCAGAGTCTAGACGGAAGAGGCCCAGTGAATCTTAGTGTGGTAATAGCAAAGGTGTAGTATCGGGTTAACTACTGACTTGTGAGCATTATAGGAAGAAGTACAGTGGTGAATGCTAGAGGTTGACAGAAGCCTACCTTTGGTGTGGCTCACTTGAACATCAGGTCAGGGATTGTTCTGTTATGTTTAGAGCATAGCTTGGTAGGAAAGGAAGTGTGGCAACAAAAACTACGGTTAAACAAAGTCGAGTCAGTCGGTTTGAACAGAGAGGCCATAGTAGAGGCAGAATGAGTTCTAGGAGTCCTACTGTTAGGATTGAGTTATGGAGTAACTAACCCTAGTCTTAGGCCCAAGTTTATGCCCTGATGAGACAAGAGGCTCAAGAGTCTCCAGATGTCATTATAGTTATGTTACTTATATTTACATGTAAGGCTCATGCATTGCTAGATCCTAGATCTACGCATTCTTTTATTGCACTGCATATGGCATCTAAGTTGCATTGTAATAGAGAGTTATTGAGATGTGGATTAAAGGTAAGTAAACTGATAGGCAGTACCACTATGGTAGGAGAAGTCTGCAAGAGGTGTTTGATTTGAATTGATCAAGCAAAATTGGAAGCAGAATTTATTGTATTACCGCTAAAGGAAATCGATGTTATCCTAGGCATGGATTGACTCACTGCTCATAGAGACATCATGAATTATTATACTAAGGAGGTCATAATTGAATCTCCTAATCAACCAAGAGCAATGTTCAGAGGTATTAGCCAAGTAATGCCAGCTAGGCTGATTTCATTTATGAGTGCCTTGAAGTTGATGTAAGGGGGATGTAAGGCTTATTTGGCCCACATCATCGATTCCTGAACTGAGCTTAATATGCAGGACATTCCTGTGGTTAGGAAATTCCTGGATGTGTTTCCTGTAGAGTTACCTGGTTTACCTCGAGATCGAGAAACAGAGTTTACAATTGATCTAGTTCTAGGTGCTGCTCCTATATCTATTCCCCAATATAGGATGTCACCTATGGAATTGAAGGAGTTAAGGACGTAGTTATAGAAGTTGCTGGATAAAAGATTTATTAGACCCAGTGTCTGACCCTAGCGAGCTCTAGTTTTATTTGTGGAGAAGAAAGAATGAACGTTAGGAAACTAAATCCGGTTATAGTTAAGAACAAGTACCCATTGCCTAGAATTGATTATTTGTTTGATCAGTTGTAGGGAGCTCAAGTGTTTGCTAAATTGGATTTAAGGTCTGGGTATTATCAGTTGAAGATAGTTGAAGCTGATGTACCAAACGATGCATTCAAGAGCAGGCATGGACTTTACCAGTTTTTAATAATGCCATTTGGGTTGACTAATGTCCTAGTTGCATTTATGACATTGATGAATAAGGTGTTTCAGCCCTACTTAGATCGCTTTGTGATAGTGCTTATCGATGACATTTTGGTGTATTCAAAAAATAGAGAACAACATGTTGAGCACTTAAGAATGATACTACAGATTATAAGAGAGAAACAACTATATGCGAAATTTAGTAAATGTGAGTTTTGGTTAGATCAAGCAGTGTTTTTAGGTCATATAGTAAATGAGCAAGGTATTCAAGTGGATCCAATGAAGATAGAGGTAGTAATGAAATGGGAGGCTATGAAGAACGTGTCTAAAATCTGTAGTTTCTTAGGATTAGCTAGATATTACTGGAGGTTTATCAAGGGTTTTTCTTTGATCTCAGCCCTTTTGACTAAACTTCTAAGAAAGAATGTGGCTTTTGGATGGAATTATGAGTGTCAGAAAAGATTTGAAGAACTGAAAAACGATTGACTATAACACCAGTGTTGACTATTCCATCGGGAGCTAGTGATTGTGTAGTATACAGTAATGGTTTGCATCAAGGATCGGGATGTGTGTTGATGCAGTATGGTAAGGTGATAGCTTATGCATTGAGACAATTAAGGTCTCACGAGATGAACTATTCGGTATATGATTTAGAGCTTGCAGCAGTAGTCTTTGCTTTAAAGATATGGAGACATTATTTATATGGAGAGACATTCCAAATATACGCTGATCATAAGAGCTTGACATATCTGCTAAGTCAAAAGGAGTTGAACATGGAATAGAGAAGATGGATTGAGTTGTTAAAGGATTATGACTGTATGATTGAGTATCATTTAGGGAAAGCTAAAGTAGTGGCAGATGTATTGAGTAGGAAGTCAACTAGCAATGTAGCTCAGATTCAATTATTGAGGTTACCAAGCTTGATTCAATTGAGAGCTTTAAATGTGGAGTTAAATTTAAAGCAAAATGAAGCCTTGATTGTTACATTAAAATTAGACTAATGTTGCATGACAAGACTAGAAGAGTTCAGGGTAAAGATCCTGAAATGGTGAAACTGATTGAGAAAACTAAGATGAATCCAGATCCTAAATTTGAACTGAGAGATGAAACATTGTGGTTAAAACAGAAGTTGTGTGTGCCTAATGTGGATGAATTGAGAAAGGAAATTCTAGAGGATGCGCATATAGCAGCTTATGTTATGGATCTTGGTACTACCAAGGTGTATAATACATTAAAGCAACATTTTTGGTGGCCAAGGATGAAGAAACAAATAGCAGATTATGTAGCTAAATGTTTGGTTTGTTAGTAGATTAAGGTTGAACATTAGGCTCTAGTTGGGAAGCTTCATTCGTTACCTATTCCGGAGTGGAAATGGGAAGAAATCACAATGGATTTCATTATTGGATTGCCTAAGACTCTGAGGCAAAATGATGTTTTATAGGTTGTAGTGGACTGATTGACTAAATCGGCGCATTTTTTTACTAGTGAGAGAGAATATCTCATTAGACCAGTTGGCACTGAGGTATGTTAATGAGGTAATGAGACTACATGAGATTCCAATGTCCATAGTATCAGACAGGGATCCCAGATTTAGTTAGAGGTTTTGGAAGAGTCTACAGTCGGCTATGGGTACGAAGTTAAATTTTAGTACTGCATTTCATCCTCAAACAGATGGGCAGAGTGAGAGGACAATCAAGACCGTTGAGGATATGCTTAGAGCATATGTATTGGAGTTTCAAGGAGCTTGAGATCAGTACACCCTTGATTGAATTTGCTTACAACAACCACTATCACAATAGTATCGGTATGGCACCTTATGAGGCATTGTATGGTAGAAAATGTCGATCGCCTCTTTATTGGGATGAGGATGGTTTGAGAATGATAGAAGGCCCTGAATTGATACAAGATACTGTGGATAAAGTGAAACTGATCCGAAGTCGAATAAAGCAGCACAAGATAGATAGAAGAGTTATGTAGATCAACAAAAAAAGGATATAGAATACAGTGTAGGGGATAAAGTATTTTTTAGAGTCTCTCCTTGGAGGAGTGTTGAAATTTGGCAAGAAGGTACATTGGTCCCTATGAGATCTTTGAAAGGATAGGACCATTGGTATACAAATTAGCCTTACCGAGTGAAATGTCTCGAATACACAATGTTTTTAATGTGAGCATACTTAGGAGGTATAGATCTGATCCAATGCATGTATTATCGAGTCAAGAGATCGAGTTTCTAGTAATCTGAGTTATGTTGAGGAGCCAGTCAAGATAGTGGGATATCAAACAAAACAGTTGAGCAATCGAGAAATTTCAATAGTGGAAGTCCTATGGAAAAATCACTCGATTGATGAAGCAACTTAGGAAACAGAGGAGTATATGAGAAAACAATATTCCCATCTGTTTTATCAATTAGGTAAGAATTTTGGCAATGAAATTTCTTAAGGAGGGGATAATTGTAACATCCCATTATCCCATGATTAAGGCTAGAACCCTAGGATACTATATATGAGTGTTTATTGAGAATTTAGAAGTGCATTTCATGCATCATATGGCATACACATACATGTGAATAATGTTGACACTCATTAAAATAATTGTATATGCTTTCATTGACATTTTCTAGGTATAAGTGATTTTAGTGTGATTAAAATGTGAATTATGGATTATTTGACTTGAAAATTTAATTGATTAAAATAATTGTAAATGCATTCATTGACATTTTCCGAGTATAAGTGATTTTAATGTGACTAAAATGTGAATTGAGGATTATTTGACTTGAAAATTTAATTGGTGAGTATTAGAATTGATTTAGTATTTTTGGTGATATTTTGGAAATTTATCAAAAATTTGGAACATTTGGTAGCTTAAATGTGTGACAAATGGACTAGTAATTAATTGACAAATGGACCAGTTATTGTGTAACAAGTGGACCAATTTTGGAGTGACATGTGACCTAGCTTTAATGTTAACATATGGCAGCACCTATACTTGACACATGTTGAACATGCCTTTAGACATGTGGCCATCTCATTAGATGATACCTAACGCCTTAGGTGTAAACTTTAGTAGGACTAAACTTGGTTCAACTCATTTCTTGTTCTTTCTTCTCTCACTCACTTCAATGAAACTCTTTTCTTTCACTTCCCTAGACTTGCTTATTGTTATGCCTAATTATTGCACAAATAATCGATGTTTTAGTCTCACAAAGTTAAATAAAAGATTAGTTTGAAGTTGCTTTATTATCCTAGCCAAAATCCATTCAAGTTCCACCTTCGATTTATGATGATTCTGTATTTTTGGAGTATTGATTTAGAGTGTCTTTTGATATGGAATTAGAGTTAAACAAGTAAGTAATGTTTGATCTTTATTGTATGATTAATTGTAAAAGAATGGTACTTGAATTGGAATGTATTGCATGATGATTAAAGTGTGTTGGAATCTGTTGGCCGTAGTGTTTTTATTGAACATGCATATGTATTTTGGACATACCTTGATCTGCGCATATCCAAATCGGAATTTTGATTTAGAGTAAACTAAAAGCATATGGCTATATTTTTTATGAAGGAATTGAATTTGAAATCTATTCTTAAGAGTCTTGAAATTTGGCTTGAAGTTGAGAATTGTGTTATGACGAGGTATGAGAATAGTCTATAATGATTTGGTTATAACTTGCATAATACTGAACCAAAATGCATGAATTTTATGTTGGTTAATGCCTTACAGTCAATCTCTTTGGTTTTAGTTTAGTGACAAATTATTTAAAGGCATTATTTATCTTGTACATGTTTAGATGTATATGATAAAGTCTATGGAATAATTGTACATTGCAAATGAAATTATAATGAGATTATAATTTTGAGACTCATATTGCATTTCTGTGTTATTCCTAAATGTTTCTAGTCATTGTTCTATTAACACTAGACATTAATAGAATGTAAAAAGACTAGCATATGTTGTGTTTTTTCCTTATAAAGGTAATAGTCGATCTCATAGGTTAAAGTATTAGAGATATTTAAACAAACGTATAGGTACTTGTTAGAGAACCAGTTTACTAAACAGACCCGATATGAGAAATCCATTTGAAAAATTACTTGTATGTCTATGGAATTCTCATTATGATGATTGTATAAATGATCATTTGACTTGAGATCACCAAAGTTATCTTGTATAAGGATTGCTACGTTTTGATACTATCTATGACCTATTTAATCATGGGCCATTTAATCGGTAGTCATTGGATGTAGCATAAACTATGTCAAGGTAGTTGATTGATCAAGATAGTATTCATCACCGTAAAGTAATTAGGGAGAATGTTCCGTTGTTCTCGATTAATATTGATTCGGGAAATCCTTGACCAAGGTGGAATGATATTTGGTAAATAGTTTACAAATATGGATAAATAGCTAATGGTAGAGAACTAATATGATTGGACTCAAAATAGAGTAGACATTAATTCCATGCTCTATGTCTAATTGCAACATTGGTTAATGAAAGGATTGAATTATACGAAAAAAAGCAGGCACAGAAAGATTAGTCAAAACCACTTTAAGATTCCTAAATATTTAGGTGGTCATGATGCATTGCTAGACGCCAATCTTGATTTATGATTATAAATTGTTTAATTAGAGAATTAAAGATAAATTAAATTTCTATTTGAAATAAGAATTTAATTTATTTAGGAATCAATGATTTTAATCTATTTTAATTTTTCCAAGAAGCTGGAAATGTTATTTTAGATTATGAAGATCAATAACTAGAGGCAAACGAAGCTTGATATTTTATACATATAATTTAATTATGAGTGCATAAATTGCATACTTTATTTATATGGTTAATATATTTATTGGATGCATGATAAATTGTATGTTTTATATGTGTGATATTTTACATGCAATTTGTGATTGATGAGATAAATGAAGTTAAATTTCTCATTAAAATATTAAGTACTCGTTAAGAGTATGATTGTTGCCTTCCATTGTTATAAGAATAAACCAGAGTTCTATTTATTGTAGGCTTGTTGAGCAAACTCAAGGCTACTTTAACCCGAACATGTTTAGTCTTATGATAGTGGGTTCTACTTAACTAAATTTATGTGATTTGGATGAGCAAACTCATGATCATATGAATTTAAAGGCAAGGTTAGGAATAATATATAAGATATATTTTAGAAAGAGTTGTCACCTAACAGATTTAGGAGTCACATGAGATGTGATTGACAAAGTTGTTATCTACCTAATTTAAGTCTAGTTGGTTTGTCGAGCAAACTCATGATCAACTATATTTGAATGGGATCCTAGCCCACTAGAGAGATTAAAGTAATCTTTCCAAATAGTAGTAAGGGTTATTATTTCGAATAAAATAATGGGAGTAACCAAATGCATGATTAAAGTCCTAATCTTATTTAGTATTCATGGCATATAATTGAGTACTTTCTTTTCTTACATTTATATTTTGTTCTTAGTGTATATTTGGTAGTCTAGCATAAGTTGTATTTTTTCCTTATGAAGGAAATAGTCGATCTCATAGGCTAAAGCATAGAGATACTTAAACAAACATATGGGTGCTTATTAGAGAAAGAGTTCACTAAACAGACCCGATATGAGAAATCCATTTGGAACATTACTTGTATGTCTATGAAATTCTCATTGTGATAATTATATAAATAATCGTTTGACTTAAGATCACCAAAGTTATCTTGTACAGGGGTTGCTATGTTTTGATACTATCTATAACCTATTTAATCATGGGTCGTTTAATCGGTAGTCATTGGATGTAGCATGAACTATATTGAGGTAGTTGATTGATCAAGATAGCATTCATTACCTTAAAGTAATTAGGGAGAATGTTTCGTTGTTCTTGATTAATATTGATTCAGGAAATCCTTGGCCAAGGTGGAATGATATTTTGTAAATAGTTTACAAATATCATTAATTGAATCAACAGCTAATGGCGGAGAACTAATATAATTGGACTCAAAATATAGTAGACATTAATTCCATACTTTATGTCTAATTAGAACATTGGTTGATGAAAGGATTAAATTATACAAAAAATTCAGACAAAGAAAGGTTAGTCAAAACCACTTTGACATTCCCAAATATTTAGGTGGTCATGACACATTGCTAGACGCCAATCTTGATCTATGATTATAAACTATTTAATTAGAGAATTAAAGATAAATTAAAAAGAGTTTTAATTTATCTAGTTCTAATTATGAATTAGAATTAGAATTCATAATCATTGCTAACATATTTGAGAACCTAATGGGTCTCCCATATAGAATTATGAAAAGAGTAAAGTTAATTTAATCAAGTTGGACTTGATTGTAAAGTTTGAGAAACTTTATGATTAAATATGAGATATTTAATAAATAAGAATCAGTATTAGATATTGAATCTTATATGGGTATAATTGATATTTAATTAGAATTATTTGTAATTCTATTTAAAGTTTAATTGAAATTAGTTAATTTCAATTAAATTACTATAACGTCTAAAGCTTATTATAAATAGACTTAAGCTCTATAGAGTTAGCAATTCATGCTTAACCCTCGCTGTAAGAGTTATAGAGTTCTCCCAACTTGTTCTGTGGATATCATTAGAGGCCGGACATTTGTGCGCCTATGGCGGTCAAGACAGATTGGTTTCCGGGACGGTTTGAGGGATACGACAAGAAGAAGATCGTGCTTCGGAATAAGGTATGAATTAAAATTTTGCTATATTATGATTTGTGTTAATCATTTTATATAATTAAATAGATCTTGGTTTTCAGGAAATCAAAAGTCATGAAAAGTTTCATGAATATTCTACTACGGTCAGGATTGGATTCTGACCCAATTTCCCAACATTTTATGTCATTAGAATCTTAAGAAAATTTGGAACATTTTATTAGAAGAAGGTGTTACCTAAAAACCTCATTTTCTAGGTCATAATGGTCATGCAAAACTGACCCAAAAATCCCTCTTGAGAAAAAAAAAGGAGAATTGGAGCTATAGGTCGAAATTTTGATTTCAATTTCATCTTCCTCTTTCGACCTATTTACATATCTTTAGGGCATGAATTTGATGAAACTCAAAGAATGAAAGTTGTAGATATAGGTCTTAGCTTAACCTTGTGAAAGTGTCTTGATAAATAGTGGCTAGAGCTTGAGTTATATTTGTTTTTCTAATACTTCCTGTGATAGACCCCTGTACAAGAACCTTATGTTATCTCCATATTTTGGGGACTTTAGAGCTCGATTCTTTCAAAGTATAAAACATGAAAAATGATTTTTGATGTCTTATGCTTCTGTGAAATAGTTTGGCCAAAATGAGTTCAAATCTGGAAATTTTGATGTTTTTAAGTAGTAAATGAGTTCTTTAATGCAAACACAATCTTAAGAACAGGAGAAATGTGTATAAGGTGTGGATGAATAAGCATTGAAGAACATAGGGCATTTATGACTAAAATTGGGTGAATGAATGAGTATATGTTGCTGGAAAATTTTGGTGAATGTATATACGTAGCTTGTTAAAATTTCAGATATAAAGTCCCAATTGTGTGAGTCTAAAATATGAGTATATAATGATATAAAGATGTTCTCATCAATTTAATATGATTCAAAGTGTGTAAATAGTGAATTGGGATTGATTGAATGAGAACTAGGAAATAGTGGGAATGTAAAATCCTAGGAAAAAGAGTGGAATATGTATGAGTGATCAATTGAAAGTAATCAAGTGTATTAAAGAAACATAGTTGAGAATTTTTCATTGATCATGCATAAGACAATACACATATATAAATGTGCTTATTCATTTGAATGTGCAATGTAGTAATATGAAAATGTATGTGACTGCATGTAGAAGAGCACGTTGAGCGACCGCTTCCAGACATTGTTGAGACATCAAGGCAATAAGCTAAACGGAGCATTAGTGAGTAACCTAAGATGGTCTCACATTAAATTATTGTTGTTTACATTCCGTATTGAATTATTATGTGAATGTGATTGTATTGATTCCAAAAATTTGATTGTCGAGGAGTTCTATATTCGGGATTATATTAGAAGTATTACTTGAATGTGAATATGATTGACTATGTGTTCTTAACTTATATGTTGAATGCCAAACCAAGTCTGAAGATTATTGTGAATAAGAAATGTGAATGTGAATGCAATATAGTGAATATGATGATTAAAAATGTGAAATGCATTTATTCCATGAATGCATGAAATATAAAAGAAGTTGTGACTAGAGTTGTTAATGAAAAAGAGCTTAAAGCTTAGACATCAGTGGTAAGAGCCTATGGCTCAATTTGTATGATAGAGCTTGGAATCCACAACAGATACGAAACAATATGATAGAGCCCAATTTTCATAACAGATACGAGACAGTGAAAAAGATACTTGGTCACAACAATGTAATAAATGAAATTGAGTCTCATAAATATTGCATATATATATATAATGAATAAATTAAACAATTGCAATGTTCTTGAGGAATTTTATAGTAGGGAAGTTGTGAATGCTTATCGATGAATATGTTCTGCATAATTACAATTTTGAAATGTGACAATTGTGAACAAACTATTTTTCGATATTACATTATGGTAATTGAGATGATGAGAATTATATGATAACAAAAATTGTGTGTTGCAAGACAAGATTGAACCATCGGGGATGGTTACTCAACTGAGTTCGCAAAACTCAACCAAATTGCAATGTTGACTTTTTCAGGTTTGTGAGAGCGACGGCTTAGCTTATAAGACTGCTTAGAAGAAATCTTGTACATATTTTAGATAGAAGATTATGGCTCACAGGTTGGTCAGCTGGGACTAAAGGATTAGTTTAATTTTTGTTTAATCCTTGTGTATGTAGCATAATTTGTAGATAGAGTTGTAGACTCTGATAGGTTGATATTGTGTAAACCTGGATGATGGTTATAATGCTGCATTGAAAATTATGGTTTGTGAAATGAAATGAGGAAATTTATGGTTTTTAGACATTGTGTTGTTTATGATTTTAATTATGATGCCATGCAATATAGTGAAAGTGAAATAGTTAGCACATCATTTCTGTCGAGCAAGTGTACGTGCATCTGGAGGGCATATGAACATGTGTTGGATGCATCTAAGCTATTTATTACTTCTTTGAATGTTAATGGTTCACCATCTTTTGTTAGGAGACAGTATGCAACATTATCCTCCATAATATAATCAGACTGCCTAGTTGGGATTCTCCTTCGAACTTTTATATTTTCAAATTCAACCAATTCTTACTGCTCGTGATCTAATATAGCTTCAACAAAGTCTTTTTGTTCAGTCTTCCCTTCCTCCTGAATCATTACAACTTCAAAATTTTCTTCATGTGTGCTATTTTGATCTTTCTCTTGCAATTTATCTTTTGTAAATATGACATCTCTGCTAATGATGAGCATGTGGGAAGTGGGATCCCACAATTGATAGCCCTTGACTTCATCAACATGCCCTATAAATCTATATTTTATAGCTTTTGGACTTAGTTGTGTGATATCTTCAATATTATACATCACGGATATAGGACTTCCAAATGTGTGTAACTGAGAATAGTTTGCTAGCTTACCGGTCCACATTTCCATCGATGTCTTTAGATCAATCTATCTTGTTGGTGATTAGTTAATCACATATTAGGCGGTCTTCATTACTTCTACCCAGAAAGACTTTGTCATACTTACAGTTCTTAACATAGCTCTAGTTATTTCAATCAGAGTTCTGTTCATTCGCTCTGTCACTTCATTTTTTTGAGGAGTATGAGGCATCGTGAATTGACGTTTGAGGCCTTCTTGATTACAAAAATCAATGAACTCATTACTAATATATTCTTTACCATTTTCAGTCCTTAGGCCTGTGATTTTCTTCCCTGTCTCCAACTCAATTTGTATGTTATAAAGGTTGGAAATACATCTCTCTTTCTCTTGATAGGATACACCCAACACTTCTAGAGTAATCATTAATAAAGGTCACAAAGTAACTTGCTCCACCCAGAGACATAACGGGTGTTTGCCATACATTAGAGGGAATCAATGCTAGAATATTTTTACTTCTAAAATTTGATGCATTAAATTTCAGTCTATACTGTTTACTTGTAACGCAGTGCTCATAGAAGGGTAATGATACCTTCGTGAGATTGGGGAGTAGTTTATGCTTAGAAAGAATCTTTAATCCTTGTTTTTATATGTGGCCAAGTTTATAGTGCCACGATTTTGTTGCCTTTTCTACTGAACTAGCCGATGCAACCGATGCATTTGCTTCCATATATGTCTCTCCCATAAGCTTGTATAAGTTTGCAAATACCCTTTCCACCTTCATGACTACAAATGCTCCTTTGATAACCTTCATGACTCCATTTTGAATGGAGGACTTACACCCAATTTCATCCAATTGTCCTAAAGACAATAAATTCTTCTTTAAGCCCTTCACATGTTGCACATTTTGAATAGTGTGAGCTATACCATGATACATCTTAAACTCAATGTTGCCAATTCCAACAATCTACAAGGCATGGTCATTTACCGTGCACATACATCCTGCAAAGATAGATTTATAAGTGTGAAACCAATCTCTACAAGGAGTCATATGCCATATTGCTCTTGAATCTATTATCCAAGCATCAGTGAGCTATACTCTATCCTTGAACACTGTTGTTACTTTACTGTATATGAATTCTCCATTTGTATCACATCCCTGAGCAGTTGATGCTTCAAAATCCTTTTCTCCACCTTTCTTGAAACAACATTCACTTTTAATGTGTCCTCTCTTGTCACAGTTATAACATTTAAGTTTTTTCGACTTCTAGATTTTAAACTTCCTTGTTTGTGACTGCGAATGGAATCGGGTTCTATTGAACATCCTCCCTTCATCAATAAGGCTTCGGCTTGATGCAAACTTGTCAATCATTCTTCCTTCTTGATGTATCTGCTTTCTTCTTCAAGAATCAAAGTAACAACATCATCAAATACCAAAGTATTTGTTAGAATATTACTAGTTAAATTAATGATGAATTAGTCATATGAGTATGGAAGACTTTGAATTAGAATCTCCATGTGTTTATTTGGATTTACATTATTTCCCAACTTTGAAAGTTGGGACCATAGAGAGGCCATGTGTTTAGTTGGATTTACATTATTTCCTAACTTTGAAAGTTGGGACAATAGAGAGGTCAGAGTATTGATATGCTTTGTCACTAAAGTAGATTCAGACATTTAGAGTATGTAAAGTCTTCTCTTCAGAAAAATTTTGTTGTGAAGAGACTTAGCTTCATATAACTTTGTGAGATGATCACATATCTCCTTGGCTATTTTCTTTTTCTCTTTACCTTGCAAGATATCATCTAATAGACCAAGATGCAAATCTAACATGGAAGAGGCATCTATTTGTTTCCATTGATGTCATATGTGAAATTCATTGGCCTATCACTGATGGCCTCTAAGTAGTTATCTTTTACTAATACTGCTTTCATCTTCAATTTCCATAATGAGAACTTCTTCCCATCAAACTTTGTAATATCAAATTTGGTCAACATTGCTTCTATCACAAGAATTGAGTCCCACTCCCTTACGTTAAAGAAGGGAAACGACCTCAAGTTACCTCAACTTAGTATGTAATAAGACTGTAGTACACTAGGAAAGTTCCCAAGAAAGGCTAGAGGGGTCACAAATGGTCCCACTTAAAACCTAGTCTCCTTAGACAAAGATTTTCCTAGACTTGCACTTAATCACATCAAATACTAGCAAAAATGACAACTATATCCTAAGAATATAGACATACTTAACCTGCAAGAACCCCAAAGAAAAATTGGTTTTCTAATGTGGAAGATCAGACTATGCTGCAACCACAGAGCATACTTGGGTAACACTTGGTGTTGGCCCTAGTCCCCGTATGTAAATTATGGTGACTATGTGTCACCATTTGGAAATTTATTTGCAATAATAATAATAATAATTGGGAACATTTCACCAAAATAATTTATAACCTTAGATTTAATTAAAAATCTAGACACGAAAGATTTGTTGTGGGAACATAACATAATTTTGGACATATAATTAAATTATTCAAAACAAAAATGATTAATTAAAAAACAATTAAATATTACTAAAATAATTAATGGATAATTTCCAATAAAGGAATTTAGTAATATTTCTATTAACTAAATAAGACTAATAGGAAAAATAAAATAACACTCACCATTAAATTCATCATTTACGACAGCAATAATAAACAAAGATTAAAAGCACTGAGGGTAAAAGGTTTAATTGTAATTTTAAAAAATAAGAAATGGGAAGAGGTTGTGAGGCGGTACGACCTGTTTTGGATGAAGGGGGCCTCGCAGTCGCGACCTGGTCGCAGCCGCGAATCCGGCGAATTAGGCCAGTGGAGATCACGTTGGGTCGTGATCGCGAATTCCTTCAACCTTTGTTGTGATCGCGAATTGGGACATTTCCGGAACTTGCGATCACACCGTGTTACGATCGCGATTCCACCCAGATTTAACACCCCTACTTCTAAGCAGCACAACTTTCAATCCAGTAACCCAAAAATGACAAACTATGTATCAATGGAAAGCTAAGATCAAGCCCTACAACTTTTATGAAGACAACTTTGTCTAATTTCGCATGTATCACTACAATTTTATCTATTAAGTGAAGGTTACCATTCATTCTAAAATATACACCAATTATACATAATGTACCCAAGCACAGTCATTTTATAAAGGTCATAACTCCTACATCTGATACCCAAAAATTTCAATCCTTATGGCGATAGAAAGGTAAAAGGAAAATCTACAACTTTCATGTAGACAATCTTACCTAATTCAACCTGTATCGATATAGTTTAATCAGTTAAATTACGATTACCATTCAACCAATTTCTTACTTCAATTATGCATAAATGACCACCCAGACACAGTTACCTTATAATGGTCATAACTTCTGCATTTGATGTCCAAAAATTTCGATCTTTATAGCGATAGAAAGCTAAGAGAATAATCTACAACTTTTATGTAATCCCTAAGCCCAATTCTACCTAGATCAGTACATATTATAACCCAAAGTTTCAGTTCACACTTTTTACCCCATTCTTTGTTTTCACTCATCAATTGACAACAATTCTCACCCAAATTTCACAGGACCTGAACCAACATGGAATTTCTTACATACTAAGCTCCTTTGGTACACAATTTACCACAACCACACCATCACATTATCTCCCCATCAATCAACACATAACCAACCTCATAAGGTAAAATTCTACATACATATATAAATGTCAGTCCACAATAACACAAAGTTACATATTGTCATACTTTACTTCACAATGCTGTACCAGTATCACAATCACAAATACATACAGTATCATGGTCACAAATTACATACTATAATGTTTATGCTGACATGCTCTAGGATCATCTAAATGTGATTGACACTAATTTAGTTACAAAATCTGAAATTCCTTGGAGTATGCCAAAAAATTTGCAAGGCGTCTATGGATCCGCTAATTCTTCACCTAAGGAGTAGAATATGTGGGGTGAGCTGGACAGCTCAGTGGCTAATATACCTATAACTGATACTAATGAACTACACATCACACAATAATCATGCATGTCACAACACATCATCACAAATCAAATGGGCTGAAAATTATTGTCATCCATGACATCCAAATTACATTATGACATAACATGTTCAAAATGAAATGCACACACAATGGTTCGAGAGTTCCGTGGAACGAAACGGCGAAACCGAAGTTTACATTGTGAAACGAAATGAGTCCAATTTCTCAGGATCTCATGGCCATAAGCGGGCAGCCGGGAGAAGGCTATAGGTCAACGTGCACGTGACTAACGAAACAGATTTCTCTCTCACCCACATAACAGATTTTCTATAATCATACATTCTACATTGTGTTCATGCTTTCATTTTCCACAATTCTTTTCTTTTTCATTCACACAAAGTCATTAAAATTATCACAATGCAACACAATACACATTCATGAAACATTTT
>JAOSBN010007198.1:0-18814 GCA_027563595.1 Erythroxylum suave | reverse complement strand
TAGCCAAACAATTTTAAACACTCCTAACCCATTCCAAATTACTATCTTACCCTTCCCATCGGTGATGGGATGTTACATATCACGTATGTATGCAATATTTATGTGACTCACATTCATTTATTACGTTATTGTGACTGAGCACCTTTTTCACTGTCCCATATCTGTTGTAGATATCGGGCTCATTAATACTGTCCCTTATCCATTAGGGATATAGGGCTCATTATACCTAGTGAGCTAGAGGCTCTTACCACATTTTGAGCTTTAAGCTCTTTTTTACTGGCAACTCCAGTCACACCTGCCTTTATGTTTCATGCATTCATGTAATGAAATGCACCACATGTACTGAGTCATTGCATTCAACCAATCACATTCACATTCTCTTTCCCATTCACATTTTTCTTCAAACCTAAGTCCAGCATTTAACAAAAATGTTGAGAACATTTATTCAATCAAATTCATATAAAATGAACACTTCTTATAGTTTTCATGCATTAAACACCTCACATATTCAATGTCCAAAATCAACATATACACATCACATAATAGTTTAATACATAGTTTAACAAACAAATAATCAAAGTGAGACCATCTTACGTTACTCACAGTTTGTTCCAGATAGCTTACTGGCTCGAGGTCCCAGCAACATCTGGAAGCGGTTGCTCTAATTGCTCCTCTATATCATACAACACATACATTTACACACATTACCACTTTGCACAATTATATAAATACTCACTTATGCACATATGTATATATGGATTATGTACAATGCATGCTCAATGACAATTTAGGGTACATTTCCTTAATGTCTCATAATTAATTACCAACATCTTTCAATCATTCTTTAATACCTAATACACTTTTGTTACTTTAATCACCTCATTCATTAACCACTAGGCTCATTCAAGATCCCATTTAAGTCTAATTACATCATAGGAAAGCATTGACAAGTCAATAATTCATATATGTGCATGATTTTGGACAACAGATATAACTTTCATTATAGATGTCATGAGGTGATTCAAGTATGGTTTTGAAGGGAACTTTGAGTTCTACAACTTTTATGAAGACAACAAAGAGAGATATTGTCATTTAAAGGGCCAAAATTGTACATTTATATAGACATCCCGAGAATGTCTGTGCAGTGGACATGTATGTCCCTCCAAACAGACATGAACGGGGCTGGAACTCTGAAATTCTAGAGAATGTCCTCCTAGCAGACATGAAGTCTGCACAATAGACATTTACTAGCCAATTTCTAGATTTCTCACTCCTACAAGTTATATCTCACACATCTATGCATATTTTATTATTTCTTCTTCAATTTCGCTTCATTCTCACCTCCATTCAATTTCAAAACATCCATAAAACACATCATACAAAATTGTTGATCATAGTCACATAAACATAACACCATCCATGTCTATACATTCTTCAAGATTTCGACACACATTTAACTCCATTGTCAGCTTCCCTTTATCTAAAAACTATCACCTTAATTCTCCCCACTTTGAGACGCTAGACTATCACTTTCTTTATCTTTTAATTCTCTCTATTTCACCTCTACTTCATTTACTAACATCCACATCATTATACACCAAAATAAAACATGTTAATATCCACATTCATCATCAATTTTCAGAATATGTTTAACTTCATTGCACTTCTAACTTATCATTCTAATTCACCTAATTTTAAGACACCATATTAGCCCTTTCTTTAACCTCAAAATAATTCTAGTTCATCCATATAACAACTATCCAAACTATTAAGCATTGAAAATAGAACATGAAAACTCCACTTATCTGTCAAATTTTTTACACTTGCTCTACTTCATTTTCACCTTTATTTCATTCCTAACTATCACCTTAATTCATCTTATTTCAATGCACCATAGTACTCTTTTTTATTAGCTCTAAACTCACTTTAGTTCATCTCTAGAACAATAAAAGAAATTCATGTAATAAACCAAGAAAACATAACATAAATATTCAACTTACAAGCCAAAAATTTTGCACTTTTTGTGCACCATTTTGATGATCTTTCAAATTCAAACTCATCTCTACAACTTATAAAAGATAAATCCTCTTATATGCAAAATCAAGACATTTATATGCTCATTTCATCACTCATGATTTACACATATAATTTCATGATCAATTCATCAATCTCAAGTTACTTATCAAATTAGTTTCATTTAACACTACCCATGATGATCAAAGTATAACTTACTTGTTAAGACTCCAAGTTCTTCAAGATCTCACTAAGCCCTAGCTTTCTTCTCTGAAACGTGCATCATCATATAACGGTGGGAGGTTAGGTCTTTAGTGAGAAATGAAGGAGAAGACAACGAAATTGATAGTAGTAAATGAAAGGTGAGACAAGGTTCACGTTGATGAAGGTAAGAAGAGGATCGTGGATTAAGAAAATTGGAGAAGATAAGATGAAAGATTAGCAAAAGAAATGAGAGTAAATAATAAAGTGAAAGACCAATTAACAATTAAGGTAGTCTTTCATTTAGGAGAGAGTGTTTTGAGTTAAGACACAAGTGACACTTGTCACTTGCTACATGTCCTTTTTCTATAAGTCTCCACTTGGTCCTCTTATTTAACTAGTCCATTTAAGTCCAATTTCAAATCCATTTGTCTCCCAAATGTCAATGAAAATAGTAAATAATACCTTAAGTCATTTATCAAAATTTATATTTCCATTTGACTCTTATGTCTACTACCATTTATCAATTGTCTTACCACTCGGCATTTTTCAGTCCAAAATATCAAAAATTTTAGAAAATTCCTAAATTTAGCCATAAATTCTAAATCAATATTTATACACACTAATTTAATTTTCAATACATATTAACCACAATTTATATCAAAAATCAGATTTATAACTTAATTATACCCGAAAAGTGTCAATGATTGAATGTACAATCATTTTAATGTGTGCAATAATCAATTTAACGTGTATGTGTGCTAAATGATGCAAGAACATGAAATGCAGGTCCTAAGTTCGCATTATACCCCTTATGTACAAAATTCTAGGGTTACAACCGTTAATATGGGATATTATGACGTTACACAATTTCTTCACCATACAGAAAATGTTCACCATAGAAAGAAGGCAGAGTCCTTTCAGTTTTGATTTCTTAATAGAGGAGTAGGATTTTAGGAAGCAATTCTTAATGTAATTAAGATCAGGAGGAAAATGCTTCTAGTGTAAGAGACTTTATACTATAGCGTAATGACCCTAAGGATTAGAAGAGGAAAAACATTAGTACTAAACTACCTAAGAGATGTCAATATGTATACCCTCTTAACTAGGCAGAGATCTAGGGTATTATGGCTCAAAAAGGGGGAAGGAAAACAAATTTTTTATAACTCCATAAAAGATAAAGATAATATGAACAAAATAAGCTCCTTAAAGAAACCAAATGGAGATTTCATAATTATACAAGAAGAATTAAAAAGGAGGCTCCCAGGTTCTTTATAGATTCTATTGGTTGAACAATTATAAGCACTTCCTCAGTATAATTACTTACATCCTTCATTATTAATAAGGTCAATAAAGAAGATAAAGAAGTTCTTTATAGGCCTTTCATATCTCAAGACATTAAGGAGGTAGTTTTTGATTTAAATCCGAGCAAACCACCTATCCCAGTTGGCGTGAACATTTTTATAAGAAATAATGGCCTTTATCATGAATATGAACACAAAAGCAATATTGGATTTCTTTAATAAAGGATAGTTACTAAAAAAAGTAAATAAAACCTTTATTTATCTAGTTTTGAAATGCTACAGTCTAAAATCTTTGGGGAATATATACTTTTATCTTGCTGCAATTTCTTGTATAAAATCATTTTAACACTACTATTAACTAGGTTAAGGAGAGTACTTGGTAAAATGATCGGCGATTGTTAAGGAGCTATCCTTGAGGGAAGGAACATTATGGATAATGTTTTAATGAAACATAAGATTTTCAAACGGTATGCAAAGAAAAATTCTCCCATGAATTGTGCATTAAAGATAAACTTCAACTAAGTACTCAACTCTCTAAGCTAGGTTTACATATCGTGAATAATTTTTAGGAACATACTAAGGAATGCATAACCTCTATAACTTTTAATGTTTTGGTGAATGGAGAGCCTACCAATTTGTTTAGTGTTGGAAAATTCTTAAACAAGGGGACGTAATTTCCCTTTATATGTTTATTTTATGCATGGTAACATTGATTAGGTTGATGAAATGTAGTATTATGAGGAATTCTAGCTTTAAATACCACAGTAATATAAGGAAGTAGGATTATTCAGTCTATCCTTTGAAAATGATTTATTCCTTTTCTTAAAGGCTAAAGATAATTCAATATTTACTTTAATGAGGCTTTAATTTAAGGAACCATACTCGTTTATAGAAAGAACAGTGAAAATTTTGGGGAAATACTACAAAAAGTATCTTTCATATGATAGCATATTGGTATTAACAAATTCAGTTTTTAATTCTCTATACACGTGTTAGTTTGCTCATGTGTTCCTATTAAAAGGCTTAATCCAATCTTTGGAAAAAAAAATTATGAGGAGATTCTCATAAGGGATAGAGGTAATGATAAAAACAACACATTAGAGAGATAAGAAAAAGCTACCAAACCAAGGTAGAAGGGGGGGGGGGGGGCTTAGAAATTGCACTTATTGGTTTAATAAATAAAATACTAATAACCAAAAGATTGTGAAAAATCTTAGAAAACAAGAACACTCTATGACTAAGGTAGCTATGTGCTTATTTTATAAGATGTAAGAGTTTATGGGAGATCTAGTCAATAATAGGGCTTTCTCATATTCTAGTTCAATTGATCAAGCTTAGGGCTAAAATGTTATGATCAATAAAATGCTTAATAGGGAATAGACATAGAGTCTTACTTGCTTATGAAAATTGGAGTAATATGGGTCCTTTTAATCAATCTACCCACAGACACACATACGTCTGTATAAGCTAAAGTTTGAGAGTGGATATCTATTAACTAGTGGGCTAACTTTTTAACAAAATTAGCTTAGGTCATTTCTAACTACAAACTGAGTGTAGATAGGTTGGATAGGTAAACTTGGATTGGTTACTTGAATGATCAGTTCACCATTAGATCTTTTAAAGAGGTCCTGAAGGAAGTAGGTGGAATGGCAAGCTAGCATAACTTAGTATGGGGCCAAAATAACAGGCCTAAGGTCTTATTCCTACTATGGTTAATTTACAATCAGAAGTTTTGCACGAAAGATAGATCAAGTTCCTTAACATCCCTTACTAGTGTCCTTTGCGTAAAACATGCACAAAAACATATGAGCATATGTTCTTTGAATGTAGATACTTTAAAAAGTTATGGAAAAAAGCCCTAAATTTTTATTCAATAAACAAGTTCACCCTAACTATATAAAAGCTCTAAAATAGTTGAAGGAGCAAAACTCAACTAAAGAAGAGGGAAAAATAATCTACATAACATGTATAGATCTTGCATGTACAAGATCTAAAAGGAATGCGACACAAGATCCTTTTAAGGGGTGGAAAACAACAAAGAAGTAGTATTCAAAGAAACAACTTAATGGAGATGCAAACAATTGCCAATAATTGCATAAAAAACTTATGCAATGACAAATTAACTATTATATAGTGCTACAAGGGAGTAAGATCCTAGAATTAAAAACTATAGCTATAGCAGAAAGTGCTAAATCCAATTTGCAGTGTAATATTATGGTGTCGATTATAATAAAATAGGCGAAGATAGTAAATTCAAGGGAAGCACCAACTTCTTTTATGTTTTTTTTTCTAAAAGATGAATAAATTCTATTTACTCAAGATGAACTTAACCAAAAATAAAATGACAAGGAATACAAGTTTAACTTTTAAGTCATATAGACTTAAGTTATACATAGGTTCCAACATAAGTTACATGTAGCTAACACTAAACATTTCAAGGAATTTTCACTTTTTGGTTGTTTGTGAATTGAGCATCTTGAGCTATTAATAATTCTATGATCCAGTTAATAATGGAGGCCCCTAGCATTTAAACTTCTTTCTATATTCCTCTGTATAACCTATTGTTTCGTTCCCTCTGGATTAGGTATATGATACAACATAAAGTAGTTTTTAGGATAATCCATCTTTTTTTCTTGAGGTAGCCATTCTGGTGGGCCATTAGATTGTATTTATCCATTCCTTCTAGTACAAATGAATTTGCATAATGTTTTAAATTCGTAACCAAATGACTTGAGAAAATCAATATTGAAAGATTAAGTGAGGTAATGTTTCAATGTAATCCTTACATAGAGGACACCTTGGACCAAAGTTACTTAACGTTCCATACCATTTGTTATTTGTTTTTAACCTACTTTCTATAGCTATCCAGTTGATGATTGCTGCTTTGGGGGATAATGCACTATTCCAAATTAATTAAAACCAGGAAACTTTAGGACATATAACTATAACAAGGCTATAACAAATCTGAGGGAGCTATTATTTATTTAGATATGCCTATCTTATTCACCTTTAGGTTGGCAGTTTGTTAAGCAACTTAACACTTTGTTAGCCCCTCTGTAATTGTAGCTCCACACCCTATTTTTTATGATTTTGTTCACTTCTTCTTTAATAGGAATACTAGTGATTAGATATTGTATTTCATTTCTCATAGAGGGCTCATTCGATTCCAATTATTAAATCAAAACCAAGTTAACTCTCCGTTGCCAATCTACTACTTAATCCGTGGATAGAATTAATCCCTTAAGCTAAGAATTTGTCTAACACCTACAAGAATTTTCCTTCTTTCCTTACTTGTAACATCCCATTATCCCATAATCAGGGTTAGAACCTTAGGATACTGTACACGAGAGATTACTGAGAATTTAGTGGTATATTTAATGGTTCATATGGCATACATATACACGTGAATAATGTTCACACTCGTTAAAATAATTCTACATGTATTCATTGACATTTTTTAGTATAAGTGATTTTTTTAATGTAATTAAAATGTGAATTTTGGATTAGTTATCTTGTAAATTTAATTGGTGTGTACTAAAATTGAATTAGCAATTTTGGTGACATTTTGGAAAATTTTGAAAATTTGGGGTATTTTAGACTAGGAAAAATGTAGAAATAAGAGACAAATGGAAGTATGACAATCGGTAGCTTAGATGAAGGACAAATGGACTAATTAAATGTGTGACAATTGGACCTATGTGACAAGTGGAGCAATTAGTAAGTGACATATAAGCTAATCAAATGGATGACAGATGTAAGACATGTACGGAGATATGTGCCAAGATACAAACGAGATAACTGAGTCACATTTTGGTATGAAAATTTCTGCAGCTCTCTTATGTTTTTATCGAAATCACCTTCACCAAAACTCTCTCCTTATTCTTCATCATCGAAACACCTAGTTGACCATTCCTATGTTACTGGTTTTTTCTTAATATACCTTGCAAAGAAAACATTTTAGTCCATATGCTATCTCTCTATCCTATTTTTCTCCATCCGCTAAAATCTCTTATTTGCTCTACCTATTTTTGAAATTTACTAAACAATTTGAATTCTAAATCAAGTAAGTTATGCTTTAAGTTTTTTTTGGGTAAATAATTGAATTTATAAATAAATAAAGGTATGTATAATTGAGAGATTGGCAAAGATGCCAATCTCTTATCTATAACAAAAGAAACCTAACATGTGAGTATAGGGAACCCTATAATTGTTACACATGACGATACAACCATAACAGCAACCTAAAGTATAGGAACCCGAAAGATGACCATAACGAGGATCACCTGACCAAAATTACCATAGTTCCTTGCAGTAGGTTTTGTACCCTAAACTAATCAAGACTACCTTCTAACCCATAATTAGAGGGATACACAATAGCTTAGAATTCATCGCATTTCCAGATCACATTGTTATCTTGTTTATAAAGAATTATTGAAGTGTCGAGGAAGGAGAGATAGAACAATGCTCATCCAGCTTCCTTTATATATCCAATCTATTCCTCTAGCTTTTAAGACACCAACCAAGGGATAGGGCTCTCCTACTATTAAACTACCCAAGGAATGAATCTTTGAAGCTTGTGACACCATGCATTCTTTAAGATTTTTAGAAGATTGAGGCATTCCAACATAATCCTCTCTTACCTGATGCTTTCATTCAATGTATCCTTCTACCAAGCTTACGCAGTTGTACCACTTCTATTCTTGTCTTTCTGATGAAAAACCTATCTCTAAACAAGTAACTAGGCTCACCATTGAATTTGATTGACAATAAGTGAGTGAACCCGACCTAACCGGCAACGTGCAAAAAAAAAAAATCCAAAACCACAAATTTCCTACTCTTAGTGTTTGAGCAAAGTTGTTCCATTACTTGGAAGATCACTTTGGTGTTAATGCTCCCTACTTCCATAGATCTGTCTTTGAAGATTCTGAGGTTTCTCTCGGACCATATGTTATACACAACAATAGATAAAAGGATGATAAATGTGTTGAGGTCAATGTTTTTGCGGCTTTGGGGTTGGTTGAACCAATATAGAATGGATTGAAGATTTAATAGGTTTGGAATGATTATATGAAAGTGGTTGAGGCAATGTAACCACACTAATTTTGAGAACGAACATTAAAAGAAAAAGGGGTTAGTAGATTCATTGTCTGAGGAGCAAAGAGATCAATGGTTAGGAACATAAGTATAAAGTAGTTGTTCCTTATTTGTAGTTTATTAAGGAAAGCTATCCACAAGATAAAGGCATACCTTAGGTTTGTACCTTTATGCCACACTAATTTATACCAAGGTACTCTCGAAGAATGAGGTCTTATCAAAGTGTATGCCGAAACATTTGTGTAAGTTTTTTTGGGGAAGGAATTCCATTCTAGCCTATCTAGTTGGGACTCATCAGGTTGGTACATTAATGGCTTTAGCATACGAATGGCTTCAATTGTGGCACCCTGCCAGTTCCATACATTGTCTCTGATAACATCAGCTACTTTTGCATTCATTGGAAATTCTGAACCATTGATAATTCTTGGACTTGAGAGATCCTTTAGGATTCCTCTATGATGCCCCTGCCATAAAAAATTTGAAATGCCATTCCCTATCCTAAATCTAAATTGGTTCCCAATAGTATTCCTGACCTGAATAAGTTTCCTCCAACTCCAAAAGCTATTATTTGTTGGTTGGTCACTCCAGAAGTTATTTCTTCTAAGAATAATGGTGTGAACCCACTTAACCTACAAAGCTTCCCTATCATTGAAGAGAACCCAGATCCTTTTACCTAACAAGACATTATTCCAAGTAGATAAATGTTTAATCCCCAAACTAACCTCCTTTTTAGGTCTACGTAGATCAGACCACTTGACCTTTGCATGAGTTTTAGACACAACCTTCCCAAACCATGAGAAGTTCCTAAGTTTAGATTCTATTTTTTTAATGATAGAGGTAGGAAGAATGAAATGCCTAGCCCAATAGACTTGATGTCTCCAAAAATTACCAACTGAAGCCTACCATCATAGGACAAGGCCTTATGTGTCCATTTGTCAACTATAGAATCTATTTTATCTTACAATGGGATACATTCTATCCTAGTCAATCTTCATATTAAAAGAGGTACACCTAGATATTTCATAGGGGGTTGCCTTATTTTAAGGCCCAAAAGAGTTTCCAACTGAAAAGAAAAATGATCCATATTAGGAGATAAGAAGAACTGACTTTTGATAATATTCATTTCCAAACCAGAGAATTTAGAGAAAGTGATCTAGCAATTAAGCAATGTATTCACCGATGTCAAATCAACATGACAAAACATTAACAGATCATAAGCATACAAGATGGGAAAGTTTGAGAGCTTTCCATCTCCAGTGGGATTTAAAAGTGGGATTTTCTACTATCAAACCATTCAGACTCCTTGAAAAGGCCTCCATATAGATAATAAACAGATAGGGAGAGAGAGGATCTCCTTGTCTTAGCCCTGATTTCCCACAAAAAAATTTTGTAGGAGACCTATTAATAAGGATAGAGTATGAAGGAGAGGTTACATACTCTTCAATCCATTTGATAAATATAGGAGGGAGTCCTACAACTAGGAGCACCTTGAGGAGAAAATCCCACTGAATAGAATCATAAGATTTTTCCAAGCCTATTTTAAAAGTACATCTCTTATGGTTATTTGAAACATGATAGTTCTCGAAAATTTCTTGAGTTAAGAGAATGTTGTCCCCTATATGACGGTTTTTAACGAAAGCACTTTGGTTTGGGCTGATGATGGTGGGAAAAATCTATCTAAGTCTATTAGACATAATTTTTATGATCACCTTATAAATCGTGTTACAACAAGAGATAAGTCTATAGTCCAACACAGGGGCTTCTTAGGAACAAGAGAAATAAAGGTTGAATTACGCTCTTTGATAAGCCTCCCATGATGGAAAAAGTCTTGGATTGCCCTAGTGACCTCATTTCCATTAATATGCCAGGTTTGTTTAAAGAAAAACCTATTGAACCCATCCAGACTAGGGGCCTTATTCAGATTGAAAGAAAAGAAAACTTCCTTAATCTCCTAAGATGTAACTTCAGCTACAAGATTGTTTCTAAGGTTCTCGGGAATTGGACGGTGAAAAAGAGATGCCACATAGTCCTTTGCTGATGCTAGGTCTTTCTTTTTACTAAGGGAGTTTTAAAACAAATTTAGAAAGGAATTTTGGATTTCGTCTAAGTCAATAATCCTTTGACCATTTCTCACCAGTAAGGAGTGGATAGTGTTTCTGTTCCTATTTGATTTGAAGTATGGAAGAACTTGGTGTTCCTATTCCCCTCCCTAATCTATTTAATGCGAGAAGATTGTTTGTAAAAGGATTTTTGATCATTTAAGGCATTAGACAAATTGCTCATAGCCTCAAGCTCTTTCGTAGCTAGTTGAGTCCTATTACACAAAGTCCTCTTTTGGTCTTGCGTTTTATTCAGGATAGCTTGACAATTCTCATCTATATCATTGATATCACCTACCTGAACTGAGTTTAGGGGTTTGAGAGCATTTTTGACTAGTTTGAGCTTTGACACAACACAGAACATAAGGATCTCTCCGATTTGAGTATTCTAAGCCTCTTCTACTATCTGAAGGAAACTAGGTTGAGAGACTAGGAAGTTTGAAAATGTGAAAAGTGAAGATCTTCTCTTAAGGAAAGTAGAAGTCCTTATCACTATAAGAGAGTAGTCTGACATATTAGGGTTAAGGATCTCTCTTAGGGATCTAGGAAATTGATAACTCAGCTTCGAGTTGATAAGAGCTCTATCTAGTTTTCGAGCTATGTGGAGTTCACTAGGTTGCTTATTAGACCAAGTAAAATTTGGACCATTAGAGTTAAGATCATTCACACTACATTCCTCCACATACTTCTTAAAGTCTCTCATTCCACTAATAGCCAAGGACCTAAGGGGTTCAGCTTCGTGAGAAAACAAAATAGCATGAAAATCCCCAACTACAATCAATGGTTGGTTCCCAACAATGAGTTTGATGTTTGAAAGGGTAGACAAAAGATTTTTCCTATGATTGAAGTGATTTAAGTCATAAATACAAGTAACAAAGAAACTATAATCACAATTCAAAGGGGATATCTCCAAAATAATCAGTTGATTAGTAGTTATAATAGTAGAGCACAAGTAACAATCTGGGTTCCAAACTACCACTAACCTGGCATAAGCAGCTTGATCTGTATTACAATAGAAATGCCATCTAGTAAACATAGCAGAGCAAATATTATTCAAAAGGAAAGGAGACATGATCCTAGATTCTATTAAACACAAAAAAAAACCCAAAGCATCTTAAGGAAAGACTTCATGGCTAACTATTTTTATGGTTATTAAGACCTCTAATATTCCAAAAACCTAGATCCATAATTGAAAACACTAAGACAAAATCTACTGCTTTTGTTTTCTTCTAGATTTCCTACCTTTCTTAACGGTAAAATCCCCTTCGGCCCCTTCCAACAAACCAAAGCTCTGAGCATCATTAGAAGTTTTAGGAACCACATCAGATTTAGGAGAGGCAATAGAATTACTTGATTCAGTCACACCAAGACATTCAGCATCTTCAAGGTTTACATTAGGATCATCATACTTTTGTTGCATTTCTTTGCCTTTACTTTGCTCAATTGAGTTTTCAACTATTTTGCTGTCCTTAGGACAAACTTGTACCTTTTCAAGGCTTTGCTCATGACCACACTCCATCTGTTGGTTTGCACTTAAATGTTTAGAATTATTTTCCTTTTCGGATTCTTCTTAAGTCCTAGTTTCAAATATATGACCTGTTAGATGCCGTTTCTTTTTCTAAGTTACCTTCTCATCCTTCCACTCATATTCTATTACAATCTCCTTAAATGTCACTTGTCCCTCATCAATATATGTCGCGAGCTTAAATGACGACGGCTAGCTCTTTTCTAGATCTAGTTCTACGCACATTCTACTATATAGGATTCTCAAAACTGTCATTTTGTGGGAATCTATAAGAAAAGGATGTCCCACTGCACTAGCAATTCTAGCATATAGCAACCTCTCGTTGTTCCAATACTCATAGGGGATATTGCGGAATCTTATCCAGACAGGGGCAAACCTAACGTCCTCATGCTTCCCTACATTCAAACTCCATTTTTGTAACAACAAGGGCTTCCCTTGGATATGCCAAGGTCCCTTTTCCAGCACCTTATTCAACCCACATTCAAAGTCAAACTTGAATAGAAATTTGTTTGAGCTAGTCACAAAAGTTTTTGTTAAGCCGTCAGCTAACCAAGCTTTGGACAGGGCACTTACAAATGAAGAAGCCTATTAGAGCATAATGAAACTTCCTTGCTCCTTTCTGTGCTAACTTTGGTGGCAAGATAATGAAGATTCGGTCCTCCTTGCTTCCCAAAGGGTAGTAGGCCAATGCTGTGGCATTTAAGGGTTCCTCCACTCCATCAGCAACAATGGATTTCCAAGTTTTTGGAAGAGATTGTAGCAAAGATATTCGGTCTTGAGCGTTTAAGGGAATCACTGGAATAGTTGGTGCATCAGATGATTTTCAAAGGTTTTGCAATCTTACGGGTAACTTAACAGAGGAAATGTTGGGGCAGTTTGGGTCTATGTTTTTGGATTTAGGCATTGGGGATGGGAAGAAAAGGGAATTTTAGGAGATGGTTCAAAGGTTTGGGCTAGGGGAGGAGGCAGGGGAGAAGAAGAAGAAGATGCCATGGACAAAGGGGTTATAAACTCACCGGTGATCTGTGAAATAATGAATGCTCTGCTGATTTCTCTCTTTCACATCTTTCTCTCCTTTTAGTTTTTCTGGGTAGTGTAAATGACATTTTGATGAGGTTTTAATGTTTGTAAATGGATGCGTACGTGAGTGGTGTATGTTGTCATGTTTGTGGATGGATGCATGCATGAGTGGCATAGGAAGAAGAAATTTTGGTGAAACAAGCAAAGTGAAAATGTACAGAATGTGTGATAAAGGATTGTGATAATAGGAGTTAAATCAAGATTAGTGAATTACAAAAAATGTGATAGAGGCAAGTATGGAAATAGGTTCTATTTTGGGCTGTCATTATTCATGAATTCTTGAACTGTGAACAGAGAATACAGAACTGAAAATTAAGGTATAACTAAATCATCAACTTGAAATGATAGAG
Source organism: Erythroxylum suave (assembly GCA_027563595.1). Classification (NCBI taxonomy): domain Eukaryota; kingdom Viridiplantae; phylum Streptophyta; class Magnoliopsida; order Malpighiales; family Erythroxylaceae; genus Erythroxylum; species Erythroxylum suave. The sequence continues at coordinate 5,148 of JAOSBN010007198.1, read as the reverse complement.
AAATGATAGAATTTTGGCAATGAAGTGTGCTGGACTATGTTATATGGAGTATTTTATTGAACATACATCTGTATTTTGGCCATAACTAGATCTGTGAATATCTAAATTGGATAGATTTTGATATAGATTAAACTAGATACATTTATCTACAAATTTTATGAAGAAGTTGAATTTGAATTCTTTCACTAAGAGCTTTGAAATTTAGCTTGAAGTTAAGTTAGCATAAACTGCAACACTATCCCTTACAGAAATCATGTCCTAAATTTATGGAATAAACTATATTGATGTAGATAGAATCAGACAAAGTTATCTTCATAAAAGTTGTATATTATTCTCTTATCTGTCTATTTGTATAATGTCTGTAAATTTTAGATATCAGAATTGAGAGATATAAGTTTTACAAGTTATAGTGCTCATCAGGGGTGCACGATCGTGCACATGCATGATTATACACTAACCCTTCAATTATGGGATTACGCACTAACCTTTTAATTAGGGGAGTGCACGATCATGCACAAGCATGATTGCGCACTAATCCTTTAATCATGGAAGTGCATGATCATGTATATGCATGATCATGCACTAGCCAAAATTTTGAATGTGCATAGTTTGCAGTATTTTGAGCATAACTCATAGAATACTAAACCAAATTGAATGCTTTTTAGTATCTTAAAGCATCAGTTTCTAGTCAAAATGGCCATACAAATCTGACCCAAAATCTGCCTAAGTAAATTTAGAAAAAAAAATGTAGGAAAAGGATTGAGGGCAGCGATTTGTTTTTCATGGAAATGTTTTGATTATGCAATAATTGAACAAACCAATTCTAAGGTATTTCCATATGTGGTATTAAGGTTTAAATAAGAGCCTAAATGAATTTAGTTGATTTTGAATGAAAGGATTAAGGTGAGAAAAGTGTAATTTTAGAGTAAAGAATGCTGCAAAGGTGTTGAAAATTGTTTATAAAGTGTATGAAAGAAACATCCCTGAGAATTTTTCATTGAACATGCATGATGCATGATACAATTATAAATGTGCATATTCATTTAAATGTGCAATGTAGTAATGTGAAAATGTATATGATTGCATATAAAAGAGCACGTTGACCGACCGCCTCTAGATATTGTCGGGACTTCAAGGCAATAAGCTAAAGGGAGCATTAGTGAGTAACCTAAGATGGTCTCACCTTGAACGTTTGTTTATTTCTGAATTTAATTGATATGTGATGTTGTGTACTGATTTCTGGACATAAAATGTACCTAGCTTTTGATGCATGAATAACTCATTGGAAGTGTTCCTTGATCGTGAATGTGATTGAATAAATGTGTTCTCAACTTATATGTTAAATGCCGGACCAAGTCCGAAGATCATTATGAATAAGAAATGTGAATATGAATGCAGTGGATTGAATATGATGATTGAAAATGTGAAATGTATTTATTCCATAAATGCATTAAAATATAAAAGCAATTATGACCAGAGTTGCTAATGAGCTTAAAGCTTAGACATTTGTGGTAAGAGCCTATAGCTTAATTTGTATAATAGAGCCTAGTATCCACAAGAGATACAAGACAGTATGATAAAGCTCAGTATCCACAATAGATACAAGACAGTGAAAAAGACACTTGGTCACAACAACATAATAAAAGAAATTGAGTCTCATAAACATTGCATACATATATGATATGAATAAATCAAGCAATTGCAATGATTTGAAGATTTTGATCATATGAAAAGTGTGAAAGCTTATTAATGAACATGATCTACATGATCGTAATGAAAAGATTAATTATATGGAATTGGAAATATGATAATTGTGAACAACGTGTTTTATGATATTACATGATGATAATTGAGTTGATATGAATTATATGATAACATGAATTATGTGTTGCATGAAAAGAGTGAACCATCGATGATGGCTACTCAACTGAGTTCGCAAAACTCAAGCAATTGCAATGTTGAAATTTTCAAGTTCGAGAAAGCGACGACTTAGCTTCTAAGGCTGCTTAGAAGAAATCTTGTACAACTTTTGGATAAAAGTTATGGCTCAAAGGTTAGTCAGCTAGGACTAAAGGATTAGTTTCAATTTTTTTTAAATCCTTATAAATGTAGAAGATTTTGTAGACAGAGATGCAGACTCTGATAGGATGATATTGTATAAACATGAATGATGGATCTAATTTCATATTGTAAATTATGGCTTATAAAATGGAATGAGGAAATTTTGATTTTAGGCATTGTGTTAATTATGGTTTTAATATTAATGCTATAAGATACATTGAAAGTGAATACATTAGCACACCATTTCTATCAAAAATGTTCACGAACATTCGAAGGGTGTATCTGTCCTTCTCGGATGGAAGTGGGTTGTTACATTAATAGTTTGGTTCTCCTTGTGATTTTGTTTTGTCTATTTTACATGTAAGGCTTAAAGATTTCCTTATTTTTAATATAAATTTCACCTTTTTAAAAAAATATAATTAATTGTTTTAAGCATTTCATTCAGTCTTAAGATCAATTTTAGGCATTTTATGTTATTTTAATTTCAAACTATAAGTTATCACTCTAGGAATTTTATATATTTCAAAACCCCAAAGTTCCAACAATATTCAAGAGCTGTTAGGAAGTATAAATATTTGATTAGATATTACAAAAAATTGAATTCATACTTGGGTCCCTAAGTTAGAGAATTAATGATTTGGTATTCGTGCTTCATGAGCTTTAAAAATCAACATTAATTTTCATAATTTCCAACTTGATCTATATCTTATGGTGTAACGAACGCATAAAAAGGTAAATAATTGTTTTGGATGTCAGTGAATTGAAGAGATCATTTGATATTTCTTTTGCAACATGCAATTTATTATTTATGGTTTGCCCACTTATCTTTCTCAATACTGTGATTAAGACAACCAAGCCGCATTATGCCCCAAGTATAAATTAGGCTTTAAAAGTTCCATTAAGGGTAATATTGGCTTACATGGAAGAGTTTCTAAATAAGTGTGATAGTAATTTGGTTAACTGTGGTGATGTTTAGTTTTTGTGATGTTACATTTCTCACGGCTATTTTGTTAAATTGTTGCTAATAGTTAAACTAATTTTTTTCTAATCAATCAACTTTGTTAACACTCGATTTGACCATTATATCATAGACTCTCAAATCTCTAGAATTATGCATTGGAAATCTGATATTATTATGACATTTAGGTTGATAAACTAGTTGAATCACTTGGTTAAACTTTTATGGCTTATAAATGTCACTTTTTTGCTTTAACTTTGAAATGGTTAGGGCATAGTTACAATTGCATATTGGAATGAATTTTTCCTATTAGTTTGTTTCTTTGAAGTTCAAATAGGTCCCTTAAAATAAGCTATTGCATACTGTATAATGTAGTGTGATGCTTTGCTTAACTCTATCCTTAAACTCAAAGTCTTACTGACAATAAGACTTAAATTTAATAACAATAAGTTGGCTGAAAGTGCTTCTTTATTTTTACCTTCATTGATACAATAAACGATACACACAAGTGGCCTCTTTTTCATTGTATTTCAAACACTATTGAACATTGGCATTGATATGTGTAAGGCCCCAAATAGTACCCTAGTTGGAATGTTACATGTTCATGAAACTACATGAATGATAGGTTTTTAAAAAATTGTGATATGATTGAGAATTCCATACAACTTGAATTTTGGTTTAATAGATAATACTTAGGGAGTTGGGATTAATTAATACCATTAGAGATTAAGGTATTAAAATGTACATTTAGACTAGGAAAATTGTAAAATGGCAAGACAATTTGGTACATGAAAATTAGTATGACTACGCCTATACTTGACTGACATATGGCATAGTTAAATGGGTGACAAATGGACTAGTAATAAATGGAGAAATGGACTAATTATTATATGACAAGTGGACCAACCTTGGAATGACATGTGCAATGATTTGTCTGTAACTAATGGCAGCATCTTAAGGTGACTAATGGCAGTATAATCAAGTGTTACATGGCATGAAATATTAATTAACACATGTTTAAGTATGTTGAAGACATCTAGCAACCAAAGGTGGCAAATTTTCTATTGGAATGTTCTTCACTTCTTTCACTTTGCTCCTCTCGACCGAAACTCTCATTCCCTCTCAACTTCTAGAATTTTGGTGGATTTTTGATCTTTTTCACTTGGAATCTTGGTAAGATACTACATGAAGAAAGCTACCTTAAATTATCTCCTATGCTGCTGTCTTTTTAGTGCTAAGAGCATCCTACTTTCACCTTAATCTTAAATGTGTGCTTATTATTTGGAAAGGTCAATTTAGTTAGTTCTTTTAAGTACGAATTTGAAGTCAAAGAGATGAGGGAATTCTAAACTTGATAACCTTTATTGATACAAGTATTATGTGATTTGAATTGGCACAAAATATGTGTTAAGATGATGAGAATTGAATGCTAGAAAAATGATCATTGTATGATAATTTCTGGTTTGTTTTTGATGTGTGGAAGATACCGATTTGTACGTTACTTAATAAATTATTTTTAAATTGTTTCTAGACATGAAGTTGATGTTGAATTGAGGCATGAATAAGGTGGAATTGAGCTAGAATTGATGAACTATGGTGAAGGGGTGTTGAAGATGTACGACGTGAGTTAATTGCAATGGTTCCATTGAACAAACATCGGTATTTTAGACATAACTTAACTTATAGATATCTTTATGAATGCAAATGTGCTTTAAAAAGGTTATATAATGTGAATTGAATATGATTGTTTGAGAATTGGAATTTTATGTGAGTATATGTAATATGTAAATACATAATGCCTTTAATGATATACTATTGCAAATGTTTATGCTCATAAGGTATGATTAATTGATTATGCATGTTTATGTTTAACTTGAGAAAAATGAAATAATACATTACATCTTTTTCATATGATTCTACAATTTAAAGTGGATTGCTTTAAAGCTGTTAAGTCTTAGTGATTCTGAATGCTTTGTCTTTTGGTTTTGCCCTTAGAGGTCGAATAAAAAATTTAATTCCAAGGATTGCAATATAGGATGCAACCTCAGGTCATCTCACTTAATTGGAACCTAATGCAATGGATCTAATCTAGCCTAAATGTCATGAAATGAAACTAAATTGGTTAGGAA
>JAOSBN010007149.1:0-18818 GCA_027563595.1 Erythroxylum suave | reverse complement strand
TGATCAAATGTGATAAAATCCTCTTGAAAAATGAGCTTTGGCTATCATGGTTCAAAATAAATCTCTGTGGGAGTAAATCACTAAGTTTCCAACTGATAAACCATAAAGAACTCTTTAAGTCCCAGGTTTTAATCAATGAACTCCATTTCTTAAAACTTTGTTGAATGCATCTTAGTGAGTGCAAAGAGTAAGTTAATGCAAATGGTTAATTTGGTGATCAAGTATCATCTCAATATCAAACACAACTAGGTAAGTAAAATAGAATTATCAAAATCACAAAATGACATATATGAGACTTCATATATTGAAGCTCCAAGTTCTACATCAACAAAAAACAATTCACCCTTTGAAGCCCGTTGAACTCAAACAATTGCTACATCTTCAAGAGGAACCAGTGCTTAGCTAAGTATGGCTTCGAGAAAGCTCACAACTGGAACCTTACCAAGAGCATCCATGGTAACAGCAAACAGGTAATAAAAATGGCGATAGATAAAATGGAAAGAAAATGATGGATGATGGTGGTGAAGTGGAAAGGAGAGTCGGGAATGAGTGAGCTTCTCTTCTCTTATGTTTTATGTCGTCTATTCTCTATTTGGTGCCGGCTAAAACCTAATTTAGTAGGTTTTGAAATGAATGATGCTTGTTCGGGTCGCAAAATGTGTGATTTTTCCAAAATTAGTTTGAGTTTTTGAAGGTTCACCATGATGAACTTTTCCTAAAAGGTTTTCTTCTATCACTAGATCCTTCGCCATGGAGAAAGAATTAATCTTTGCTGTGATGAACTTTTCCCGAAAGTTTAGCCTTTATCTTCCAGTGTTTCGTCACAGCGAAGTGGAACTTCCTATTGCGTTGACTTCACTTCAGCCTTCTTTCATTCCACATGGTCGTTTTGACTTCCTTTTCCTTTAGTCTCCTATAATAAAAAGATGGTAGTTTGCAGTATCAATTGTTCTCAAAAAATTAATTAGTACAATTAACACTGATTTGTAGCAATTTTCACCTTTAAACTACATAAAATAAAGACACACACTCAAGAATCAATTTAAGCATAAAAGTTAGAGATAGGAGTCAAAAAGTATAGCAAAGGCCATGAAAATGTCACCAATTTATGTTATAAACTTGGGCTCCATCAAATAGCTTGGACCAAAAACCATAAAGTTAAATTGTCAATCAACATACAGTAGAGTGGCTTATAAGGTGAAGAGCTACCACTTGGTGGGAGGCTAGAAAAGTGAACAGAGAGTGGGGCAAAGGCAACAGAGAGTTGCGTGAAACAAAATAGAAAAAAAGAGAAAGCATGCTGTAGAGAAGAAGATACATTAATATGGAGGTGGATCAAAACTCTCATATTAAATTGTCCCATTAAGTTACAGTGACAGAGGAGTGGGTATGGAAATAAAAGAAGGGTTGACGGTAGAGAAAATCGAAGGGCTTGCGATAGGAACATTGGCTATCATTCTTTCTTCAATTTTTTCATATGAACGGAGGCTACTAATGTTGATTGTTGGAGGTTAAAGATGGAAATGGGAGGCTAAATCACTTGATGCCGATTTGAAGGTGGAATTGAGGCCAAGGAGAACATTAAGCATATTGTGTTATGTATCATCATCTACTCTCTTTTTAGTTTGTTACGTTATTTTGAATGAATTGATTTGGTATTTGGAGAATTATGATTTTAATGCTTTATTGAATCAATTTTGTGACTACTCATTGCTAGATCTTGAAAGTGATACCTATTAATCAGGTGGACGATCATTTGTAGCCACTAATAGTGCTAAATCAATAGAAATAATGTAGCTTAAGTCCAATATCCTGTGCTTGCATGATTATTGCTTAAATTGATGTGCTTTTCATAATGTAATGCTATTGCTTGGATAAACTTAGAGAGCTTGTTCTAGGTTTCCTGATAGTTAGGGTTAATTAATGAGCACTTCGTAATTAACTAAAACTGAAGGAAAAATAAAAAAATAATAAAGTTTGTTATTAATTGATGAATAGTAATCTAAAAGGAAGAGTAAAGATGATAACTCAATGACATTTATATAAGTGTGCTCAGGTTGAGATGAAACCAATGAATCAGTGTTCAAATTATTCATCTACTTTAGCATTTTGCTACAATTTAATTTTATTTATTTTCATAGATTCAACTTTATTTTGTTTAAAATTGAAAAGCACCCTTTTTTAAAACATATAATTTAGGAAAGTAGTTAATATTAATCCTTGTGGGATCAATCTAGACTTATTACTATCTATAGTTTACTCTAGTTATTTTGGTAGCATTATGACGCACAATCAATTTTGGCAGTATTCCTTGGGATTATTATTCTTTGCTTTTCTAAATTTATTTGTTTTGTTTTGTTATCTTTAGTTTGATTTTGACTTTTGATTAATTTCTTTTCTTGTTTGGGTAGCTTCAGTGCATGACACGATCTTCACAAGGAATTGAAATTTGACCAAAAACTGGATAGAACATTACACAGAGCGAAAAGACAAGTTGTAGAAAGTTTCGAGGATCCGTCATCATCTAATAGGAATCTTGATTCATCACCAGGAATTTAAATAGTTTCAGATTTACTTTCTAATTCTTCTAGTGATTCAATTTCTGAAAGTGATTCTAACATGGCAAGTCAAAACAATGTTGCACTCTTAAGTAGTTAGCTGCTCTTGATTTTAACCATCAACCATTGTGTATCAATTTTACTACTATTGATGTTGCTTTTGAGCTTAAATTTGGACTAATTCACCTTTTGCCTACTTTTCATGGTATGTAGGGTGAAGATCCTCATAAGCATCTCAAGGAGTTCTACATGGGTTGTTCTAGTATAAAGCTAGCTGAAGTTCAAGAAAAGTAGATTCAATTGAGAGCATTCCCATTCTCATTGGGGGACACTACCAAGGATTGGCTTTACTACTTTCCCTCGAGGTCGATTACCACTTAGAAGGAGATGCAAAGATTTTTTTGGAGAAATACTTTCTTGGTTCTTGAGCTATAAACATTCGGAAGAAAATCTTTGCAATTTGACAGCGCCATAGGGAGACCTTATATGAGTACTTGGAGCGTTTAAGAGGTTGTGTGCTAACTGCTCATATTAACAAATCAGTGAGCAGCTCTTGATTTAGTGTTTCTATGAGGGGCTTCTACCACAAGAAATAAGTATGATAGATGCAGCAAATGGAGGTGCGCTAATAGACAAGACACCTATTGAAGTCATGATTCTGATTTCCAACATGGTTGCTGACTCTTAATAATTTAGTATTCCAGAGGAACCCAGACCATTGAAGGTTAGTGAAGCTAGTACTGCTACATTGGAGAAAGAGATAGATGGGTTGACATCTTTAGTGAGGAAAATTACTGCAAATAATGCTCAACAAGTCAAAGTATGTGGAATTTACATAATGGGACATCCCACTAATATGTGTCCAACTTTGCTAGAGACATTCATAAAACAAGTGAATGCTTTTGGGAGCTTCCTGGGCCAACCACAAAGGAATTCTAACTACCTTTATGCACACAACTAAGGATGGAAGAATCCTCTATTCAACACCTATGGGCAGTAAGGACAACAACAAGGGTCCTATCAATAACCCTATCAAAGACAAGCTCAACCATCGAGCTCTGGACCTTTATTGGAAGAAATGATGAAAACTTTGACTCAAAATAGTATACAGTTTCAACAAAAAAATTAATGCTAGCATTTAAAATCTAAAAAATTAATTAAGTCATATAGCTACTGCGATGAGTTAAATGGAGAATCAAAATTTGGGTAAGCTTCTTGCTCAAACAATTATGAACCCAAAAGAGAATGGAAGTGTTATCACCTTGAGAATTGGTAAAGAAATGGAGGCACCACACAAGAGTTCTGTTACTGACAGTGATGAAGAATCTAAAAAGGAACTTGAATTACCTTAGAAAGAAGCTGAAAACGGAACTAAGGTAAATTCTCAATCTCCTGTGATTAAAGGTGTTACTAAAACTTTGCCTCCTTTTCCTATTAGGTTTGCTAAATGGAAGGAAGAGGAGTAAGGTAAGGAGATTTTGGAGATGTTTGAAAAGGTGGAAGTAAACATACCTCTAATTGATGTCATTAAGCAAGCTCCTCAATATGCCAAATTTCTTTAAGAGTTATGGACTTCTAAAAGGAAATTGAGGGGAGATGAGAAAGTAAGTATGGGGGAAAACCTGTCTATATTCATTTAGAGAAAGCTTCCCCCAAAGTGTAAGGATATTGATACATTTATGATATCTTGCAAAATTGTTGATACTCTATTTGAAAGGGTAATACTAGATCTTGGAGCTTCAATTAATGTTATTCCATATTCTATTTATACTTTGTTGAATTTAGGATTGTTGAATGAAACTCTTGTTATACTTCAGTTGGATGATAGAACTAATGCTTATTCAGAAGGGGTTGTAGAGGATGTTTTAGTGTAGGTCAATCAATTGGTTTTCCCAGTTGACTTTTATGTCCTAAATATGGGAGGAGAACCTTCAGTTAAACTCTACACCTATCCTTCTAGGTCACCCATTCTTGAAGACATCAAAGACAAAGATCAATGTAGATGTAGGGACATTGAACATGGAATTTGATGGTGAAATTGTTCGTTTTAATATTTTTTAGGCTATGAGGTACCTTAATGATTTCGATTCTATGTTATCTATTGATGTCATTGATTCTTTGTCTCAAGAAATGTTTGACATGGATGGTAAGGATAAGTTAGAAGTCATTCTTTGCATGAGTTTAATAGAAAACATTTTGCAAAATTCTAACTTACTCATTATAGATAAAATGGAGGAAATTGTGCTAGCATAACAATCACTACAAACAATACCAAAGCGGTATGTATTTCAAAATATTGAATTGCCAATATCTAATACAAAATCTATACCTTCAGTGGTGTAGGCACCTCTATCTAAATTGAAGAAATTACTGGAGCACTTAAAATATGTGTTCTTGGGAAAAGGAGAAACACTTTAAGTATTCATAGCAAAGAACTTAACCAAGTTTTAAGAAGAAAAGCTCATTTGAGTGCTTAAAGACAACATCACAGCTATAGGGTGGACTGTAGCCAACATTAAGGGTATTAACTATTAGACATGTATGCTCTGAATGTTGTTAGAAGAAGGATCCGAATAATAAATGAGTTACAAAGAAGGTTGAATCCTTTGATGATGGAAGTGGTAAAGACGGAGATCTTAAAGTTGCTTGATGTTGGTATAATCTATCCAATTTTGGATAGCAAATGGATGACAAATCCATGTAGTACCGAAGAAAACTGGGATTACTGTGGTGAAGAATAAGAATAATGCATTTGTGCCTACAAGAATTTATAATGAATGCCGAGTACGCATCGTTTATAGGAAGTTAATTGCTGCTACACGCAAGGATGGCTTCTCACTCCCATTCATTGATTAGATGCTTGAAAGACTTACAGGACGATCTCATTAATGTTTTCTGGATGGTTATTCAGGATATACCTAGATTATGATAGCTATGAAGCATTAGAAGAAAACAACATTCACCTATCCATTTGGTATATTTACCTACAGAAGGATGTAATTAGGGCTATGCAATGCCCAACCACCTTTCAAAGATGCACAGTAAGTTTTTTTTTCTAAATATGTTGAACATATTATTAAGGTCTTTATGGATGATTTCACTATCCATGGAGATTCATTTGATGCATGCTTGGATAATTTGAATTGTGTACTTAAATGATGCATCAAAACTAACCTTGTTCTCAATTCTGAAAAATGTCATTTCATGGTTGAACAAGGAATAGTGTTAGGACATGTAATCTCATCTAAAGGAATTGAGGTTGATAAGGCTAAGATTGAAATTGTGTGAAATTTACCTGACCCCATAAATGTACAAGAGATTCATTTTTTTCTTAGCTATGTAGGTTTTTATCATAGGTTTATCAACGACTCTTGTAAGATCTCAACAAAACTCTTTCATCTATTATAAAAAGATGTTCCCTTTGAGTTTGATGAGGGATGCAAGGAAGCATTCTACAAGTCTAAATAACTTTTAACTTCAGCACTGATCATTCAACCACCTAACTGGAGTCAACGAATTGAGATTTTGTGCGATGTGAGCAATTTTACAGTGTTTGTTGTCCTTAGCCAAAGATATGCATTAAGGTAATTTTTGTCGAAGAAAGAAGCGAAGTCAACGATGATTAGATGGATTCTCTTACTCTAAGAGTTCAATTTGGAGATCAAAGACAAGAAAGGTGCAAAGAATTCAGTCGCAGATCACTTGAGTCGAGTTGTGAAGGAAGGGGATCCAATATCATTACAAGAACTATTTTAGAATGAGCAATTACTAACATTTCAAGGTAAGACTTCATAGTATGCTAATATTGTGAACTATCTAATGAACCATAAGATCCCTACTAATTTGAGTAAGGCTAAATGAAATAGGATAAAAAGTGAGTTAAAATATTATATTTGGGAAGATGCTCAATTATGGAAATGTTGTTTTGATCAAGTTACTAGGAAATGTGTACTTAAATATGAGTGTGAATTAATTTTGAAGTTTTGCCATTCATATGCTTGTGGTGGTTAGTTTGGGCCTAATAGAACGACTAGGAAAATTCTTGAATTTGGTTTATATTGGCCAAATCTTTTTAGAGACTTATATATGTTCTATAAAGCATGTAAACAGTTGCAGAAACAAGATAATATATCCCATAGAGACCAAATGCCTTTATCTCCAATAATTTCATGTGAAATTTTTTATATATAGGGCATTAATTTTATAGTACCATTTCCCTCTTCTATTGGTTTTGTTTATATTTTGTTGGTTGTGGATTATGTTTGTTAGATTTGGAACACTACGAGCATTAATTAGGGACAAGGGTACTCATTTTTGCAACCAATGGGGGGAAGTCTTTTAAAGAAGTATCCTATCACATATAAGGTGTCTACGGCCTATCATCCACAGACGAACAGGCAAGTAGAGATTTCAAATAGAGAAATCAAGTACATCCTTGAGAAAATTGTAACTCTGAATGATAAAGATGGGAGTCAGCGACTTGATGATGCTCATTGGGTATACAGGACTACATACAAGACATCGTTTGACATGTCTCTATACAAACTGATTTACAGAAAGTTATGTCATCTTCTAGTGGAAGTTAAGCACAAAGCCTTTTGAGCTATTAAGCAATGCAATATGAAGAGGATGTGGTAATTGATAAGATGAAGTTGCAACTGCAAGAATTGGAGGAGCCTAAGGTTAAGTATTATGAGAATGAAGAAATTAAAGATTTAATGATAAGATGATTATTAGGAAAAATTTTACGGTTGGGAAAAAAGTTCTTCTCTACCATTCACGACTTATGCTTTTTCCAGGTAAGTTACATTCCCATTGGATTAGCACTTTTGTTGTTACTAATGTCTTTTCACATGGTACAGTTTAAATTGAAAGCTTACAAACAAACAAGAAATTCAAAGTCAATGGTCATCGATTGAAACCATTCTATGAGGGATTCTAAGTGGAGGATGTGGAAATGATATGGTTAGAAAACCCTCGCTATGAAGAATGAGCAACAAATAATTGAGCCAATGATAAACAAAGGCGATGCTTAGGAGGCAATCGAAGGGATGTTAAATTATGTCATTTACATTTTTGCTTTTATTACTTTTGTGAACAACGCCATTCTTGCATTTTATTTTACATGGAGGACAATTTAAGTTTCAAATGTGGGGATGGGGTATCCTAGTTTATATGTATGTTTTTGAGCTTAATTGTGGCTTATGTGGCTTCTTAGGGAGTTTTCAAAATCAAATGAACAAAATCAAAGATTTTATTATTTTCTATTTCTTTTAAGATTATTTAGTCATAATTAAAGTGTGAATTGACTAAAAAAATACATACAAAAATTTGTACTTTTGCTCTTGTGATTAGTTAATAGACATTATTCTTAGAAGAGTGGTGACTAGTGGTAGACAAAAACTAGTAAGGTTTTGAGCCATATTAAACTGATACATTCATATCAGTCTCATTATTTTGTTTGTTATGAGTGACCTTCATGACATATACATCCTTACTTTGCACTGAATTTCTATTTGAGACCACATTGTTTATCATATGCATGTTTTTGAGACTGATTAGGCATTCTTTGTTGATTATAAGCTACATTAGCTAAATAGGCTACCCATTTATGTGAATTTCCTTTGTTAATCCCTTTTGAGCTATGTTAACCTTTTCTTTTATATAAACAAGATTATATCCATCTAACCAAATGTCCTACCCAAGCTTTAAAGCTAGTGGAGAATTTGTTAATTCTTGATGAATGTGATTGGGTAAAAGTCTAAGTGTGGGGCATGCTTACATATGGGTTGGTTAAATTTGTTAAAATGCCATGTTGTGAATCCTATGTTGATATAGACTCTTTCAATTTTATATTTGAAAAAAAGGGGGAAAGAGAAAGAAAAGAAAAATGTTTAAATAAAAAGTATGAAAGAGGCAATGCAATTGTTGTGAAAAGTTATTAATTAATAATTTATCCTTCTTAAGTTATATTGGTTGGGTGCTTGAGTATATGACATATGAAGATGATGTTATGTTGGACTGAGCATTTCATTTTGTTATATTCATATAGTTTACGATATGAGAGCTGAATTGAGTTGTGAAACATATTTGGTGAATTATTTATAACTGATGGTACCCAATTTCATTTTTCATTAAGTGTTACTTTTGCTTCACTAGCTTAATGGCTTTCAAACTACATTAACCAAAATGCATCCTACCTTACCTTACCCCATATTATGACCCTAAAAATTCACTTGATTCATGATTATGCATGTGACATTTAGTGATGGAGAATCGAAATACTATGCAAAGTTATGGATTGTTATGATCAAGAATGTTGTTTGAGTGTACCCATGGAAATATCTTATTTAAACACTCTCTGTCCAAGTCTACCTCTAGATTATTCAATTTCTAATGGTGGTGAATATTTATTGATCATAAGTATGAGCTTCAATGTTGAATTTTTGCCATATATTTTGAAAGTCATTCATTTTGACTTATGATTATCTATTCTTAAGAAATATGGAAAATGAATAAAATTTTTACTTTGTAATTTCGTTTTTGACGATCTGCCTAAGGATAGTCAAAAGCTAGGTGTGGGGGAATTTGAAATGTGTTAAATATTGATCTATTTTATGTTCAACACTTAGTGATTAATACCTTAGAAATACTTAGGATGCTCACTTTGGTTCTTATTTGATTTTATGTACATTTGGAAGTGAAGGAATTAAAGTGACCCAAAAACATGCTCATTGAAGCCATCTCTTCAATGTTTATACTTTTTGTCTTCATGGAGCAAGAATGAAAAATATTAGAGCAAGCAAAGAAAAGAAAAATTAAGAATGAGAAGCAATGAGACACAAAAATGTTCACATAATTCTTATTAGTCAACTATGTTCATCATTACTTTTCATCCATTCTCAATACCTCAATAAGATCAATTACTATCACATCTTACCTAATCAGAATGTTCTATATATTAAAGCTTAATGAAGGAGTAGGCATGGTCATTTACTCTTATGCTTGGGTATGTACCATCATGATCATTACATCTTATCCAAAGATTTATTTTCAAAAAGTCACCAATTAATATCTTAAGTTAATGATAACTTGATTTCAATTGATTTTAGATAGCATTTGAGTATTTTCTGAATACACAAAAGTTACTTCCCCTTAATAATTACCATTTCAATATATCCATCTAAATCCCTTCCACTACACTACTCTGAGTCATCTCAAAATTTTAACTATAAGGATTAAGACTTAAGAGCATTCAATATGTCACAGATCACTTTCTATACCATCTCCAAGCATATAATACATATGTGCTTAGTAACATCATTTGTCAAGGTAATCATATTATTGGATATGTACTCACAAAAACTGATCAACTTAATCTTGAGGACTCTACATATATTGCTATCATTAATTTCATCTTTCATAAGTATGTTCTTTATTAATTTATCAATATAAGTTACGTAACCATCATGAAATTCTGATCTCAAATCCATTGATTTAACTTTATACTAAATCATAAACTCTTAGCACAATAATCAAATAACCATTTTAGTTCCAAGTTCAACCCCTCAAGGTCATAGTAATTTTGATTTCTTCCAACTTTGCTTGTACACTTTCAATCCTATCCTTTCTACCTGTATCTCTATTTTTTTCTCAATCAATCAACGAAAATGTTTTCAGATCTATATCAATTCAAAGGTATACAACCACAGTAAAATACTGATATTGTATTTACTGATATATCCATAAATACAAATACACTGAGTCCTTGTCTAACATATGGAACCATATAACATCTCTTATTTCAAGATATCAACAAACATTCATTTTCTTACACTTTGACAGATCATCAGTCTTGTCATTATTTCTAATAGCTCAGACTCTTAACGAATGTTCATACGTATGAATTATTTAAATGTAACTAAGAATGGGGATTAGTTTCCACTATATGCTATGACATGTTTAAGATGCATGTACCTTGATAAATATGCCTATATAAGGCGCTAAACCTGGTCTCTTATATAGAGCATATACCCAATCATACCGATGAATATTCGGGAACATATTTTACAAAGATGGTTCATAAAGATCATCGAATAAAAAATTTTCATCATTTTCAAGCATCAAACACATCTTCAATAAACCAATAATCATTTTGGCCCATTTCATTACCAACATATCTAGCAATAAATGTCATTGCACTTCAGAATTCACACATACATTATATAACAGTTGAGAAATACAATTCTTGATACAAAATAACTAAAGACAATTGTAGGTACAACTAATCCCAATCACTAACTCAAGTCCAAATGTGGTAGCTACTTCGTCTAGATTAGGTAGATCTTTTCTGAAACTGAAAGACAACGTTGCAATTTTTATGAGTTTTGCAAACTGATTGAGTGAACCATCCTTGATGTGCTCACACATATCAAACATAAGAAAAATTCACAATCAATCTAATTTATAGACAAATCATATCATTAAACATTTCATATCACTTCACATTTCATCATACTTCAACAAATACAATTTGTACACATGATTTCACATTTCCATTTCAAAGCAGTACAATTAATTCATTTCAATCATTCATATAACACTTATCAATTTGTATATGCGAACACATATGTGACTCCACTTTCATTGTTACTTTATTACGACTGAGTGCCTTTTTAACTGTCCCATATTCATTGTAGATTTTGGGATCATTAATAATTGTCCCAGACCCATTATGGATACCTGGCTCAATCATATACTAAGCCTGTGGCTCTATGCACATTTTAAAGCTTTAATATTTTTTTCAATGGTCACTCTAGTCACAACTCTTTTATCTGATCATTCATATCAATGTGATGAAACGTATCAATTCACATATAAGACTTTCAATCACTTTCATTTATTACACATAGTAATTTGCACATATTCATCGGATCTACGTTCCATATTCAATGTTTTTTTTGGGTATACATAGTTCTTTCAGATTCACATTCAATTAGGAAACACTGCCAATACAATGGTATACATAGTTCTTCTAGATTCACATTCAATTATGAAACACTATCAATACAATCTCAATCATCAAACTCCTCAAACCATAGGTGCCTAGAATTATCAATCACATCAATACAAATTCAATAATTCAAATTTAAGCAGATATAATCAATTCTAGTAAGAAACATCTAGGTTGACTCATAATAAGCTCTAAATTAACTATTACCTTGACGAACCGACCATGTCTGGATGTTGATGATCAATCTTATGTAACTATCTTCATGCAATACACACATATTTCATACATCATTAAGTCGCTCAATCGTATTAATATCCAATCAGGCATATATATATATGTGTTATGTATAATGCATGCTCAATTAACTATTCCTATGTATGTATTCTTAATCACAAGTCATGATCATTCAAACATTATAACTTGCATATGTCTAGTTTGCATTTAGGTTTATACCTTAAGTATACTTGATTATTCTAAACTTATCAATCATACTTTCACTAATTCTTTTTTAGCATTATATAATCACTTAATATCGCAATTCTCTTTCATTCATATCTAATACACCTTACTCATATTTGTTAGATCACAATTGTATTCCTAAGAACACTTTCATTCCTATAATACTCATAAATTTCCATATTTAGATACATGATATCTAATGATCCATTCTTTAGTTATAACATCAATCAACAACCTAAACATGTTAAACTCTTTATCAACTTATTCAACCATCAAACTAGGTTCATTTCAAGCCTCAATCAAATCTAAATACACCAAAGTAATGTAACTTATCATTAACCGGTTCAATAATCATTCGAAAGAGAAGAATTCACATTCAAGGCCTTTCCCATGATTGCGGAGGTCTTCCCATGATCGTGGGTTATGCCATCCGAAAATTTTGCTCTTCTTTCTCCTTCCAATTTTCCATATTTTAACCCCTACATACTAAATAAAAAACATCTTATGCATAGTTCATTATTTAGAATTCATTTCTTCATCATTTTTACCCCAATTCTATCTCAAAATCATCCACAGAACAATTCATAAACTATTATTGACAAGTATTTATAAGTGATGAGTGGGTTGAATCTTAGTATATCAGCTTTAATGCTTGAATAAAGGCTTCTAAAGTTATACTTGAAGATTATAAATTTTGGTCCCAATATCAATTTTTTATCCGAGATTATGAGTTTTTAGTAGGACAATTTTTTTTGTTGATATTGAAAAGAAGGAAACAATAGGTTATTTTTACGATTCCACAGAGAAAAAGAATGTAATCAAGGACAATCTAAAAAATAGGCCTTCTATACATATACATTATCTTTTAGTCATCAATGAAAAATGGGAAAGATATCTTTACTCTCTGTTGTTCACTGTTAGGGCATTTTTTGATTCATAGTATCTATTCAGAGGGGCTTCCCTCCTTTTACCTTTTGGCTTTTATGTTGTTAATGTCTTATGAGAGAGAGTGTTTCCTTCTTCTCAGTACAAACTAGCCATGTCCCTTCTTCCATTTGCCTTTGATCTTCTTCACCTTCAAGCTTCTCTATTCTTTACTCACAACACCATTGATACCTTATCCTGTAACCTTGACAACATAGCTTAAATATCCTTTCTCTTTATTCTTGTTGTAAATCTTTTGACAAGGTGCTTCACAAACCCACTAAACCCACTAAATAATAACCAATAACCTAAGGCCATGAATGACCTTTCACTAAAATTACCCCTCTCACCTTACATACTTTCCTTCTTAAGCAGTCCTTGTTTACGACAATATGACCAGTGCATCATAACGCTGGTCAAAATGAAATAACAAGACTACTACAGTAGTGGTGAGTCTAGGCCGACCTTATAAGGAGTGTTCAATTAGCTTATGAAATGAAATTAATTGACGTTTAGGTAATAGGGGGTTTGGATTCAATAAGAAAATAAAATAAAATAAAACTAACGAAAACAAATAAAAAATACAAAAGATTATAAAATTGGGCAATTCGGTAGGGATCCAAGTCTTTGGATATTGGACCCTGAATTTTTTTTGTTATGTTAGTAAGCATGAATTGAATGATTTTTGTGATCTTGTTGGATAAATCATTTTTAATTGGAGTTTAATTATTGTGTCAAGTTTAGGAGGATTTATTTCATGGACTAACGGAAAAATTGAAGTATTAAATGGAAGAATTAAGATTAAGTTAGAGTATAGCATGGTGTAAGTTAAATTGAAGAATTCAGAATGCATAAGGGTATTTTGGGTGGATTACTTAAGGTTAGAAGCACTAAGGAATTAAAGGAAGGGTAAGGAGGACTTTCCTCACCAATTAAGTGTAGAATGGGAAGAGGAAAAGATTGTTTGTAAATAAGAAGACAAAAACGTGAAGGAGGGAGCAAAAATCAAAAAGTAAAAGAGAGATAAAGAAGAAGAGAGGTTTCGGTGGAGATAAAAAGAATAGAGCTTTGAACTAGGTCATGACTTTTCTTAGTATTAAAGAGAGAGTTGGAGGTTACTCAAAAACAGAAAAAGAAAGAGGAAACGAAGAGCTCTCTTTAGAACTAAGAATCTTATTATTTGGTGAGGATTTAAGGTATGTTGATTTTAATGTTTTGGAGTCTTGAAAGGTTTTTGGTTCAAAGAGCTTAAGAAATGTATGGGTTTAAGAATTCTAGGATCCATATTAGTGCATGTGCATTATGGGTTCCAAAATTTGAATTCCTATTGAATGGGGATTGTTTTCATTGTTAAAGAAAATCAAGAGAGGCAAGAAGAGAAAAAGGAAAGACATCTTTAAACCCAATACCTAAACAAGTAAGTATTTCAAAGTGGGTACGATTTTATAATAGAGTAAATAAGCCACTTAATGTTTTTCCTTGAATCGAGAAAGCTAAATGGTTTTAAATTGCGTCATGGATGTTGCATTTGTTTGCATTTGTTTGCATTTGGTTGGCTATGAAATTGTTGCATTTATTTGCTACATGAATTGTGTTTATGATTTATGAAAATGTTTCTTTTGAAAAGATGCAAGATTATGAAACCAGATTTTCAAGAACGTATCTTTGAAATATCTCATGTGCATGAAAAACAAGTTTCCAATAAGATGCCATTTAAGGCAAACTATTTTCAATTCATGAATTACATGTTATGTGGGTTTGTGGTAGTCCCTCAAGAACCGTCACATGCACATTGACCTAAGAATAGGCTTCTCCCGTCTACCCGCTAGTGGCACGGAGCTCCTTCATAGACTCCCTCAAGCTTGCGACTACACAGGATCATTATATGGAAATTCGTAGTGTGTCATGAATTGCACTCACCCAAACCATTTCTGTTGTGCTTATGTGTTTATGATTGTGACAAGTTCGATGTATGCATGATTTATAAGTGCTCATGAACTGTTTGATGGAGTGACGATTTTTTAAAATTAAATGTTTACTGATTTTCCATGAAAAACTATTACAGTTTCCAAGTATATATAAGGAAAAAATACTTTGAAAATGGTTTTACTTGTTTCTCACTTATAAAATTGTCACCCACGAGCATTAAACTCACCCCTTCCCAATTCTGTCCCATTTAGGTGAAGAGCAAGAAAGTGAGTAGGTCAAGAGTAAAGGCATCACTCAAGCCTGCTTACTGTCTTTTGTATTATTAAGTTAGAATTTTTGAGAATTAAAGGCTTTAGCCACATTTCAAGTTTTCCTAGTTCAAGTATATTATGTATTGTGGCTTGATATGATCAGTAAAGCTTTGTAAAGAATTCTTCCAATTAATATGAATGAAATGTATTTTGGGTTTGTTATGACAACTTGTAAGTTTTCATATTACATATGATGTTCAGATGAGTTTGATGCTTTGGGAAGTTAATGGTGATTATGTTTTGTGTATTCGCCCTTGCAATTGAATGAATGAGGGTGGTTGAAAAGATTTAAGTTTGCATTAAGTAAGGTAGATTGCAAGAAGAAACACAAACTCAAGGAATCGTCTGTGATGACATCGGAACACAGACGCAAGGAGAAACACAAACATAAGGAATCATTTGTGATGATGCTAGAAAATAGACCGAAGGAAAACACAGATGAAAGGAACACCTATGATGATGTCAGAAGACAGACGATAGAAAGGCAGACGATAAAAGACAGATGATAGAACTTAGATGATAGAACTCAAAAGATAGGAAGTCAAACTCAGATGATAAGAAAGTCAAAGAGAGACGATAGAACCCAGACGATAGAACACAGACGATACGAAGTTAAACCCAGACGATAGAACACAGACGACAGAACATAGATGATAGGAAGTCAAACCCAGATGATAAGAAAGTCAAAGACAGACGATAGAACCCAAAGGATAGAACACAGACGATAGGAAGTCAAACACAGACGATAAGAAAGTCAAAGACATACGAAAGGAAACATAAACCATAAGCCAAACACAGACCATAAGCCGAACACAGGCCATAGGCAAACACAAACGTTAAGCCAAACTCTGACCATAGACAAACACAGACCGTGGGCTAACCATAGACGATACAAAGAAGCAGTTAAGCCAGTATGATTGAATAGTCACTTAGTTGGAATTAATCACAGAATTTACTAATTAATGGGATTCAACAAGAAGTGATTATCAAGAATCAAGAAACAGTTAAGGATTTAGGCTTTAAGTACAAGTCAAGGGACAAAATGTTTGAAAAGGTCAAGATGAAGTTTCAAGTTTGAGGATTGTCCTGGTGAGCACGCTCCATCTTTGTGGGATGTGCATCCAGATGTTACTTAGGATGTCGGACACGTGTCTTGCAGGGGTGGGGTCTCCACACTTATAGTATAAGAGATACTAGGTTGAGGTCCAGGTTTAGGACCAAGTTTAGGAGTATTCGAAGCATGAATTGGAAAGGGGGAGGCATAAAGTGTACATGCATTGTTTTAAATGAACAACTTGCATTGTTTGAATTAAGTACATGATTTGAAATTGACTTATACGAATTGAGTTGTTTTGCACACATTGAAACTGTTGTGCAAGAACTAAAGAATTTTATTGGTTTTATATATCAGGAGTAATTATGCTACCTTGAAGAAGAACTCGAGGAGCCTTGGCTCGATCTAGCTCTCGACAAGGGAACACGGATGAATCTTTTATCCCACAAGATACGGGGACACATTCTGCCCCTGATCTTGAGCCACCTAGTGTGCAGCATGAGGTGCCTCTTCTTATGCCTCAAGCCAACCCTCTACACCCACGGTTCTTTCAGGCGTTTGCTTAGGCTTTCTCATATTCCATAGGCCAAGGGTCTCAGGTCCCAATGCAAGCTCCAGTGGAGAGAAGTGGGCAGTATGATAAGCTCCGCAAGTATGGAGCTGTGGATTTCAATGGGACTACAAATCCTGAAAAGGCTGAAGCATGGCTGAAGAGGACCAAGAGGGTCCTAATGCAGATGAAGTGCAATGATGAGGAGAAGCTGGACTATGCAGTTCAGTTTGGTGTAGGGGGATGCACTCCACTTGTAGGAATCAATGCCCCACAGTCAGGTTATGCTTCCGGTGTTAACATGTAGAGACTTTGTGGAGGTGTTTAGGAAGAAGTTCCTCTCGAGGGTGTATGTACAAGAGAAAGCTAGAGAGTTTCTGAACCTCACACAGAGTGATATGAGTGTGAGTGGATATGAGCTGAAGTTCACCCAACTTTCAAGATATGCAACAAACATTGTGGAAAATGAAGAAGATAAGTGCTGCAAGTTTGAGGGTGGTCTTCATCTAGGGATCAAGGAGAAAGTCTTGATCCACAATTTCTGTGACTACCAGTAGTTGGTAGATACTGCACTCTAGGTTAAGAAGCTAGAAAGTATAAAGAATGAGGTAAGTAGGAAGAGGAAGAGCAGGGAGCAGTCTTTCAAGAAGGGGATGAGTGCTCCAATACCTGAGAGGAGTGTGAAAAGCTTCCAATCATAGAGTAAGGTGGGGAGTAGTGTTCTTGGTAAGAATAAGCAAGCAAGAGCAGTGTCAGTGCAAGCCTCAACAACAGGAGGCAATAGCAGGGTGGGGAGGAGTAGATTCACAAATCCCCAATGTGAGTATTATGGGATACTACGTAAAGGAGAGTGTGTCAAGTTACTTGGAGCATGTTTTAGATGTGGAGAGAAGGGACACGTGATCAGGGATTATCCCCAAGTAACAGGGAATGAGGAGTCACAGTCTCACGCTCCAAGGAGAGCTGAAACAGTGGGAACTAGGCTAGTCACTGAGGTGGGCAGTTCTGGAGCTGCAAAGAAGACTATTCCTCTAAGTAGGCCAAGTGGTCAAGCTCAGGCTCAGGCAAGGGTGTTTGCCATGACCAGGGAGGAAGCTACAACCGCACCTGAAGTTGTCACGGGTATGGCTCGATTACTCAATTCTGAAGTATATGTTTTGATTGATTCTGGTTCCACACATTCTTTTGTTTATGCAAGCATGACATTACATGATGTTGATTCGATGCCTTCGGATAACACTTTAATTGTTAGTACTCCTTTAGGGAGGAATGTGATAATAAGTCAAGTATACAAAGGATGTGAACTCTTCGTTGAGGGTGCTAGACTGGTAGTGGATTTACTACCTCTAGACCTCAAAGGCTTAGATGTTATACTTAGAATAGATGTCATGGAGAAGTATTAAACGAAGTTGGATTGTAGCCTTAAGGAAGTGGAGTTTGATCTGGGCAATGGTGAGAAGGTGATTTTCAGAGGAGACAGGAAAACACCAGCACCAAGAATTATTTCGACTTTGCTAGCTGACAAAATGATGGAAAAGAGGTGTGAGGCCTTCTTAGCACATGGGGTGGATGCTGATGTGAATGAAAGGAGGATAGAGGATTTCCTAATTATGAGGGAATTTCCTGATGTGTTTCCAGAAGACTTACCAGGTTTGCCATCGGTGAGGGAAATCGAGTTTGCCATTGACTTGATTCCCAAAACCGCACTTATTTCCATACCAGCTTATAGGATGGCTCCAGCTAAGTTGAAGGAGCCTAAGGAACAGTTGGAGGAACTGTTGGAGAAGGGGTACATTAGACTGAGTTCGTCACCTTGTGGAGCACTAGTTTTGTTTGTTAAGGAGAAGGATGGGACATAGAGGATGTGTATTGATTACCGGAGACTCAACAAGGTGACCATTAAGAATAAGTATCCTCTACCTTGGATTGATGATCTATTTGATCAGCTGCAGGGAGCAAGGGTCTTTTCCAAGATTGATCTCAGGTCAGGTTATCATCAGCTCAGAATCAAGGAGTCTGA
>JAOSBN010007095.1:0-18825 GCA_027563595.1 Erythroxylum suave | reverse complement strand
CTAAGCTCTTCCCCAAGCTTGATTAACAAAACTTCTTGAAGTTCTTGTGAAACAAAAGCTTATGCATAAATCTGAAATTGTGCCTTGAGCTTGTTAGAGCATGACCTTGTAATTAGGCCCATTGGCATCCTCAAATCTCCATTGTCTTGGTGAGTTGCATCAGGGGATAAAAGTGCAGTGGGATGATAAATGCGAGGCAAGTTTTCAAGAGCTAAAGAGGAGATTAACTTCTGCAGCAATGCTTGCCTTACCTACCCAGGGGGTTGAGTATAAGGTATACAGTGATGCCAGCCACCAAGGATTTGGCTGTGTACTTATGTAGGCTAGGCGAGTGATTGCATATGCTTCTAGACAGCTGAAAAAGCACGAGCTAAGTTATCCTACACATGATTTGGAGCTTGTAGCAGTAGTATTTGCATTCAAGATTTGGAGACACTATCTTTATGGGGAGACTTGCTGTATATACACCGACCACAAGAGTCTAAAATATCTAATGACATAGAAAGAGCTAAACCTTAGACAAAGGAGATGGCTGGAATTAATTAAAGATTACGACTTAGTAATAGACTATCATCCTGGAAAAGCAAATGTGGTAACTGATACATTGAGTCGTAAGTCCTATTCAGTAGCAACTATTAGGCAAGATCCTTACATGACACATTTGATGAGTGCGTGAAGCCTTAGGGTTAGGCTCTCAGTGTCAAAGGATGACAGAACATTGCTAACACGGTTTGAAGTTTAGCTACATTAATTGATGAGGTCAGGAGATCGCAGGCAAAAGATCTCGAGTTAAGAGTCATTCAGGAGAAATTGCCATCCGAAGAGAGTGAGGGCCTCAGACTAAGAGAAGACAGATTGTTAGTCTTTAGAGATAGAGTCTGTGTGCTGAATGATCAGGGCCTCAAGTGAGCTATTTTGGTGGATGCTCACATTCGGCTTATGCTATGCATCTTGGTAACACCAAGATGTATAGAACACTTAAAGAGAGTTATTGGTAGCCAGTGATGAAGAGAGAGATGGCAAAATTTGTGGCCAGATGCTTTCCCTATCAACAAATTAAGGTAGAGCATCAGAAACTAGCAAGTATGTTACAGTCCTTGCCTATTCCCGAATGGAAATGGGAGCATATGAAAATGGATTTTGTAGTTAGACTACTTTGTACATCGAAGGGTCATGATGCTATTTGAGTTGTTGCAATAGTATTAGAGCCGGTCCCCGACTTGTTGTGCCAGCTAGGCTGGGACCTACAAAGGGCTAGTCCCTAAAGGGGTGGATAGTGTGAAAACCCACATTGGTTACGGAGAACAAAGTATGCCTTATAAGGGTACGGATACCTCTCCCCTATAAGATGCATTTTCCTAGCTAGGCTAGGAAGAGTAAAACTGTGAGGGTTTGGGTTGGGCCCAAAGCCCAAAGCAGACAATATCTGTGTGCGGGTGGTCTGGGTTGTTACAATGGTATCAGAGCCTGGTTTTATATTTTCAAAGTGTTATTTCCGTTTTCAAAAAGTTCATGATCCTTAGAAGTCGAGTGCAGGTGTCGAACGTCCTTGGTCGAGAAGTTGAGTCTCGATTCGTTAAGTTGATGTCTTCAATGGTCAGTTGGTTTTAACCTCGATCAGTGTACTTGTCGACATTCCTTGGGATGTTTGGGATATCATAGAAACATTTCATGATATGGGGTTGTCTGATGAGATGAAGCTGAAGGTAGTTATCCGACTGCTGAAGGGTGATGCTAGAGTTTGGTGGGAAAATACCTAGGGACGTTATCGTAATCAGATAACTTGGAGGGAACTCATCAATGAATTCAACGAACAATACTATACCAGATTTGATCGAGACCAAAAGAAGGCTGCTTTCTTTACACTAACATAAGGGAATAGGGCGGTGTATGAGTTTAAGATAGAGTTGAGAGAGCTTGCCACCTATGCCCCTCTGAATATGTGGGAGATGAAGAGAATCTGTTTGTTCTGTTTGAGACAAGTCTGGATTTGGCTATCAGGGAAAGGATGACGATTACCCCCACTACCACATTTAAAGAGATGGTATAGTCAGCCAAGAGAGCTGAGAAGCTGGTGAAAGAGCGCGGAAGATAGTGGGAGGAAAAGAACCAGAAAAGGAAGGGAGGAGTTTCCTTTAGCCAGCAGCTTTAGAGGAGTCGTGATATTTAGCTCTGGGTACTACTGGAGGCATTGCATCTTCAGCTATTCATTTATGGCCACCATGACCTGGAAGTCAGAGCACTGCCCCTACTACTAGCTCTACTTCTCTACCTTAATCATACTAGTATAAAAAGTGTAGAAATTGCAAAAAGGTACATTTAGGGAAGTGTACAGAGCCGAGAAAATGTTTTCAAGGTGGAGAGACATGAGGAGAGATTGTCCACAGCTAGCTTGGACTGAGGAGATGGCTCGGTACAACCAGTGAGACATAGAGGGGAGACTATCAGGGTAGGTGCTCGGTCTTTGAGATCTACACAGAGGATTGGTGTGGGCAGTAGTACACCTCCAACAAGTCAGCAATGTCTTACTTCACGAGCTCAAGCACTAGTTTATGCAATGATAAAAGAGGACATTCGAGTCAATCCAGACAAGATTACCGGTATTTTCTGGATGAACATTTCTTTGTTGTTTGCTATATTTTGATGCATGTTTTGTATTATCTATAAATTCTTAAATAGTATGAGTGTTAAGCTATAGTTTTATAAGGTGTTATGTTCATTCTTGGTAGAGATGCTAAAATTTTGGTTGGCATTGGTGCATAAAGGTCTTTTGTTAGTATGACCCTCCACTTATGTGTTGATTGGATAAGGGCTTCATTAGACCAAGTCATTCACTGTGGGAGCACCAGTATTATTTGTCAAAAAGAAGGATGGGACCCTCTGCTGCTTATGTGTTGATTATCGGTAGTTAAGCAAGGTTACCATCAATAATAAATATTCAATTCCCAGGGTCGACACTTTGTTTGATCAGTTAAGAGGAGTTACAATATTCTCAAAGATAGATATGAGATCTGGATATCATCAACTGAAGATTGCTGAAAATGATGTGCATAAGACTGCTTTTCGAACGAGGTATGGACACTATGAATTTTTTATGATGCGGTTTGGATTGACAAATGCTCCTGCAGTATTTATGGATTTCATAACTAGGGTGTTTCATCCTTATTTAGATCAGTTTATCTTTGCCTTCATTGATGATCCACTGATTTATTCTAAGGATGAAGAGGAACATGCTAGACATCTCTGGATTGTGCTGCAAATACTTCGTGAAAGATAGTTGTATGTGAAATTCTCAAAATGTGAATTTTGGCTAAGGGAGATAGGATTCCTTGGGCATGTTGTATCAGGGGAAGGTATTTTTGTGGACTCGAAGAAAGTGGAAGCTATACTTGAATGGGAACAACCCAAAAATGTCATAGAAGTCCACAGCTTTCTGGGGTTAGCTGTTTATTATCGGAGATTTGATGAGGGTTTCTCAATACCTGCAGCCCCTTTGTCGAGGCTTACCCAGAAGGGGAAAAAATGTTAGTGGGAGGTGATTGACTTTTGCATCAATGCTTGCTTTACCTATCCAGGAGGTTGGGTATGAGGTATACAGTGATGCCAGTAGCCAGGGAGTTGGCTGTGTACTTATGCGGGCTAGGTAAGTGATCACATATGCTTCTAGACAGCTAAAGAAGCACGAGCCAAATTATCCTACACATGATTTAGAGCTTGCAGCAGTAGTATTTGCACTCAAGATTTGGAGATACTATTTTTATGGGGAGACTTGACGTATATACACTAACCACAAGAGTCTAAAATATCTAATAGCATAGATGGAGCTAAACCTCAGACAAAGGAGATGGTTCGAATTGATTAAAGATTATAACTTAGTAATCAACTATCATCCAGGAAAAGCAAATGAGGTTGCTAATGCATTGAGTCATAAGTCCTGTTCAGCAGCAACTGTTAGACAAGATCCTTGCAT
The DNA here is from genome assembly GCA_027563595.1 of Erythroxylum suave. Classification (NCBI taxonomy): domain Eukaryota; kingdom Viridiplantae; phylum Streptophyta; class Magnoliopsida; order Malpighiales; family Erythroxylaceae; genus Erythroxylum; species Erythroxylum suave. The sequence continues at coordinate 14,855 of JAOSBN010007095.1, read as the reverse complement.
GACACATTTGATGAGTGTGCGGAGCCTTGGGGTTAAACTCTCAGTGGTAGAGGATAACGGAATATTGCTAGCACGGTTTGAAGTTTGCCCTACATTAATTGATGAGATCAGGAGATCGGAGGCTAACGATCCCAAGTTAAGAGTCATTCGGAAGAAATTGCCATCCAAAGAGAGTGAGGGGTTCAAACTGAGAGAAGACAAATTGTTAGTCTTCAGAGACAGAGTCTGTGTGCCGAATGATTAGGGCCTCAGGCCATCTATCTTGGTGGAAGCTCACAGTTGGACTTATGCTATGCATCTTGGTAGCACCAAGATGTATCGAACTCATAAAGAGAGTTATTGGTGGCCAGGGATGAAGAGAGAGATAGTAGAATTTGTGGCCAGATACTTTACCTGTCAACAAATTAAGGAAGAGCATCAGAAACCAACAAGTATGTTATAGTCCTTGCCTATTTCAGAATGGAAATGGGAGCATGTGACAATGTATTTTGTAGTTGGACTACCTCGTACATCGAAGGGTCATGATGCTATTTGGGTTGTTACATAACACCATATGCTATGGTTATGCAATCACATTTACACATTGATATATGTCATATTTTATGAGGTGGAACTCATAAGTGTACAAATGATTACACATATGGCATATAATGATTGTATGTATAACACATGACACATATATTTTCATAAATTGAATGATTAAGGTGGACATATTGTATTTACATATATACTTAACGTATAACATTATTGCATTTACATACTCAACAGTAACCACTCTATATGAGCACTCCATAGAGGACATACGTTACAAATAAATCAATATTGAAATGTATGGATTTATAGATAACATACTATCAATGTTGCATACCTTATGTATTTATGCCAATATCAGTGGAATTATATTCATTACATGTTTTATGCTACCATCACAATACATTTGTGATATAATATACACTTATCACAATAGGTATTTCTATATAGTATATGTACACAACACTAACACATAACTTCTAATCATATGCTATAATGGATAATATTTAGTGATTGATATACCACTATAACTATATAATCTAGTCTATAATAGTTAATGGGGATCATTTATGTTATGATGTCTTATATTAGGTATAGTACACATAGATGACAAATGGGTTGATGCACTGAATGAACATTATGTTGTAACATGCCTCAGAATATTATATAGTATGACATTTATATGTTACTAAATATCATGTTAGCAAATCAATGGTATATATAAAACACATTTATTGTGATTATTACCATTTGCATATCAATTTTCATTTTCTCTATTTGGCATACACTATATGTACAATATCAATGGTGGCATATATAAATATATTGTGAGATTACACTTATATATGACACATGGATAAACCTATCGACCATTCTATATGTTGTTAAATCTTTTGTACAATGTAGTATATATCATGTTAGCTAATATGTTGCATACATACAGTTGAATATTAATTATACGTATGGTACCACAATGATACACCCAGCTGTCGCAATGGAGTTCCACGCCTTACACATCAACCTGACAAGCTACATATGCCAAATGATCCAATTGCAACACAACAAGCTTCAAGGCTTAAACAAGCAATGCAAGTTTTTGTTCAAGCCCAAATCACAAGTCAAGTACATGAGGAGGCCGAAACATCCATGGAGGAACACCAAGGCATGCCCAAGCTTGTGACTTTGTTAAGCATGCTTGGAAGAGGCTAGTACTCAGCCATTTTGGGAAACAAGCTCAAGTCTTGTTTAGGGCACATTTTTTTAAGACTTATTTGTTTTAATGTGTTTAGCCCATTCTTAAAAGGACTTGGATCAAATTATATTCAATGGGCTAGATATTCCTAGATTTGTAAGGATTAGCCTAGTTTTCATTAAATGGGCTTGCAAACCCATCCTATTAGGGTTAGGACTTGGTCAAGGGTATTTATACCTTATTCTATCCTTGTAACCCTAGATTTGATGATTAATAAAATTTCAGAATTGAGTTCTTCAAGTGAGGTGTGAATGTCTTCATGGTTACTTCAAGAAATTGATTTGCGTCAGTAAGTACTTGCAAAGTAAATTGATTTATGATTTCTTTGCAATTGAGTCTCAAACTTAAGATTTGGGGTTTGATCTAGCATGTTTAATTGAATAGAAAGTTTTGGGGGTTTGATCAATAGGATTAGGGGGTTTCAAAAGCTTTGTTTTCTTGGGGTTTCCATATCACACAAAGTTATGTATAGTAACTTACTTATCATGTTAGCTTACATATATACTGTTGTCACTCCAGGAAGTGTGAGTTATTATCCATTGTACCACATGATTATAATACCATGTGTCACACATTTGCATATCAATTTTAACGATGTCATATGACATTGTAACCTATCATGTATGTAGTATATATTGATAGCATAAGTTGATTGCATACCTATATACTATAATATACATCATTGTAATGGTAGGTATTACAATTACATAATGGTATATAAAGTGTACAACGTATGCATGATATGTATAATGGTATAGGATACATATGATATTAGGTACCAAGTGTAATACCTGTATATGCATAAATTGATATAGTTTATAGATATCAATGTAATAAATAAGTTACCTATGAGTTACTTGGATATATCATAATATTATATGATGTAATCATACTATGCGAATTGTGTGTATGATAATGGCCAATCTGTATGGTATTATATACAGTCATAAATGTATGTGGTATTGCTTACCTTAAGAGCAATGTGAACAATAGATAATATTTAGTATATAATAGCAAGCATGGTGCATGATACCAGGTACCTACTATCTGTACATTACATAAAGCCACAATATGCAGATTGCTATGAGATGTATAACTGTATGTGTGAGTATATCACTTAATGTAAATGATATTGTAAATGTGTACAATCCTTTAACCATTGGCATGGTCACTATATGGGTAAAGGTATTGTATAGTGTGTCTATACACATCAATAACATAAAATCTTAGATTTACAAGTACTATGTGCACCATATATATCTTATATGATACATTTGTATGCACTTTGTGTCACACATTTATAGGTATATTGTAATACTCAATATACATTGTGAGTAGGTTAACTCACTCAATGGTATTCCACGACATTGCTCTATAAGCATACATCCTATTATTATATGAAAACTTATATGACATATGTAACGACATTACCATATAACTTAATTCCTTGTATACATGTGTTAACAATGTGGTATTTATGTGTTACAAGGTATCATAGTTATATGACATATGTAACTATATTATGATTACTATAGCAATGTAAATGTGTTACTAGGATGTTAATACCTTATGTTAATTGCAGTGCCACTATAACATTATGTACCACGATATAATAGTAATCCCATATACATTGTATGTATAAATAATGGCGTATGGCTACTTCAATATGGTTTACTAAATAAGCACCTATATATGCTTTATTACATTGAATATATACAATATTGGAGTATATAGCAATCGCTTACACTTGGTACCTAATAAAATGCATAATTGTATGTGATGGTACCATTGATACATTAATCCAAAATATCATATAGTAAAACAAAGTGTGGATACATACCATATATTATGCATATGTTAACTTGATCCAAATGTTAATGTTGTTACTTATATATATTATTATTGATCCACATATTCAATCTATATGTTGGTAGCATACGTTATCCATGTTGTTTTGATATATATTGTTATACCACATAAATGTCTTGTACGTTAATGCACTTGGTGATATAACAAATGTTTATATAATGTTGATTGTATATACAACCATATTTGATTGACTATATCACAATTCACATATATAATAATAATGTATCATATGTAACCATGTTATATTTGAGACATAAATATTGTGTAATGCGTTACCATAAGTTGCATATAAATGTACTATGTCATTAGTGATACAAGGGTATAACATAATATGCACATTCATGTATGGCACATGTGATTACTACTTAATCAATATACCCTATATGATATATATTGTATCTATTACATACATGTTAATTAACATATAGTGCATGGTGTATCAATTATGTAATACATATATGGATATAACTACCAATTAATTTATATATTGCATCTATTACATACATGTTAATTAACAATTAACATAATTACACATATGACATGTATACTCATTATAATAGAGTTATGCAACCCAAGTATACACACATTTAGTAATGATTGTAACATTACTTCTTATATTGTAACATTACTTCTTATACCATTGTTATATGGTAATATACCTAATTTGTATACAATGGTAATACATTTATGTTATACAAAATACATACCAAATATCATGGTTGCATACATACATAGATTGTAATTACAATTGTCACATTATATATGTGTAATGTCAATCCATGCACACAATACCCATAGGGTGAATCATTACAATACTATATGCTATATAATTCTATAATGTATATACAAGTGACAATTGTTTGTTAATACTCTCTTATGCTGTTACACCTTCGTTCATATTGTATGGAAATGTAATCATACTACAACCACCTATGATAAAAGTATTTATATATGTAAACTTATAATATGTTTATAGTGACATATGTAATATACATGTGTGAGGTACTATTTATTTAATGCCATCCTTATATACGCACCACATAATTCAATATACATATTATAATAGATTACCACATGAATTCCACATTTGTTGTGTAATACTGGTATAATTATATAATATTATGATAACCACCAAATAGATACTCACATCATATGTAATTCTGTATACTCATATCTACATAATACAATATGACTCCAATGGTAACATAATGTTATACAGTGTTCTATATATATCATACACCAACACTTGTATACTATATAGATACATTGTAAATTGATATATTATACAGACAAATAGTCGTGGTAGTATACACAAATCAATGCATAAATAAATGCAATACATAAACATGCCAACTTATACCCATAATATTATCTTATATGGTGTATGAAACATATATATATATAATTTACATATTGCATCCATCTATGGCTGGTGTAGGTTATTATTGATATAGGAGTGGTATATTACACTCACTTGTATCATATTGATAGGTTACATAAATTGATAGGTACATTAATGTACCATCTACACACCTATACAAATGTATAATACCAAGATTACATTATTAATGGGTTTTGGTTTAAAGTGTGAGGGTATGTACACTTGTTACAATTTCATATTGTATGACACCTTTGTATAAATATGTACCAATGGATACAGAATTACAATGTTGCATATAATAAAAATGCAATTATGCTACCTTAATTATTGTATTGTAATGGTTGGACAACATTGTAATATTAACATATATGTTGGGATATAGTAAATGGCTATATGAGCTGCATCGGTATTATAGAATGAGAATATTCTTACGAGTGCTATGTAGTACGTTGGAGTGCTCTATAACCCATTTATGTTATATTGTCTCATAATACAATATAAATTCTACAACAGCCATTTATAATCCATGTACAAAACATTAGTTACTCTTTTAACTAACATAAGTGCTCATCAAATATGAATGTTATATATTAAAAAATATGGGTAATATTGCATATAACATCCTGTAGTGACATCCTAATACCAATCCTATTTATATGACATAGCCATATATGTGTACAACGTAAGTGTGCACATTGTATATAATGAATGCAACTTATATATAAGATACACTATATATAATTTCCTATCTGTTATGGACATAATGTAATCAACATGGCTGGGGATGGTGGTTAGGTTTTCAACCCAATTCACCACCCGACTCGAAAAATGGACATGGAGGCTAAAAAATAGATTTTAAGTGGATGCTAAAAAATGGATGTAGATATGGATATGGATATGGATATGGGTCTAATAATAACCCGAACTGATGGATACTGATACCCGACCCATTTTTATTAAATCTATTTTTCTATTTTTTCTTGAATATTTATGGTTAAATATAATAAAATATTAATATTTTCTGGGGAGAAATAGCTTTAAAATCCCCACTTATATTCCTTACCTTTTTTTAGGTAAAAGGAGTCCCTTCATTTTAATCTTTCCATTTGTGACCTATAAGTTCTCAAAGCAGATTATCTTAATTAATTCCTTCGCGCTTTTCCTTACACATTCAATCCTTTATATACCCAATCTTATGTCAATTTTTTGATAGATGAACTAATCAATGATCAAACAAAATTAGACAATAATCCCATGAGTGACTCCTCAAGGAGATACTATGAATCACAATCCTTCAGTTCGTTTTCACCAGCAACCACCAACCTCCCATTTAGTATGGTGGTTTTTCGGTATCTGCACCAACTACATCGCAAGCTTCTCTGATGTTTACTGCCCACTTTGTAAAGTGTAGATCAACAGACTCTTAGCACTTGGTATGAATTTTTTTTTTCAAAATACTTACATTCTCTCAAAAGCCCCATTCTCTCAACAAATTAATTTCAAAGACATGCTGTAGTGCATAGGGCTAATTGCCAATTTATTAAATTTGGTGGATGAAATCGTAAAAAAGGTGTCCACTTCTGTTTTCTATCTTTTTTTTCCTTTTTCACAGATGGAATAACAAATCAAAAAACTTGTTCTTCAATAAATATGTTCTAGTTATATAATTATGAAATTTTTTATATTTGATTGATTATCTAATTAGAGTTTTCTTTTTTCTTCAATAGTACATATAAGAACAACTAGTCAGGGGATTTAATATTGAATCATAAGTTTTAGTCGTATAATAAAGAGACATGTTTGGATTTTGGATTTTCATATCTAATTTTAAACATTCAGCTAGAGTTGGTTGATCATTTTAATAATTTCAGGAAGATATCAAAGTTAATAGTAATAAAACCTTGAATAGAATAACTCACAAAACACAAGATTATGAAGTTCAAACTCTCATGGAATTAAAAGAAGTTCAAAGTTACTTACTTTTATAATTGTTATTAGCATTGCATGTCTTGAAATAAAACCCTAATAATTGTTTTGTAAACAAGAAAAGATGAAGAGAATAAAGAACTACTATTCACATGAATAGTGCCACATGAACATTAGCGAATAGTACCTGGGAATAGTAAAAATTATTAGTCTGTAAATAATGAGCTACTAGGTCCTATTTATATTGGTCATGAGGAGGTGCAAGAGTCCATAAAGGAGGAGGACTTAAGAGGAATCCATAAAGGATTTGGACTGCTCGGAGTAGATAAGATCATATTGGTATGTAAGCTTCTAGATGCATCTTCCATATGGCGGAGAAGCATGTGTGGATGCCTGGGTGGATGCCAAGTAGGATGGAGGGTCCGCATGTGCACATCTAGTCCAATAAATGCTTACCACGTCATCACATATAGATCACAATCCGAACGCCTTAGAAACTTGCTACCACATTAGAAATTTTGTTGACGAAACTATTTGCATTTGACAAATATCCATTTGTGCTGTCAGAGAAGAATCCTTCTAGAACTAGGATTCCTAGTCAAGGTAGGATTCATAATCCAAGCCGAACTAGGATTACTTGTCCATTGATGATTGTCACTACTGAAACCTCGTTTTGCCACAATTCTCCAAAATAGGAAATCCTAGATGAAGTAGGATTCCTAGTGTAAGTCTGATAGGAAATCCTAGTCGAATTAGGATTCCTAGGATTACTTTTCGACCTCCTCGTTCCAAATATGAACTGCATTTGTGCTAAATAGGCTTCTTTAAGCTTATATTCTTTTCAAGTCCAAATGTACATGAAAAGCACAAAAAAAGATAAGTTAGAAATTTTAGACACCAAATGAGAATAAAGACTAAATGTTAAGGTACTAAATAGATAGGAAAATATGAGTGCACAATTTGTAGTGAGTTTAAACAATGAATTTAGGATCATATCTCATAATACATTGAGAAAGGATATCCTAAAAATGTTTCAAAGTTAAAAATCATACAAAAATGTTGGAGGATCATGGGTCTAGGATTGCTATCACTATAGACATGTGGACAACTTCCAACCAAAAGAAAGGATACATGTTTGTGACCGGTCACTTCATTGATGGAGATTGGGTTTTGAGAAATTGAATTCTAAGGTAATTAATTTCTTAGATTTAACATGTTTCCTTATTGACAATGTCAAATTTTAGATATAGTAATTTGCGTGTTAAGTAATTGGTTCCTTTATACATGCTAAATATGAAATTTTCGATATAGTAATTTGCGTGTTAAGTAATTGGTTCCTTTATACATGCTAAATATTAATTACTTAGAGAGTCATTCTGTGTTCTGTATTTAAGTTGTAATAAATTTTTTATCATTTTACCTTATAAGTTTATATTTGCATACAAAGGAGACTTTATTGAAATTTTTAGAGGAGTGTTTGTATGAGTTTGGCCTAAAAACCAAGATTTCTTCCTTGATTGTCAAGGATGGTTTGGATTTCATAGGTGAAGGGTTAGAAAGAATTCATGATTGTATTTTATTTTGGGCATCAACTCTTAAAAGGATAGAGAAGTTTGAGGATGCAGCCAAGTTTTTGAAAGTTTCATCTTCTAAAAAGTTAATTCCTGATTATAAGACAAGGTAGAATTCTACTTATTTGATGCTTAAGACAGCTTTGCCATAGAAAGGTGTTTTCAAGAGGTTGGAACGTTTGAATAATCAACTTAAGTTTACTTTGCCTAGTGATGAAGATTGGAAGTTGATAAACATTATTTGTGACAAATTAAGAGTATTTACAAGGTAACAAAGCTTTTCCGGTAGGAAATACTCCACTGCGAACTTGTTCTTTCAACATGTTTGTGAAATAAAGTTCAAGTTATTTAAGTGGATGTCATCCCATTTAGAACTATGGCACTAAATATAGTCGAAAAGTATGATGAATATTGGTTTCATGTGAGTGGAATACTAACTATTGCTTCTATTTTGGACCCAGGAAATAAGATAGATTGTGTTGAGCTCTATTTTAGTAACATTTATGGAAGTAAAGATAAAGATTGAGAGGGTGAAGAGCTTTCCTTATGAACTATTGTTATAATATTAAGACAAACATGCTATGGACATAGGGAACTATACAACATGTAATAATTTAATTGTTTCATCATCTTCATGAGAGGCTACCCATCTTGGAAACACATCAAACAAACTATGGAGATAGCATTCATTTTTCCATGTATAAGAAATCAAAGAAAAGAAGGGTAAACTTAGGATCTAAACTGGACCATTATTTGGAGGAAGATACAATGCCTGAAAATAACTATTTTGACATTTTGGCTAACTCGAAGCAAGAATTCCAGTATCCAACATTGAGGATGATTGCCCGGGATATTTTATCAATACATATTTCTATAATTGCTTTAGAAAGTGCATTTATCATAGGTTGTAGGGTTCTTAGTCCACATCGCTCAAGACTTCATGTTAGTACTGCTAAAGTATTGATGTGCTTGCAAAATTGGATGCTTGGAGATTATTCAACTAATATATATTTCCTTATTAATATTTGCAACATTTGTATTTGAAACTTCTCACCTGTACAATTTTCATATTGAATCTTCCTTATAGATTCTACTTTACAAAGTTCATAAGCAATTGCTTCGATCTTTGATGATGTTGATACAAGTGGAGAGGAACCGGGTGAAGTGGTTGATTTGGTATTTCATTTTATTTCTCATCATTTATTCATTTTTACTTAAAATATTAAATTAACTTATACTTTGACTCTATTTGTTAACATATTTTATTTTCTTATAGGATGATAATAATGCAAAAGATATGGAGATGGAGTTTTGAATGTTGTGGAGTTCATGCAAGGACAATTTGAAGCTTTGGATATTTCTGTCTTTGTTCCAGCTCTCGATTGTGAAAAATATATGTTGGCTTTGCACTAGACATTATGATTTTTATTATTCCAATTTTAAGGTTTTTTAAGACATACAAATCAAAATTTTAACTTGTTATTATTAAGTAATTTTGATTTGAAGCGTTCACAAAAATCTGCTCTTTATATTTTCTATTTAGAAGTTATATTTTTATGTGTTATACGACCCCATAGATTTCCAAAATCCCAAATAATCCAATGGATTTGGATATGGGTAGTAAATCATAAAAACAATTGGATTTTAAATGGATAATGTATTGAGTCGTAAAAAATGGAGTAATACCCAAACCTAACCCTATCCATTGCCATCCCTAAACATGGTAATGGTAATATGTTATAATATACCATATAACTCACATTGTTAATTACCCTCAATTATAGGACCATGGTATGTAATGAATGGCTGTACACAATATATAGGATAATTGTATTTGTGTATTACATACTATATATGGCCAACTCTATGTTGATAAATTGGTATACAAACTTGCGTAACATGTGTGTAATTATTTGACAACCACACCATATATATATTAAACATATAATTATATCACTCTAACCAATACATATCTAATATAGTATACTATCTGTTGGTATAGGATAGATACAAGGTAAGTGTACACATACTCGTAATTGCACAGTTGTATACATGACTTCTATGTATGATACCCATATTGAATTGTTCAATATACTTAGTAGTCAGTGAAATGTATGCCATTTCAAGTGCTAAATTGGGACCATGGTATGTATCATATTATAATTACCATGTTAACATAGAATTGGCAAACATAAATGTATAATGTGGTATAACTTTGACATGTGTTACAATACATATCTGTACACATACATTATGTATCATTTTATACCATATGTATTGTGAACCATCAGGTATAACATTGCCTGATGTTATGTGTGTATGATGGTGTATGTGATGTATGTATTATATAAAATTGATAAGCAAATGTGATTAATATGGTGCATTTATTTTTACACTTTATAATACATGATATATCATGTCAGTAGCATATCATTTATATATAACTCAATGTACATATACAGTACATTTCACCTATAAATCATGACTATGTATGCAAAATGAGCACTCCATAGTACTCTGTGGATGCGACTCTTTAGATTATGTAATATCTGTAATTATATATATATATATACACACACACACACAAACACACACACACACACACACACACACACAATTTATATATTGCATCCATCTATGGCTGGTATAGGTTATTATTGATATAGGAGTGATATATTACACTTACTTGTATCATATTGGTCATGGTAACATTATAAGCCATGACATGATATTAATTATATGATGGTACCTAGGTATAGGATGTAGTGAATGTAACAATTTATTTTGTGGCACGTATGATATAATACCAATACATGATTGAGTCATGATTACATGTTATTATATAATTAGTCCTATCCACTATGAATCACAATTATGAGTAGGGAAGATATTGTCATATATACTATAGTGTACAATTATGTATTGGTATTATATCATACGTGAACTCTATTGTATATCAATTCCTATACATATATATAAGATATGTGGTACATGTGTAACCTATCCATATATATGCCAGGCATGTACTTATATAATTCATAAGGAGTCTGGAGCAATCAAATAAAGTACCATCAATCCATGATGTATATCACACGTGTTCATTACATACAATTAAATATAATATAATATACTTGTCACCATGTTACGGTACCAAGAATATAGTTATGAAAGTTCTATACATTACATCATTCAAATTTTACACATTGTATATAATGATATTATAATAGTAACATCATATACATACACCATTGGTAATTCATTATACCTAGCGTACTACATCGTTGTATATATGATAATATACCTAGTTTGTATACAATGGTAATACATTTATGTTATACTTATAATTGTATCCATTGGTACATATTTATACAAGAGACATTATACTCATGATAATGCCACATCAATAGCGTGAAGATTGAGGAGTGTAAATTGTAATATATTAGTTCGTGACCTATACACTGTATATAGCTAGTGTTATATATATAGGATGCCATGTATACACTATAATCGCACATTATCATACACACAATTCGTATAGTATGATTACATTGCCAATTTACATACTCAATAGATACATGTTTATACAGCTGATTGATAACATATTGTACTAAATATTATGTAACACACTATATGTATTTTAATGATAACCTAATTAAATGTTTATTTACATATATCGATTGGTATTTCAAACCATGTAAGAGAAGCCATTCAGTGGTATAAATGTAGGATATATACCATGATTAAGGTAGCATAATGCCAACCCATTCAATGGTATTCCATGAATGGAGCAACTCATTCAATGGTATTCCAACCAAGTGTCACATACATTAAATTAGATTGAAATGTTAATATAATACTCAATATCCATGTGTCATATATACGTCACCACATGTTATTGATATTGTGTATATCTAGTGATGGTATCCATATACATTACCATATATTACCGTGTACGGTACCTCATACCAAGAATTTATATGATGTTATTATACAAACTAGTATAATACATATCAAACACTATAATCTATCTTACATGATACGTTTGATTACAATTCTTGGTAATCAATAATTACGGTGTGGTATCGTATGTATTTAAGCCTCAAATAATCACTTAATTCACATTTCTCATTAAAACTCATAAAACTCCACTTAATGGTATTGTTAAATATTACCTTATAATGCAACAATTGCATATATACTTCAGTATCCTTGTATAGTACCATTTACACAATCCATTAATACCAATGGACGCATATATTGTAAATTTCCTTATATTACGTGCATACTACGTTGATTGCTATATGTGTGACAATGCAATATTAATGCAAGAAATAGTATAGTTCACTTGTGCAAAATTTTACCAACTTTTATTCATATACTGCCACTATTAATATCCATCTAACTTATGTATATCACACCTAAATTATGTAGTACACTTATGTGACATTTATATAGTAATGTGTACTATACATTTCCTATTAATGCAAATTAGTGTTATCATCCCATTAATAACTGATCCATATGATTTGTATCAGATTTGTACCCCTGGCCTATACACATGTAATATATTATGTCAATTCTATCAAACTTATGCACATGTTATATACATTAAAATATATGGTAATACATAATTGTCACCATTACAATATGTAGTACATATAATGCCATACACTTATGTATGCACGTCATTGATATAGTGGTTACATGATATTGTATGTGAATTATATACTCACACTATACCAATGGTCACACTTACGTATAGCTACACGTGAAATTACAATTATCATAATATAACCATTGTGTAATATCCCATTATCCCATGATTAGGTTTAGAACCCTAGGATGCTATATATGAGAGTTTATTGAGAATTTAAAAGTGCATTTCATGCATTATATTGCAAACACATACATGCGAATAATGTTGTCACTCATGAAAATAATTGTACATGCATTCATTTACATTTTCTGAGTATAAGTGATTTTAATGTGATTAAAGTGAGAATTATGGATTAAGTCTTGAAATTTGAATTAGTGTGTATTAGAATTAATTTCACATGTTTGGTGAAAGGATATTTTGGAAATTTATCAAAAAATTGGGGTATTTTGGACTAGGGAAAATATAGAAACAAGAGACAAATGGAAGTGTGACAATTGGATTAGTAATTAATTCACAAAAGGACGAATTATGGAGTAACAAATGGACAAATAAATTTGTGACATGTGGTCCAATAGCTAAGTGATATTTGGTAACCTTACATGGAGGACACATATTATACATGCAATGGTGACACATGGCAATGTTATCTTGGAAGACACCTATGTCACGTTTTTTGTTTGGCAAGGAAGGTTTTTGCAGCTTCTTTGTTGTGTCATCTCGAAAACACCATCTCTCTTCTTGTTTAGCCATCACCAAAAACAACTAGCTTTCTCATTTCTATATATTGGTTTATATACTTGCAGCCACGATAGCTAGGAACCTTTGTTTGGAAAATCAGCACCTTGGTGCACCTTCGGTGGGTGAAACAACCAATTGGCATGGTCGTTAGGCACCTTCGGTAGGAAAATCAGAATCTTGGTGCATCTCGGTGGCTGAAACAGTCCCTTGGCACGTTGCGAGGCACCTTCGGTGGGAAAAATAGCTAGTTGGGCACCTTCCGTGGGAAAATCAGCACCCTGGTGGACCATTAGTGGACGAAACAGTCCCTTGAAATGGTCGTGAGGCACTATTCGGTAGGAAAAATCAGCACCTTGGTGCATCTTTGAAGGCCGAAACAGTCCTTTGGCACAGTCACTAGCCACCTTTGGTGGCCGAAAGAGTCCTTTGGCACAGTCACTAGGCACCTTCAATGCCCGAGACAGGCCCTTGGCACGTTGGCTAGGCACCTTTGTCGGGAAAATCAGCACCCTTGTGTACCTTCAGTGGGCGAAACAACCCATTGGCCAGGTCGCAACGCACCTTCAATTGGAAAACCAGTAGCTTGGCTGAAATAGTCTCTTGGCACGATCGCGAGGCACCTTCGGTGGGAAAAATAGCCTATTGGGCAACTTTGGTGGAAAAATCAGCACCTTGGTACACTTCAGTTGCCAAAATAGTACCCTGGCACGTTCGGTAGGCACCTTCGGTGGGAAAAATAGATCGTTGGGTAGCTTTGGCTGGAAAATCAGCACCTTGGTATAGCTTCGGTGGCCGAAATAGTCCCTTGGCACGGTCGCTAGGCACCTTCAGTGGGAAAAATAGCTCAATGGACATCTTTTGTGGGAAAATCAGCTCCTTGGTTGACCTTTGGTGGTCGAAAAATCCCCGTGGCATGGTTGTTAAGCACCT